>JAMJFZ010004114.1:1992500-2472500 GCA_026225945.1 Cricetomys ansorgei
GGAGGGGAGGGGAGAACAGAGCAGAGAGGAAGGACAAGTGACCTCTCCTGGACTTTCTTTCGCTAGGTGGATAAGGGCTGCCCAAGGTGAACTGCTCACCTAGACCGGGTACTCTACCTCTGTCTGACACCTAGGGTTGAGTTTTTTATTTCCAGGTCTGTTGAGGATTTCTTTTCCGGATGAGCTTGTCTAAGTTACTTCTCTACTCCAGGCTCAGTTTCTTCTCACAGGATGCCAGATAGGAACCGAAGACACAGAAAGGTTAAGTAGCTTGTCCAAGGTGGCAGAGATCAGGAGTGGAGTCCAGCCTATGGCCCCCTGCGCTGTTCAATCCTTAAGTACCAGAATACTCTTCTGGATGGGCTGGCGGGCAGTGAAGAGCGCCAACACTGGGTAGGTGGTGCCTGAGACCTGGGAAGGAGCCTGTGGTGGAATGTGACACTACACCCAGCAAACTCCCTGGTGGGGGTCACCCAGGGCCGAGCAAGTGCCAGGAGCTTTCTTTACACATGTCATCAAATGTAATCATCGCATCAATCCAGTGAGGCTCAGAGAGGATAAATGGCTTACCTGTGGCGGCATCGCTGATAAGTAGCAAAGCTAGGACTCCAGCCAGGTCTGTCTGCCTCCCAGACTGCCAGGAAGGAGAACACCAGGAGAGCTGCTGCAGTTGGGAGAGCTTGCAGGCTGTACTGACTGGTATGACGTTCGTGGGGTTTTATGCTTGTATGTGTGCGTCACAGGTGTGTACGAGTGCATGTATGTGCAGAAGCCGGAGGTCCATATCAAGTGTCTTCTTGATTGTTCTTCACCTTATATGTTGAGACAGGGTTTCTCGCTGAACCTGGAGCTTACAGGATTCAGCTAAAATGGCTGGCCAGTGACCCCCAGGGATGCTCCCATCTCTTCCTCCCCAAGGCTGGGATTACAGGCATGTGCTGCTGCACCTGGCTTTTTACATGGGTGCCGGGGATCCAAACTCACAAACTCAGGCCTTCATGCTTGCACAGCGGGGTCCTAACTGAGCTATCTTCCCAGTCTCAAAGTTGTAAGTAAAATATTCTCTTCTTTTCGCTTGAAGATGCTGGGAATGGTGCTCTGAACTCAGCTGTGTCCCCAAGCTGTGCAAAAGTTCCCAAGCAAGGCAGGTGGCAAGCACACTGGTCACTCCAAGTTAATTTTTGTTAGGACCCCTAACAGATTCGGGTCACACAACCACGTGGAATGAGATGGAAGACGCCGCTCCCTTCCAGACTCTGTCGCTGCGTACGCTGTAAAATGTTACGCACTCCTAACCGCCTCTTTCGAACACTATCTTGCTGTTCTCGTCCATGCAATGGAAAAGGTGATTGACAGGTTGTAGGACTCCCCACCCGGATAAGTCCTGGGAGAAAACCAAGAGATCACGAATAGTACAGTATGTTGCACATCTGGAAACACTGGCAGACCTACAGGACTTCTGGCCCTGATGAGGGCAAGTTGGGGAGAATGTGGTTGTCCCCCAAGTCTCCTGCATAACCTACAGGGGTTTGGGACAGGGTACAAGGGCCTCTATCTAAAAACTGTCTGTTTGGGTAATAGGAAGAGCACAGGCTGAAAACCAAGCAAGGCTTAGCAAGGATCAGGGGCGTGGAATGGGAGATCTATCCTGGGGAGGCAGCTGGGCCCTAAGTACCTTCCTGCCACACAACCACACTTTGAGCCCCAAACCCATCCACTGCCAGCTGGCCAGCAACCCCCTTGGCGTAGGGTAATGAGTTCCGTATGTGTCTATAAGAACCCAGCTAGGCTGCTCCAACAGTCCCGTAGCCTTCTCTCTTTCCCAGCTCCCAGCTCACACTTGGGTCACCCTTCCTCCATTTGTTTCTGGCAAAGGCAGCAGGGAAAGGGCTGGGCAGGGACAGGAGACAGGGCTTCTGGGAGGTGCCATCCTGATTGCCCTTCTCCAGAGCCTCTGGGTAAGATCCTACTTTCGCCTTCCAGCAGGCTCTGGCAGTCACTCTGTAAGAGCTGTGGGTGAGGTCCTTGGCTTGGCAAGACTCCAGCCCACCCCATCCCCAAAGCAGGAATACTTCTTCTGGCTTAGGGAGAGCTCAGTGGGTGCAAAGAGACCTAGATACAAATCTGGGAGGTTTAGGTCCAAACTTTGTCTTTTATGTTTAAATAGTTCCGTTTTTCTGTTTGTTTATCCATTGTTCTTTTTATAGCTTTTTGAGATGGAGTCTTACGTTGCTCAGATTGGCCTCAGACTTTATAAATTATGTGTGAGTGTGTTTGGTGGGGGGGGGGGCATGCATGCTGCACCGTGCATGTAAGGTCAGAGGACAACTTGTAGGAGCCTGTTCTCTCTTTTCACTATGGAGGTTCTGGGGATTGAACTCAGAACTCTGGCCTTGGCAGCCAGGTCCTTTCACCTGCTGGCCCTGGCCTCCAGTTTTCAATGTAGTGGAAGATAACCTCGAATTTTTGATCTTCTGTTTCTACCTTCCAAGTACAGGGGTTACAATATTCATCACCATGCCTGACACCATTTATTTATTTTAGAGATTTATTTTTACTAGTGTATGTGTGCCCACGGAGGCCAGAAGGGGGCATAGGATCCCCTGGATCTGGGGTGGGTGCTGGGAACTGAACTCTGGTCTTCTGGAAGAGTCACAGATATTTTTAACCTCTGACCCACCTCTCCAGCCCCTTATCTATTTATTTTGAGACTGGTTCTTGCTATGCATCCCATGCTGGCCCCTAACTCAGGATCCTCCTCCTGCCTCAACCTCCTGAGTGCCAGCACAAGGCCACACATCCTACTTAAGAGTCTTATCTTGACCACTAACTTGTTGAGTATCTCTGAACAGGCTCCTTCTGGGGGCCACATGTGTGAGTTCTGAGGGTCCTTCCACCCTGACAGGCTTTAGATTTGTGAACAAATGGGAAAAGGTGCCAGGAAGAACAACAGCTTGCTGCTAAACACACATGGCTCCTGGGTGGTATCCCTCCCTACCCTGGCCAACACCGGTTTCTGTTGACAACAGGGCTTCGGGCCCAAGGAGGCTTCTGCCTGTGGCATCTGGCTCATAATAGCAGTGGTGGTCAGGAGAGTGGGTGTCTCCTGCAGGAAAGACAGTGGGGTGGCTGAGGTAATGGCGAGCCTCCTCCACGGAGGGATGTAAACCTGACCTGGAGCTTACAGAGAGCTGCCTCTCCTTACAGGGCTGGTCAAAGGCAACCCCCAAACCTTGGTTGGTCCCCTTATCCGGACCCCACACCTAGTCCATGAGGTGAGGCCACAAACTATTACCAAGGCTGGTTGGAACTGCAATTCCGGCCACGCTCTGACCCCATCAGTGGGCTTGCAAACCGACCCTATCATAATAATCACACAGAGACCCCTTAAAGGCCTTGCCTCGGACTGAGCCCTAACTGAAGGGCGAATAATCAGATAATAATAGTAATAATAATAATAATAATAATAATCAGAACTCTGGAGAGACAGACGTAGGGCGTCATCGCCTGTTTCGGGAGGGGTGGGCAGGGAGGGGAGGGAAGCCTGGTGGCCCGAGGCCACTCTCTCGGAAGGTCGGCGAGGCTTTGTGCAGGGCATGTCGCAGGCGCCCGAGGAATGCGCGTTGCCTGAAAGAATGAAGGAAGGAAGGAGCGGGGTGTGAGGCAGGCAGCCGCCAGGCCGAGTCAGGAAGCCGGGGTGGGGGCGCGGCTAGGCTGCAGCGGCCCGAGCGCCGAAGAGGGCAGCGCGAGAGCAGCAGGGTCAGCGACTCGGCCGGGTGGGGGGCTCCCCCAGGCCGGGAGGTTGGGAGCTGCAGGCCGCGCTGCTGGCAGAGCAGCGGGGGCGCCGCGAGGCTCCGGATGGGCTGGGAGCCCCGCCCGCAGGCTGCGGAGGGAGCCGGAGCCAGAGTGGAGCCAGAGCTCAGACATCCGGGCGCCAGCGAACACCTGCGAGCGGCCCCCAGGGCCCGCGGGGGGGCGGGGGAGCGCGGGCGCCGGGCCGGGGGCGGAGCTGGGCGGGGGCGGGGCCTAGAGCTCCGCCCTCCCAGGCTCTGGGCCACGTGGGCTGGGACTCTGTCCCTGCCCCGGCGCCGAGGAGCCGCTTCTTGCCCGGCGGCCAGCTAGTGGGTAGGGGGCAGTTTTGCGGAAAAAGCGGGAGACAGAAGTTTTAATGGTGCAGCCGGAGGGCCTGAGGAAAAATGACGACTCTAAGGACTTGAAAATTGAAGGGTGTCCCACTCTGGGTGCTGGAGTGGTGAACTGGCCTTCCTGGAAGGCCACCATTTCTAAGTGTCACGGACATGAGTTTGAATCCCTGCTTTGTCACTTAGGAACTGTGGGGTCATGAGCTAACAGTATTTTAAATATATATATATATATATATATATATACACACACACATATATATATACACACATATATATATACACACACACACACGTGTGGATGTATATAGATATATGTATATACATAAGTATATGTCATATGTTTGTATATATGTATGTGTGTATACACACACATATAGCCCCAAATATCTGCTTCAGAGATCAGCTCAAGATCCTCAAGGAGGCAGAGAGACGTTTTATGTGTGGTCTTTTATCCAAATCATAAAACTTCAAGGGAGGTACCATCATCCCATTTCATACACAACTAGGGTAACATTCTTTTTTTTTTTTCCCCCCCACAAGCTCTTACTGGAGTCCTAATTTGTGCCCTCACGGAGTGGCAGGGAAAAGAGCGATCTGAAGCAGAGATGAGAACTCCGGGCTTTGAAGCTAGAGGAAGCTGGCCTTCCTAAACACCATCTGCCACTTCCTTGCTGTGACCTTGATCAACCTATTCAAGATACCCACCTTGCTGATTAGGAAAAAGATTAAGATGAAATGGACTCAGCGCACCTGGTAGGCACTCCCCTAAATGATTACAACAGAAGACTATCTCAGAGGTTTCTGACCTAGGGCTAAATTGCTTTCACTCTCTAATGACTAATGGATTGGCCTGATGGTCTAAGCTTTTGTCCTGGCCACCTGAACGGCTCAGCCCTGGGAGTCTTGACAAGCAATTTCCTTGGAATTAGCTTAATAATGCCTCGTAGGTGTGTGATGCATTTCAAAGGACTTTCTCATCATTATCTTCAGTCCTAGGAGGCAGCAGAGCTCAGAGAGAAGTGTCTTGCCCCAGGTCACATGGCATGTAAGCACTGCAGCTTCCAGAATTACCCTGATCTTAACTTCTAAGTGAACAGAGGGCAGACTACTGTGCTGAAGAGTGAAGACCCCTCTCAACTATTGCCTGGTAGAAATGTAGAAACTGAGGCTCACTGGAGGCACAGTCTGTAGCCTGCGATATTTGGCAAACCCAGGAATTTCTGATGGGCTGTATCTAGAGGACATAATACACCCTAACAGGCAATACAAGGTGGATGTAACCAGAGTCTTATGTTTGGGGCAAGCAACTGAAGACCTCCAGAAGGTTGGAAGTCTACTATTACTCTGCAAAATGTCATGTGTGCTTTCTCAAGGGTGCACTTACCTTCTGTCGGCTCACCAGAGGAAACCAGGACCCAGAACAAGCTAAAAACTATTCATCTGACTGGAAGGATGATTGGCAAAGACAGAGGTTGCACCTCCCCACCCTATGACCCTGGTTCACCCCTCAAAAGCTCACTAGGGTTAAGGCACAAAAGGCACACATGACCTGTTATGAAATAGAAATAACACATGCCAAGGCCCAGCACACAGTAGAGATCATATCAACAGGAATTTAGTGAGGGCAGGAGCCTGGTACAGCCCACCTGGGGGGACACCACGTTGGGGTTAGATAGATGGGGCATGGGTCAAAGTCAAAGTTCACCAAGCATTAAGCGAGCTTGAAGCATTGCTTCCCAGCTAGCCTGCATCCCCGAGTGGCTGAAGATTTGAGGGAAGACCCTGGTTTGGGGTTTGTTGTTCCTAATACAGGGTCTTTGTAGCTCTGGCTGTCCTAGAACTATGTAGGCTGTCCCCAAGTGCCTATCTCCCAAGTGCTGGGATTAAAGGCATGCAGCACTACACCCAGCAAACCCAGGGTTTCTTTTTCCAAGTTTGGAAGTCTGGGAGGAAGCCAGATCAGAAAACATGAGGGAAATGAGACCAGGCTCGGCCGGCAGTTTATTCATCTCTGAAGTGGGTCTACCGTTGCCACACATACCACATCCTCTGATAGAAAGGTATCACCAATTTTAAGAGTCACTGCAAAGTTGCAAGGGACTGAAAGAGAAACTCTGCCTCTAGCTTGCTGGGTAGCTTGTAGCAGGCTTCTGTAATTGAGAGGGTAGCATTACAAATCCTTGCTCTCAAGGATTCCCATCCTTAGCCCTTCCCATCCCACCAAAATACCCCTTAGCTTCAGCTGGGAACTTTGGCACCCCTAAGAGGGTATGCAAATTTGTCCCTTCCATGATCCTGGGACATTCATTTTCTAAATATAGCCACATAAGACTTAAATGGGGGACGGCGCATGATGTCATACACAATGTGTTCAAAAAATTGTTTATTATGCAAAATGTTAACTTTTATAAAAAGTTTAATATACACCACATGATTACAGAAAGTCACCTTCCTGTAAAAAGGTACAAAAGCTACATACTCTATTATAGAGTTCATAATCAGGGCAGCAGAGCTGTTCTCCAAGTAGACCAGCTCTTACGCTGCCTTGGCAGAATTCAGGGCAGACACTCGCCTCCCCCTTTCTCGACCTCCCCGTTCTCAGAAAAGCCAGTCTTTCAAAACTAGGGAGTCAGGGACGGGGTGAAGTTGCCCAGCTGCTGACCAGCGCTAGCCCTTCAGGCCACCCAAGTTCGGTCCTTCGCTCTCGGGCTCCAGGTCCAGCCTCGAGGCAGGGGTCTGGGGGGAAGTGAAGAGGGCTGCGCGAGATCGAGGTTCATCCATGCCCTCGGGCTTCCGGCCGGTGAGAGGGTCCCGGAGTCTCAGGGTCCCAAGCGGAACGGGCGCCAGCACCTGCGTTCTGGGCGGGGGAGGAGAGAAGAGCGATGGAGCCGTCAGTTTCCGCCGAGAGAGCCCAGGCGGGGGCCGCCGCAGACTGGCCGGCGCCAGGGAGGAAACTCGGTCTCTACCTCCAGCTGATAACTGCGCGCCCCACACTGCCTCCACCCAGTTGGCGCCAAAGGACCACAGGCGGAGCCACCACTCCCCCTCCCGCTTGGAAATGACACTAGTGCAAGGGGGGGGGGGTGCTCTCTTTGCTGAGAAGACTATTTGGTATGACCCCGCGCGCCCACTTGTCCTGTCTTTGGCCACCGGGGGTGAATCAGAGGCAACGTGCCTTAGGAATGCACGTGATAGTAACTTTGGTTCTGCCGTTTATTCCAAGTGACCACGGCTAAGTCTCTTGCCTCTCTCTGGCTTGGATTTCCCAAAACCGAAGGAACCCTAAGCCTTGCAATGTTCTGTCAAAGACAGGATGTCCCATTCAAGCCTCGCTCTGGTCCGCGTCAGAAGAAAACTTACCGGGAGGTGCAGGATCGCCGGGTCAGTGGCAAAAGCTCCTCTTGTCGTTGGAGATCACAAGTTCCGGAGCGAGCTCAGTTGTCTGTGAAAGGAGGATAAGAGATGAGTTAGCCAAGGCACTCGGGGACTCACTCGGTGGGGGAGACCCGCGGCATCCCAGCACGCACGCTCAGCCACAGGCCCGGTGGCGCACCTGGATCGGGAGATGCGGTCCGTCCGGGGGTCCAGGCGCCGGCTCCGCCAGGACCACCTGCAGGTCGAGGATGTAGTCTATGACACGCTGCAGGATTTCCACCTGGCTAAGCTGAGTGCCTCGCGGGACGCCCGGCACCAGTTCCCGCAGGCGCGAATAGCAGTGGTTCATGTCGTCCAGGAGGCTAAGCGGCTCCTCGGCCGCCGGGCTCTTGCCGCGGCCCCGCGCGATGGCCAGGCTGCGTTCCGAGAGACAGCACACTGCTTCGTAGCAGCCGCGCACCGGGCTCAGCGCCTTCATGTTGGAGAGTGAAGCCGGAGGTGAGAAAGAGACCACTGAAGCAGCAAACAGTGCGCGCACGCCGGCCGCGGCCCAGTCTTATAGAGTCCGCGCAAGGACACACCTCCATATTCAAAATAACCCGCCCAAGCCCCACCCCCGCCCGCCCTGGGCCCCGCCTCCCCGGCCCTGGGCGTTCACAGTGGGTTTAAATTGCTAACAGGCTTCCTCCGGCTGGTCTGACGCCGAGGACCGCTGAGCCGCTGATGCGAAGAATGAGGAAGCGCTGATACAGAGGAGAGGCAGAGCTCTTAAGCAAGCACAGATTTGAAAAATCACTTAAAACCATTAACTTTAAGAATTCGCCTTTTTTTTTGGCAGCGCCCGAGATTTTTGAGCTCCCTTGTCCCCTGCCCAACACTGGTTCGAACCCACAGCTCCGAGGTCATAAATCCCTGAAAGACTAAGAATCAATCTCTCTCCCTCCCTCTCTCCCTCTCCCTCCTCTCTCTCTCTCTCTCTCTCTCCCTCTCTCTCTCTCTGTCTCCCTCCCTCCTTCCCTCTCTCCTTCTCTCCCTCTCTCCCTCTTTCCCTCTCTCCCTCTCCCTCTCTCGCAAGGATTTTCAAGGGAAACTTGTAAGGAATTAGTGCCGCCTTGTTCCCCAATTTGCTGCTCGTCTGACCTCCAGACTCACTGGCGTCAGGAATTATCTCGTGACCAGAGGGGAAAAAAATTAATTGCGGTGAAGTCGAGGTTACAATGAAAAAAACAGATTTGGGCTAGGCGCTGAGATTGCAGAAGGAGGAGGGGAGGGGAAGTTTGAGCAAAGAACACTATTTGAGCAACAGGAGAAAGGGAGGTAAAAGCAAGAGAGAGAAGAAAGGAGCCTGACTCCTAGCTCTTTCCGTGGAGAAAGAAAAGGCATGGATCTTTTGCCCTGTGAACCCCTTAAGGAACTAAATATATGCCCAATTGCACTTTGGAAGTGAATTTGATTAGGATTTTGGGGAAGGTTTCAAATATGGGGTGGGTGGGTGAAGGAAATGATTTCTACATAAACCCTTCTAGAAGGTCCCCTCCACACACACACACACACATACACACACACGTACACCAGTGGGTCAGCAAATCTAACTCTTGCTTCCTCCTTTTTGCACAGCCTCCCTCCCTCCCCACACTTTCCACGTTCTGTGCAGAAAACAACAGAAAACAATAGCAATCTCATCGCCCTTGTCTGTGCCTTTCTGCTGGGGAAGGGCAGCCACCTGGACTTGATTATTCTTAGTCCTGCTGAAGTAGCTCCATTGCCATCTGAGAGATCAGGACAGGAGCCAGCAGGAAGGCAATCCCATATTGCAAAAGGACAGTGCACTCAGTATTCTTTGCCCGTCTTCTCTCCCCTTGCCAGACTCAAGACTCTGTAGTTCCAAGATTCTGGTTTCCATCTTGGAAAAGACCAGGTGGAGTTTCCCAGCCATGATTGCTTTCTTCATCAATCAGCCTAGTAAATATTTATGGAGTTGCTTCACATGAAACAGAGGCTCCTGCTCTCAAGAATCTCACAATGTCCGGGGACAAGATTAACACAGGAAACAATTAAGTGTTCAGTAGTGTGTGGCACTGATCAACAGGACAATGGGTCCTCAGGAGCTGGAACAGTTCCAGTAGTCAGAAGGACACTAGGAAGCCAGAGCCCTGGGTTCAGTCGGCCAGCTCTGCTATCCATTGGTCATATAATCTTGAGCAAACCCAGATCCCTGGCTTTGATAGCCTTGTGTGTGTGTGTGTGTGTGTGTGTGAGAGAGAGAGAGAGAGAGAGAGAGAGATGCCACTAAGGGATTGTTATAATTCCCGAACTCTATTCGTGTGTGACAACTGGACAGGAGTATGGGGTGGCAAAAGGCCTGGGGGAGAGCATACAAAACACGCCCAGTATCACATCACAGGTAAAGCCAATCTCAAAGCCTCTTTCTTTTCTGTGTCCCAAGAAACCCCTGTGTCCCAAGAAAGAAGTCTACAAAAGTTTTCTCGTGGGAATATTAACGTTCTCAAGGACAATTTCTTTCAGTATAAGGAAAAAGCGATCTAACCTGTAAAAACACAAGTCAGTCTCTATATGCTGAAGAAGGTAAATGCCAGCTATTTGGTCACGGGAGGGGAAATCTCCACGGCCGTGGGCACTCTGGAATAACCAAACAGAGGATCCTTTCTGTGGCTGTCCTGAAGACTTCTGAATGTTTGTGCAAAATAGTAAGCCAGGAGCTTCTAGAAAAATCATGGCCTTCAGTGCCTTGGCAGACCTAATGTTCAAATCTTCATTTGTTTTCTTTCACTGTGTGAACTTGGATTAAAATATTCTCTGTGCCTTGATTTTCTTGCCTGTTAAGTGGAGCTAATGAAATTGACCTCGTTTATTTATTTATTTTTCCGATGTGTGTTTGTTTGAGACAGGATTTCTCTGTGTAGCCCTGGCTGTACTGGAACTCATTCTGTATAACAGACTGGCCTTGAACTCAGAGATCCTCTGCCTCCATGGTGCTGGGATTAAAAGGGTCTGCCACTACATCAGACTCTGACCTCATTTATTTAAATTAAAAAGGGGAGAGGTTAATACCAGCACTCAGGAGGCAAAAGCAAGCAGATCTCTGTGAGTTTGAGCCGGGCAGCCAGGGAGTAGTGAAATCCTGTCTCACAGAAAGAAAAGATTTTCAAACGCCTCCCCTCTTTCAGCTTTAGCTCAGCATGGTAATGTGTGTGGTAGGTGTGTGGTAGGTGCTTAGCCCACCCAGTGTCTGCTCTCTCCTCTGCGTCCTCCATTACTACCTCTGTCGCCTCAGGCTTGGATAGCGGGTTTACGGTTTGCAAACCACCTTCATAGCATTTATGATTTCCGCGTGATGCTTCGAGTCTGAAATGGCCACAGGCTGTGTGTGGGATAGGGCAGACCGGTGCACTGGGGTTAGTTAGCAAGCCACATTCTGTCCTTTCCACGCCAATAACTTACCTTTGCACCCAAATCCTTTTTCCTGGACCTTACTTTGGGGGAGGAGAAGAGAAGGAGGAGAGCAAATGACCTTTAAGGGTCTTTTCTGACCTAAGAGTGCAGGTCTGAAAGGAGTGGGTTTCGGTTAGGTTGGGAACACTGAATAGAGTTTAAACCCCAAAGACTCCTCTCTTCCCTGCCCAGCAGACTGGCCGGCTCGCCCCGGCCTTCTGCAACTTGTTTAGCGGTGGCGGGGCCTCAGCCTCTTACTCCAAACGCCTCTGAACTTTCTGTTCCCAGTTCTGCTCCTTTTACCAGCTTTTTCCCCCCTCTTGCATTTTTTATTTTTATGAAAGGATGTCATTAAGGCTTTTGTCTGCGCTGTTTTTGTTTCAGAACTTTTCCCACAATCCTATTTTTTGTTGAGGAATCCGCTCCTTTGCCCAGCTGTGGGTCCGGGTCCCACAGCTGTGTTGATCTAAGACTCAGCCCCAGACAGCCTGGCGCCAGGGTGGGACGTCATGCGTTCACACAGGGATGCGTGTCCCAGGCAACCTTTCCTCGGGCAGTCACCGGCCGGCGACTGCCTCTCCCACCAATGAGCGCCCGACACCCGAGATAGGGGCGGGGCTTGCGCCACCCCAGCCCTTGAGCGGCTTGTGAATCGCAGATGCTTAGACCTTGATAGCGTCCCCTGAATTGGGGCCCTTTAGAGCCCCCCTTTCTCTTTTAGTTCTTTTGTTTATCCCTTTTCTTTCCACCTTACTCATTTCTATCTGTATGTGGATATCTTTTTCCTTTCCCCCGCTTATAACTATCTCCTCCCAGTGTCAGGAATCATTTTGTAAGCAGTTCCAGGAACTGCATCTTCCTCTGCCAAAATTATAAACAGAAAAAAAAAAAAAATCAATGTTGTGCTCTCTGATTTTTTTTTTTTTTTTGAGGAGCTGGCAGAACTGTAAGCTATTACTGTTTCGTCTTTAGAAACTTAAGACGCAGTGGCAGTGGGGTCTCTCGGCTGTGAATTTCAAAGTCAATGTCATGATGATGAGGATTGCAGATGTCTTGCTTAAACTGGGCTTCTGTCGAGCCAGCTAGCTATCTTTTCTCCATGTGTAGACGTGGGGATCCAGGGGACCTTAGAACCCTGTCCAAGGTTGTGTCGAATGTCTGGCTGACCCATGGCCAAGATCCAGACCTTCTGCTCCCCTGACTCCCTGACCCCTCTGGCCCTAGTTCTCATAAGCATAGGCGTTCAGTGCAGTGCTCTGTTGGTTCAAGGCTCCCAGAATCTGTTTTGTTTTGTTTTTTAATTGTGTAAGTGATATGTATGTATGTACGCGTAGGCACACATGTGCCACGATGTACACATGCTACAGCATATGTGACAAGTCAGAGGACAACTTTTGAGAGTCCGGTTCTTTCCTTCTACTGTGGGTCCAGGGATCAAACTCAGACCTCCAGGCTTGCAGAGCAAGCACCGTTATACGTGGAGCCATCTTGCCAGCCCATGCGTTTTCTGATATCTACCCATTTGCTCAGAAAGTGGCGGGAAAGGTGTGCTGAGAGCTTTCCAGCAGTACACTGAAAGCCTATCCCTGCTCCCCTCGGCAAATATGAACCCCAAAGTACAACCCAAGTATACAACTTTGTATCCAGAGGATGGAAAGAAGGCGCAAAAGACTCTGGCATTGCCTAGTCTACCTACCTTCAACTCCTTCTCACCTCCATGAAATTGGGAAGAAAATAACATTTGCCCACCTGAAAGCTGGGAAGACCAGGGGACAGACGATGGGAAGTAGCTTCCTTATGGGATATATGTGTTGGGTGGGACCCAAGGTACCCAGAAATGTGGGCAATACTGAGAAAGGCAGTATAAGGGACATGGGGACCAAAATCCTTATAGTGGTAGAGATTTCTAAATTTAGGGGGTTTTGAGATGGATGCTCTGCACTCCAGAAACACTCAGTCATCATCGTTGAGTTTTGAGTTCTTGTTTTCCAAGAACCGTTTGCCTAATCTTTGTTGGGTTTTTGTTTGCTTGGTTGTTGGTTGGTTTGGTTGGTTTGGGTTTGGTTTGGTTTTTACAGTGCTGGGGACAGAACTTGGGGGCACTCTGCTCTCAGCTGTAGCCCCAGCCTTGCATTTTCTCATTGACTTGTATGTTTGTTCTGAAACAGAGTCTCACTGTGTAGCCGGAGCTGTCCTCAAAATCTTCTCAGCCCAGGTCCCCAAGTGCTGAGATTACAAATGTTCTCCAACACATCTGGTCTTCAGTGACCCATTTTGTGGACGTGTAGAAAGAGGCTCAGGCTGCATCTATTCATTTTCTTTCTCTTGGGAATTATCGCTGTTACATGTATTCATGTATTTGTGTGTGTGCATGTCATGGTGGACATGTGGCGGTCAGAGGACAATTTACAGAAGTTGTTTCCCTCCCTCCACACTGTGTGACTCCAGCAGATCAGCCTCAGGTCCTCAGGCTTGGTCACAAGCAACCTTACTTGATAAGCCATTTCACCAGTCCATAAGGTTTTCTTTCCACTAGATAGAGAGGAAAAAAGCTGGGCCAATAGGAAAGGTGATAGATAGCAAGGTGTTTTTATTTAGGTGCTAGGGAGAGAACTCAAGAGCCTTACACAATGTGCTAAGCACACTGTAGTACCATTCCGGATCTGCCTGTAATGTGACACTTCCTCTGAAGGTACATGGTGACCACTGCTAAATTTAAGGATCAACTTTGGAGTTGACCGCCTTCTTCTCCATCTTTCAGCCTCTCTTAGTCCAGCCGCACCACCCTAAAGCTAACTAAACCCCTTACTTCACCAAATGCTCAGCAATCATGGGATGCCCCAGGGCTAGCTCTGCCTTTGGCTCGGGGTAAGCCAGAGTGGGGCTATAGTCCTAGCACTTACCCTGTGTAAGATACTTCGTTTATTCAGGGGAATCCGCAGGTGTTTTTGAGACAGGGTCTAACAATGTAGTAGAAGATGACTTTGAATTCTTCTGTGCCCCTTATAAGTACCGGAATAGACTGGGCATTTAGTAAAGAAACCTTCAAACCGGGCAGTCCATGACTTGGTGGTACATACTTATAATCTCAGCACCCAGGAGGTAGAGGCAGGAGGATCTTCATGAGTTAGTGTAGTGAAATGCCTCACTGGATAAAGGCACTTGCTGAGCAAACCTGATGAACTGAGTTCAATCTGGAACCCTCTGGAAGGGAGAATGAGAGAGTCAATTCTACAAAGTTCTCCTCTGACCTCCACTCTCGTACTGTGACATGTGTATCCTCATACACATCACATATACCACCCCCCCACACACACACCGCACACATGTTTGATACGGCATGCTTCCCTAGTTTGCGGGTCTTGTTCAGAGGCCATGCTAATCTTCTCTGTATTTTTTCCAACTTTAGCATATGTGCTATCAAAGTGACCACAAAAAACAAAAAAAAGAAGGAAAGAAAAAAAGAAAGAGAGAGAGAGAAAGTTAGTGGCAACTGAGTTCAGTTCTACTCCAGGAATCACAAGCACTTTGGGGTACCACTTCTGAGTCATGTCTTTCTGTGTACCCCTGGCTACCTGGAACTCATGTAGCCTCACCTATAACTTGTGAAGATCGCCCTGCCTCTGCCTCCTGAGTGCTGAGGTTATAAGTATGCACCACCAGGCCCTGGTCTGGGAGAATTTAAATTAGAAACACTGGGCCTGGGGAGCAGGGAGTCGAGAGTGGAAATGGAGCAGCCCTGGGGTCTGATGTCCAGCACTGCAAACACAACAAAAATGTAAAAGTTTCGATCCAGGTTGTCTTTTGGTCCCGTGACTCCTAGGCACAATGCTGTCTGTGGCAGATTTTTGAGCTTTGGGGTTCCAGAAAGGCTCCGGAAGGATGGTGAGGTCCAGCGTCTGCAACAAGGAAAAATGAAGACAAAAAAGACCTTGAAGAGCAGTGTCCACCCTGCCCAAGCATTGTCTTGCTTTGGCTAGGGGCCCAGCAGCAGTTCAAAAGCTTCAGGGGAAGGAGATGGGGGGTGCCTGGTGACGGGGTTGACCCTGCCAGAGAGGAAAGGGATCTCCCACCCCCAACTGGGCCAGAGCTCTGCAGAGAGCTGGGAAGGCTGAGGGGCAGAAGGCAGTGGTTGGGCTGCAGCACACAGGGAGCCTCCTGCAGGCCACACTGCTCCTGAGTCCCGTCCTGAGTCACTAAGCAGACTTGTTGAGTGCCAACCATGGGCTTGACATTTCATTTCTATCTTTATGTTTTATGAGACAGGTCTTGCTATATGTAGCCCAGGCTGTCTTAAGTTCTCTATCCTCCTGCCCCAGCCTTCCGGGTGCTCTGATTATAGGCTGTATCCCACCAAACCTAAGTGAGCATGTATCATCACCCTCAATCATATTGACTGAGGCTCAGAGAGGTGAGGTAACTTGACCAAGGTCACACAGATGTTGGGAGGCAGAACAGTGATGGTTGCAAACTTATGCTTTGGGCATAGAATTCGAAGGAAACACCTTTGAAGGCTCACAGAACTTTGGGTGTCATGCAGCCCAGGTGTCTTTGAGTGTGAGCATGTATCGTCCTACTCTCTGGTGTGAGACCTCCTGAGTGTTAGTTGTGTGTCTGGGCCCCAGGTGAGGACTGCATGCAACCGGCTTTAAATGCACGCTGTCTTGTTAAGGATGCAGCTCTAGCATACAGGAGACCCTGGGCTCTGTCCCCAGGACCATAAAAACCAAACAGATTACTCGTGTCCTGTCCTTCGCAGGGCTGCAGCCCCAGCCTGGGCAGACTTTGTGTCCAGCCCAGTGTGAGTCGGTCTTCCTGCAATCTCCTGGCCAAGAGGACAATGGGAGAGCATTCTGAGGGCCTTTTCCTCCATTCCCTGTCCACTGCCATCCTTCCTGGCCGCGCCCCGCGTCCCGCGCCCCGCACCCCGGCTGTCCCTGCACCCTATAACCCTAACCCACCTTCGCGGGCAGCCCCACCTCGGCCTGCACCCCGCAGCCCCCACCCCAGCGTTGGCGCGCAGCTGCGGGACACACAATCGCCTGCGCCTCCTCCCCGCCCCCCGCGCAGCCCCTCGTTCAACAAAAGCGGCTTTCTTTTCCCACAACAGATTAAAGACCAGGAGGGGGTGAAAAATAGCTTCTCCAGCCAGTGGCGGGGGAGGGGCGCGGGAAAAGCTGGGGCTTTGGGGACGCTTTGATGGCGAATGTGTGGGAAACCCGGAGGAATGTGGCTGCTCCGACGGCCGCGGCGGGGCCAGGCGCCGCCAGCAGGGTCCGCCCCCGGGGACCTGGGACCCGCGCCCGGCCCCGCGCGCCTGGGTCTCCTGCCAGCGCAGCCTCCATCCTTCCGTCCCTTTCCTCAAACTCTGCCTTCTCCATCTGTCTCCCCTCTACTCTTTTCTCTGGTTCTCCCATCGCTTTCCCTCCTTTCTGGCCCCTTCGTCGCTCTCTCCGGGCCCTTGCCCTAGTCTGCACATCCATTCTTTCGCGCTCTTTGTCCAGGACATTCTTTCTGGACCTTTGTTTCCGCGCCTCTATTTCTCCGTGGCGCCTTCTCAGCCTCTGCCTGTGGCCTCCCGGATTCCGCGTTGTTTCTGTTTGCCATTTCTCCTGCCTCATTGGACAGGGCTGGGGAGAGAGCACAGGGGAGGTAGGCGCTGTTTCAACACCTCCCCACTACGTGTGAGAGCAGACGTGGGCAGAGCTGTGAGCTCTAGGACCACCACGGGAAAGACACTTAGGGAGACTGAGTCAGCTAAGTCGAGACAGGACTGGAGCAGAGGGCCCTTGGAGATCTCCAAGGGTTCAGGATTATTTTCGGCTCAGTTTAAGTTTCTGAAAGGAATTCCAGGCCCAGGACTGGATGGTGGCAATGGGACCCTGGTGGGGAGTGGGTTTTTCCCCTCCCCACTCTAGTCCTTGGGACAGTCTGAGGGGAGGAAAGGGACTGGCCCAAGAAAAGGGCTTTCAGGTGACTGAGGACGGGTACCTTCCCAGTAGACTGAAGTCTCCAAGGAACCTCAGCCTGGGATCCCACAAGCACATTTCCAAGGACTGCCGCCAGCCATTTAGGGGCCCTTGGCAAATCCATCCCCCTCCCTGGACATCAGTTTCCACGCCTGTAAAATGAGATTTTTCACCCACATATCCCAAGAGTCAATAGATTGCAAATGTGTTTCTGTTTTCTCGTTTTTGTCTTTATGGAAGACAAGCGTTCAGTGTGGGTTCTGATTTAGAAGGATTCACTATCACAGCAGGTCTGATCCAAAGGAACTTACACTCCAGCTCTAGAGACCCCAGTAGGAACCCGGGCAGCAAGGTCGCACAGCAGAAGACAGGCTCAGAGGTCAGACAGCTTAGGTTTGAAACTGCAATCTGTGAGTGCCCAGCTGTGACCCTGGGCAGGTCACCCTCTCCTTGGGTTTCCTTCTCTGTAAAGAAAAGATAGTCACAACATCCACCCCGCAGGACTGTGGGGAGCCTTGTGTTGGATCCAAGCATGCAGGACAACAGACTCTAAGATGTGAGAAGTAGTAGGCTGAGCGGTGGGCTCAGTGGGTGAGTTCCATTTCCAGGACCTACCTTGTGGATGAAGAGAATTGACCTTGACCTGACCTCTACAAGTGCACAATAAACATTTCCTGTCCACACACGAACCACGTATGTGAGCACATATGTAACTTCACATTTTCTGGTAGCTACACAACACAAACAGGAGGGCTAGGGAGCTGTCCCTCAGAGTAGAGTACTTGCAGAAGGCCCTGTACTCCATTCTTAGCAAATCCAAGGTTAAAAAGGAATTTTTGTTGTCTTTTTAAAAAAAAGGACAGCACGGTATAGTGCCACATGCCTGCAATCCCAGCACGTGGGAGGTAGAGGGTCAGGAACTCAGGGTCGCTCTTGGCTACGTCGGGTGTTCAAGGCCAGCCTGGGCTACATGTGACTCTGTTTCAAGAAAACAAAAAAAACCGAATAGATAAATAAATAATATCAGAAAGACAGTGGAGTTGGTTTCAATAATATATTCATCTGACCTTATTATTCCAAAGTGCAATTGATATAAAAAAATAAAAATAAAAAACTATCCTCTTTACACTATCTTTCACAGTAAGCCATTAAGTGAGTGTTTTCTAGCTCAGCTCAGCTCGATTTGGACTAACCACATTTCAGGGCTGAATGGCCATGGGCCGTGGCTAGCGACTGGACAATGCTGGTGTAATAAAGTCCAGGTGGGCAGGAAGAGTTGCTGAGCCTTGCGGCTGGCTGGAATTTTGACTCAAGAAGAGAGGGAAGACTGGCAAAGGGTGATGTGAGGGAAAGGTCATCAGGGAGGGTGGGGGGGCAGAGGTCAGGGGAGGGCAGACCAGCCAAGATGGGTAAGCAGGTAGAGACGGGTATCTGGAGAACTTTGGGAGCCAGGCTAAAGAGCATGCAAACAGATAAAGAGAGGGGTTGCAACAGGCCAGAGTGGCTGTCTGGGTGGGCTCTACTTTATTGGGCTGAGGATGTAGCTCAGTGGGAGAGCTCTTGCCTAACAAGCCCAAGACCTTGGGTTCAATCCCCAACAGTGGAAAAAAGGAACAGAGTGTGAGGGAGAGGAAAGGAGAGAGGAGGGGAAGGGAACAGCAAGGGTGGGGGAGGGGGCAAGCTGCTTCTTCCAGAGAAGAAAGCAATAGTACCCTGGTACTCTAACTCTGTCTGATTCTGTTGGAACCTCTCCTAGGGCAGAAGATGAGGCTCACCTAGGCCTGCTGGAATTCCTGGGTTCAGGCCCCAGAACTGGGAAAAAAGAGAGAAAAGACAAGAAACCCCTATCAGTGTTAGCTGCTCATTATTTTAAGATCTCCCATTACCAGATGCCACTACCCTAAGCTCTTTACATTAATTTTCTCAACAAACCCTCACACATTGCTGAACAGAATATGAAACGCTGGCAAGGGGCTGGAGAGAAGGCTCAGTGTTTAAGGGTGCTCACTGCTCTGCCAGAGGACCTGGGTTCTGTTCTCAGCATCTGTAACTCAGTTGCTGCACAAACCTGGTGCATATAAACTCACGCACACATGTACACACACACACACACACACACACTTTTTGAAAAGACTGACAGTTTTTTGTTTGTTTTTGTTTTTGTTTTTTTAAGTTAAACCCACGTTTACCCCATGAGCCAACAATCTCATCCCAGGTGTCTGATGCCCTAGAGAGATGGAAGCGTATCTCCCCAAGGACTTGTAAGGGATGCTCATAGCCACGTTTTCCACAATCGCCAAGAAGCGGTAATGACTCAAATATTCATAATGGATGACTACATCACCAAAGTATGATACAGTCACACATGGAATATTATTCAGTCATAAAAAAAAAAGAACCTACGGAAACATGTAGCATCACGGATGGACCTCTAAAATTGTGCTAAGTGAAAGAAACAATACTCACAGGGCCACATAATATATGGTTCCATTTATGTGAAATTTCCATAAAAGGCAAATCTAGAGCAACAAGGAGTAGATTAGTGGCTGTCTGGGCTGGAAGGGGGGTGATCGCTAATGGGAACCGGGTTTGTGGGGGATGATGAAAACATTCTCAAATTGCTGTGGCGATGGTTGCACAGCTCTGTAAATATGCAAAAAAAAATCACTGTATACTTAAAGCAGATGAATCTTAAGGTATGTAAATTACAGCTCCACAGAGCTCTTAGGGAAAAAAAGGGAAAGCTGTTCATAGTTATGCAGACCTATGTCCAAGAGGAGACTGAGGCAGGTTTACCTGTATCCACAAGTTCATGCCCAGCCTGGTTGAGATCTTCACTCTGGGAAAAAAGGAGAGAGACAAGAAGAAGGAGGAGAAGGAGAAGGACAAGGACAAGGAGAAGGAGAAGAGAAGGAGAAGGAGAAGGATAATTTCCCCAGCATCTTTTGGCATAGAAGCCATTATTATCCTTAGTCACAGTTTGCTAAATGTCAGAAGGGGAACAAAGCTTGTTACACCTGCAACCTCACATTGCAATTCCTGGGCCCTACCTGGGCCATATTTTCTATTCCTCTGAGCCCTTTAACCCCCACATATAAGCTTTTCTTTCTTTCTTTCTTTCTTTCTTTCTTTCTTTCTTTCTTTCTTTCTTTCTTTCTTTCTTTTTATTTTTTGAGTCAGGGTTTCTCTATATAGCAATGGCTGAAACTCACTCTGTAGACCAGAATGGCCTCAAACTCAGGGACCCACCTGCTTCTGCCTCTGAGTGCTGGGATTAAAGGCATGTGCCACTACCACCATGTGGTGATGTAAACTCTCTCTCTATATATATATTTTTTTTTTTTTAATTTTTTAAATTTTTTGCGACAAGGTCTCATGTAACCCTGGCTAACCTCATGTTCATTAGGTAGCTAAGGACAACCTGGAATTTCTGCCTCTTTCTCCCACGTGCTGGGTTTACAATGGTCTGCTACCACACCCAGTATATTTGGTGCCCAGGATAGAACCCACGCATCTGGTACTAGCCGGGTTTTCAAGTTGTACCAACTGTCTCTCAGAGGCTGAAGGTCTGGGAGGGGCAGAAGACCTGAAGTAAGTTTGAGTTGCTGGGAAAGCCTCCTCAAGGGAACTCTCTGGTGGTCCTATCATGCGCAACAAGCTTCTTACTGTGATCCCCCCCTCCCCAGCACTCTCCTCCCTGAAAGCGGGGAGAAAATTGGCTCCAAAACTCAAGCTAGAATCTAAGCCAGAGCCCTGACCTGATCCCCACCCTGGAGCCTCCTGGTTCTGAGACCGTGAAGGCAGAGGTCTGACCTCAAACGAAATGGACAAACCAGAACCAGCAAACCCTCCTGGGCTGTGTGCCTTAACTTACTCTGTAGGATACTCCCAAGAGGAAAGCCATGGAAACCTAATTCAAGCCCCACATTTCCCTCTTTCCTGCTCAACATCCCTCCCCTCGTGTCTCCTGCAGCCCAGGCTACCTGGAGCTGACTATAACCCTCCTCCCTCATACCTCTGAGTTCTGGTACCACAGGACTATGCTTTGCAAGCCCAGTGGTCTCTAACTCCAAACTCAATGTCAGTGAGCCGTGTTTCCCTGTTTATAAAGCACCCACATTAGGGGCTGGAGAGATGGCTCAGCAGTTAAGAGCACCAGCTGATCTTCCAGAGGATCCAGGCTCAGTTCCCAGCACCTTGATTCCCAGGCAGTTCGCAACCATCTATAACTCTAGCTCCAGGGGAATCTAACATCTGTGCTGGTCTCCTTAGACACTGTACACACATGTGCTCAGACATACATGACATATAAAAAAAAACCCTAAAAAAAAAAAAACAAAAAACCCTCAACATTAATACTCCCCTCAGATTGCTTGTAAAGATTTGGGGACACGGAGTGAAATTTACTTCATTTTACCATGTTACATCACATTCATTGCATTGTAAGTCTTTAGGTTTGGGGGGTTGTGTTTTTAGACAAGGTCTGATTAAATAGCCCAGGCTGGTCTTGAACTCATGATCCTCCTGCTTCTGTCTCCTGAATGCTGGGATTACAGACATGTGCCATCATGACCTGCTTAAATTGTCAGAGTTTAAGTAATTACCCCATTTATCAAGAAAGTTCAGAGAGCTAGGCAGTGGTTGTGCACGCCTTTAATCCCAGCACTCGGGAGGAGAGGCAGGCGGTCTCTGTGAGTTCGAGGCCAGCCTGGTCTACAGAGTGAGTTCCAGGACAGCCAGAATTGCAACAGAGAAACCCTGCCTGAAAAAAAAAAAAAAAAAAAAAAGAAAGAAAAAGAAAAAAGAAAGTTCAGAGAAAGGACTGGCCACATGGTTCAGTAAGTAAGGGTAGAAAAAAGTCAAGAATTTTAAAGAGAGCAAGGACTGGTATATGGGAGAGTTTATAGGGAGGAAAAAGAAGGAGAAAATGGTGTAATTATATTATAATCTTAAAAAATAGCACATGCCTTTAGTCCCAGCACTTGGAAGGCAGAAGCAGGTGGATCTCTGAGAGTTAGAGGTCAGTCTGGTCTACATAGTGAGTTCCAGGACAGTCAGGGCTATGTAGTAAGACCCTGTCTCAAAAATAGATAGATCAATACTTAGATAGATAGACAGATAGATGAAAGCTAGCTAGATAGATAGATAGATGAAAGCTAGGTAGGTAAGTAGTGATAGATAGATAGATAGATAGATAGATAGATAGATAGATAGATAGACGGACAGACAGATAGATAGACAGACAGATAGATGAAAGATAGCTAGCTAGCTAGATATAGATAGATACATAGATAGATAGACAGATAGATGATAGATGAAAGCTAGCTAGCTAGATAGATAGATAGATAAAAAGAACAGAAAAATAAAAATAACGGTGAAGTGATTTTTAAAAACAGAAAGATTGAGCTGGGCTGTGCTTGCCTATCCTGTCTAAGGCCCTGGGTTTGATCCCTAGCCCTGAAAAATAAATAAGTAAAATCAAAGCAGGGCTGGGGATGGCTCGGTAGGTAAAGTACTGGCTATTCAAGTCTGAAGCGCTGAGTTCAGAAGCCTGGAACCCATGAGAAAGAACTGGCTTCGGGGCATGTGCTGCACAGTCTGCACAGGTGGGGCGTGCGGGTCCCCGAGCTCCAGGCTGAGTGAGAGATCTCGTCTCAAAAAATAAGGTAAAAAGCAGTTCAGAAGGGCACCCCAGTGCTGACCCCTACCTCCACGTGAAGATGCAAGCATGCATATACACAAGTGTATACATGCACAAATAAGTAAATACATGGAATAAATAGGGCGAAAAACTTCTTTTTCATGCTCATGCCTGACAACTCCACCTCCCCACCCCCACCCCAGATGTAAGGCTGCTAAGGTTTCAGGTAAGAGAAGAATCTAGCATCTTGCAGGTAGAAAGGGTCTTCTTGGTTTGTTCTGAAGCCATGAGGCACGAAGCCACCTCGCTCTGCAGGATTTCTGCAGGTTGGCCTCAGCCTGATTTCCTGTACTCTTTGATGCTCCGCTGCTCCCTGCAGGTGATGGCTGGTCCCTTAGGGAGATGGTTGGTCCCTTCTCCCTCAGAGCCTTCCCCCAGGCGTCCCCACAGGTACGCACTGTGCTTCTGATCGGTTTCCCCTGCTCATCCCCCGGGGCACATACTGGGTGATTTCTTATCTTCCAATCCAGGCTGATGATGGGACAGAAGAGGCCCCTAGAACACACCTGAGTGGCTAAGAATCAGATGTAGCTCCTGACTTGGTTTGACGTGGGGTTTTTTCTTCTTCTTTTTTTCTTATCTGCACAGTGATTTCAAAATTAGAATATTTCACCTAAGAATCTTTATTTCTATAGTTACCTGAAATGCTGGCACACCTGGTCACGTTGAACTTGCCCGGTGACATCATGCTAAGTGAATAGCATCGCTCCCTTTAGGAGGAGCATGGGTCCTCTGAGTTGGCACGGTCTTCACCCTTTCCTGTGGGTAGTGTGGTGGACTAAAGAGTAACCCTCCACAAATGCCTACAGAGGCCAGGCCATGACACTCATGCTTTTGCAAGTGGGAATTAGTTTACAGACAGAATTAAGGTCATTCATCTCAATTACAAAACTTATCAGGGAAGGGGGGTGGGGTTCTACACAATTCACAAGTGTCTTCAGCATGAATGAGGAGCAGAAGAGAGTCAGAGAGATGTGGCAGTGGGAAGAGGGAAGAAATTACTCCCTCCCTTTTTTTTTCTGGTCTGATGATAGAGAAGGAGCCGCCAGCCAAGGCATGTGAGCTAACTTGAAAACCAGAAAAGCCATGACTAGGTTCTAACTTGAGCCTCCAGAAAGGAGTGTGGGTCTCCTGGCATTTAGACTGTAGCTCAGCATAGTCAGGTCGGTGTTCTAACTGACAGGGCTGTGGCATGACCTTAGTGCGGTCTCCAGACACCAGGCTTGGAGTCGTCTGTTAGAGCAGCAATGGAAACTGAATACAGTAGATAAAGAGTGTTTTAGATCTCCAGATAGGAAAACAGCTGGGACACCTGATGTGTGTAACATGCCTGGCTTCCAATGCTCTGGAAGCAACATCAGTTGCTTTTATTTGTTTGCATGTGAGTGTGTGTGTGTGTGTGTGTGCGTGTGTTTGCACAACTATGGGTACATGTGTGTGTTCAGGTGTGGATACTTGTGTGCAGGCGTATGAAGGCTCACAGTTGACTGTTGGGAGTCTTCTGCCTTAGTCACTGAGCCAGGGTCTCTCAAAGGAACTCAGAGCTCAGTCTCCAACCCCTGGGCTCCAGAACACAAGCTGGCCACTATGCTCAACTCTGTTGCTCATGCTTGCATAGAAAATGCTTTAACCACTTAAACCATCTTTGCAGTGCCACCACCATCTAATACTTCAGTGACTGCTTGGGAAGGGGGTCCTGGGCAGAGCAGAGGCTTGCTGAGACAGTGTGGCCGAGATGGGAGTCCTGGGGCTGCATGCAGGAATGTCCCACAGAGCTGGCCTTTCTCAGCAGCCCCTTGAAGAGGGTTAAAGGGCGCTCGAGCATGTCCAGATTGGGTAAAAGGCCACCAAAGCTCAAGATGGGAGCATCAAATGCCGGGCCCTGAGGGAGGTGCAGGCCTCAGGGCAGTTGTCCCAGACTGAAGGCCTCTTTCAGGCCATGCTATCTGCTGAGGGCATGATTGATGGCCGTGCTGGCTAGTTTTATGTCAATTTGACACAAGCTAAAGTCATCTAAGAGGACGGAACCTCAGTGGTAGGCAAGCCTGTAAGGCATTTTCTTAATAAGAGACTAATGGGGGAGGGACCAGCCCATTATGAGTGGAGCTATCCCTGGGCAGGTGGTCCTGGGTTCTATCAGAAAGCAGGCTGAGCAAGCCAGAAGGAGCAAGCCAGTGAGCAGCACCCCTCCACGGCCTCTACATTAGCTCCTGCCTCCAGGTTCCTGCGCTGCTGGAGTCTCTGTCCTGACTTCTTCCAAAGATGAACTGTGATGTGGAAGTGTGAGCCAAATAAACCCTTTCCTCCCCAAGCTGCTTTTGGTCGCGGTGTTTCATCTCAGCAATAGTGACCCTGACTAGGAGTCGCTTGCTTGCCTGTCTGCATTGCCCTCTGCCTGTTTCTGAATACCTGTTAAACTTGCCAGTGGGGCTCCACTTCTACCCTCATTAATAGCCTGCAGTGGCCTACACGTTAGGAGGTGGCTGTAAAACGAGCTCACCATGAGCAGGTGCGAATGCCAGGCAGGGACGACTTGAGTTCACCTGCTGAGGAAGTTCATGCCACTTTAACCTAAAACATGAAGTGAAATTTAAGGCAGACTGTCTGAAAAGGCAAAACTTGGGGGCCCTGGGAAGTGTCTCACTTGCTGACAGGGCCCTACCACGCAGCAGATATCCTGTCTTTTATCTGTTGTGCCTTTAAAACAACCATCTCTGCTGACCCCCCTCAAAAAAAAAAAAAAGGAAACTTGGGCTTTAATTATAATTATTTCACGTGCTTTCTGTTAATCAGGCCAAGCTTGTCGTCATCATCATCATCATCATCATCATCATCATCATCATCGGTCTGTTTTGTTTTGTTTTGTTTGAGACAGGATCTTCTCCACAGCCCTGGCTGGCCTGGGCCTTACTGTGTAGTCCAGGCTGGCCTCAGACTTTTGGAGATCCTACTGCCTCTGCCTCCTGAGTGCTGACATTCTAAGCATGTGCCTGATAACTTTTTGAGTAATTTTAAAATAGTTCATTCAATATTTACTATATAATAGGTATTGTTCTAAGAAATTCATAAATATTAATTTATTTCACCATTGTAATGATTAACGATTAATCAGTGGAGGTATTGTTCCATCCTTTACACAGAAGGACACTGAGCACTGTGAGAGCAAGCACCTCCACACAAGACTCTCCTCAGTCCTGACAGCTCGCTCTTCCTGTTTACCCTGTGTTGTAGGCCGCCTGATGGATCCCTGGTTCCACTTCTGCCGGAGAGCAACCCCATCCACGTTGTGACAAACCAAAATACCGTCAGACTTTGTCAAATGGGTGGTGGTGGTGCAGCCCTTTAATCCCAGCACTCGGGAGGCAGAGGCAGGCAGAACTGTGATTTCCAGGCCAGCCTGGGCTACAGAGTTCCAGGACAGTCAGAGTTACAACAGAGAAACCCTGTCTCAAAAAACAAAAGAAAAAAGAAAAAAAAAAAGAAAGAAAAGGAAAAGGAAAAAAGAAAAAGAAAATGTGCCCACAAAATACACACAGGATGCCCATGAGTTCCCTGGAACCTGAATCCTGCCTGGGAGTCAGCCCAAATATGCCTGCAGGGCTGGCTCCTGCCGCTGACAAGCCAAGGAGCCTCTCCTCCCCTCCCCAGCCTCAGCTTTCCATTTGCATAATGAGGGGCTAACCTAGAAGCCTTTCACAGGCCTTCTCTTTGCAGAAGTCAGTGACTGGGTGATTCACAGTGGACACAAATTCCCCTCACAAAGTCCAAATTCCTTCCTGGCCTTAGTCATTTTAGGGTTTGAACTTTCTTGAAAAAAACATTTGAAAATTTCATCCAGCTTGAAAATAAAAAGCTATTAAAAGAAAGTAAAAGTTTCAAAACCAAACCCTAAGCAAACAGGCCTGAAAACACCACACACACAACGCACCACACACACACACCACATACACACACACATACACACACACACACATACACACCACACACACATGCACCACACACACACACACACACACATCACACACACCACACACACCACACACACACACAGACACACACACACATACACACACACACACACCACACATACACACACCACACACACACACACCACACACACACACACACACCACACACACACACACCACACACACACACACACACACACACACACACACACACACACACACACACCACATACACCACACACATACACACATGCACCACACACACCACCCACACACATGCACCACACACACCACACACACATACACACACACCACAAACACACCATACACCACACACATACACACATGCACACACACAGACACACACACTCACACACATACCACACATATACACTCACACACATACACACACACTCACACATATCTACACACACATACACACACACACACATATACACATACACACACCACACACATACACACACTCACACAAACATACACCGTACACACACATACACTGTGCACACACACACACACACACACACACACACGCACACACACACATCACTCAAGGTATAGCTGAGAACAGGATATGAAACCAGGCCAGCTCGGAGGAATGATTCACAGGCCTTTCGAGATGCTTCTATTTCAAGACACAATCCACCCACTGGATCTGACGGCTTCAGAAACAAAATAAACCTTCAAGAGACCGCCCAGTTTCTTATCTCAAGGCAAAAGCAGTGTGTGCAGACCTCAAGGGCTCCAAGCAGAAGACAAGGTTGGGACCTAGGAATTCCTGGTTTCCTTAGTGTCAGGCTTACTTACAGAAAGTCTTTGCACCCACCTTTCCTCAGCTGGCCAAGTTCAGAACTGCACAGTCCACAGGTTCCTGGCCTTTGATTTCCCGGGTTCAGGTGACTGAGGCTGTCTTGTGGCTTTGTCCTAACTGCACTGAGGCTGGTCATCCCAACCACTGTTCCAGCTGTGCCCATTGCCTGCCTTTGGCTGTGCATGTACATATTCCTCTTGTCCCAGGAACGGAACATGGATTTTGACATACTGTTTAAGACATCATGCTTTATGCAAAATAAAATGTAAAAGTAATTTATGAACTGAGGGTGTAGTTTAGGGGTAAAGTGTTTGCCTAACTCACAGGCTGCCCTGGGTTCCATACTCAGCACTGCCTGAGGTGATGAAGAAGAAGAAGAAGAAGAAGAAGAAGAAAGAAGAAGAAGAAGAAGAAGAAGAAGAAGAAGAGGAAGAGGAAGAGGAAGAGGAAGAGGAAGAGGAAGAAGGAGAAGGAGAAGGAGAAGAAGAAGAAGAATATCCATTCAAAAAAATGCTCACTGAATGCCTACTTTATACATAATTCTACATATGCTAGAAATATATGAGGCCAAATTATAGTGGTACACACCTGCAATCCCAACACTCAGAAGGCAGAGGCAGGAAGATTGCTGTAAGTCTGAGGCCAGCCTGGTCTACATGCTGAGTTCTAAGTTAGACAGGGCTACATTGTGAGACCCTGTCTCAAAAATTAATATATTCGTTATATATACGAATATATGATACTATCCACTATAGGAAATTCCCTGCATAAAACAGGATACCAAAATTGCAGCAAAATTGAAAGAAATGCAAATGTTTGTGACACAGTTAAGTACATTCTCGGCTGTACTTACCCTTGGGGCTTTTTCCTTTTTTTTTTTTTTTTCTGTTTAGACTTAAAAGGTCTCTCCCTTTTACAGATGCTCATTTGCCCTGCAAAGCCCAGAATCTTTCAGAAAAGGTCACCATCTGGCCCAAACCTGTTTTCTTTGTTTGTTTGTTTTGTTTGGGGATAGTCTTGCTATCTAGCTTAGCTAGCCTCAGACTCACAGCAATCCTCCTGCCTTGGCTCTGTAGGTGCTGGGATTGCAGGTGCGCACCAACCAAGTTTGACTTTCCTCTTATGGGTCCTCTGGGGTCTGATTCATACCCTGCTTCCTGTAGGAGACATGCACAGACTGGCACGGTCACACCCTCCCTATCCTCTGGAGGCACATCTCCCGGCCCTCAGCCCACCCTGTTCTATGACCTTTCTTATACATATTTCTGGCTGTTACCCAACTTACAAATCAGGGGACCGAGGACAGGGCCTGCTGTTCCATGTGGTGCTTTCTCAGTGCCCGGCATCTTGCTAGCTCCTTCCTGTAGATCAGGGATCCACGGGAAGTTCAAGCGCTTTGCTGGGTGAAGGTTTAGGTAATTTTACTTAACACCCATCAGTTCTGTGAGATGAACATTATTAACTCTGCCGTGTTACAGGTGAGGCAACCGAGGCACTGACAGATAGACTGCATGTGTCTGCCTCAAAAGCTAAGGGTCAGGCTTTTCTGCTTGTATGTATGTTGTGCGTGTGTGTGTTCATGTGTGCACACGCGTGTAGGGACACGTTCACGTGTCAGAGGCCGGAGTTTGACGTTGGGTGCCTTTTTAGTCACTCTCTACTTTATATTGTGATACAGGGTCTCACTGAACCTGGAACTCACCGATTTGCTAGACTGGCTGGCCATAGAGTGCGTAGGATCCACCTGTCTCTGCACCTGCTCCTCTTACATCAAATGGGGATCACAGATGCGTTCCCTGTGCCAGACTTCCACGGGTGCTGGTGATCTGAACTTGATTCCTCCTGCCTGTGCAGCGGGCACCTTACTGACTGAGCCACCTCCCAGCTCCTTTCTGCTTTCTTCTAAATATACGTTTCTCCTAAAGTGTCTGTATATAGTGAATGCTTAATACACAGCTATTGATGGGTGGGTGATGGGTGGGTGATGGGTGGATGGATGGATGATGGGTGGATGGGTGGATGATGGGTGGGTGATGGGTGGATGATGGGTGGATGGGTGGATGATGGGTGGATGATGGGTGGGTGATGGGTGGGTGATGGGTGGGTGATGGGTGGATGGATGGATGATGGGTGGATGGGTGGATGATGGGTGGATGATGGGTGGATGGGTGGATGATGGGGTGGATGATGGGTGGATGATGGGTGGATGATGGGTGGATGATGGGTGGGTGGATGATGGGTGGATGATGGATGGATGGATGGATGGGTGGGTGGATGGGTGGATGATGGATGGGTGGATGATGGGTGGATGATGGGTGGATGATGGGTGGATGATGGGTGGATGGGTGGATGGACCGCACAAGCACACATGCACCTGCTTGCCACATCCCTGGTGCCGTGACTTGTTCTCCTTTGCGAGTTTGCATTTGGTATTTCTGCAGCTAGTTTAAGAACTAACCCCTCTTCCAGGCACAGTAGCACACACACACTTGTACTTCTGGAAGTCAGAAAGCTGAGGGGGGAAGATACAAAGTTCAAGGCCAGCTGAGGCCACATAGCAAGACTCTATCACAAACTAACAAAAATATGGGGCCGATGAGATGATTCAGCGAGTGAAGGAGCTCGATGACTGACGTCAGTGCCCAGGGTCCACAGGGGAAGCACAGAACCAACCCTCCACAGGCACACACAGTCCACACGGGGAAGCACAGAACCAACCCTCCATAGACACACACAGTCCACACGGGGAAGCACAGAACCAACCCTCCACAGGCACACACAGTCCACACGGGGAAGCACAGAACCAACCCTCCATAGACACACACAGTCCACACGGGGAAGCACAGAACCAACCCTCCACAGGCACACACAGTCCACACGGGGAAGCACAGAACCAACCCTCCACAGGCACACACAGTCCACATGGGGAAGCACAGAACCAACCCTCCACAGGCACACACATGTGCTAGAGAAATAACAACAACAAAGCAAACCATAAAAGCCGCCCACAATTACCTCCCCCCCAGGAGACACTGGACAGCATTATGCTATAGACAGCTGTGCGCTGGTATATATGCTCTATGTGCGCAGTGAAGGCCTGATTGGCTGAACCAGGTGGTAGCAGCAGTATATTGGGTTGAAATCATGCCCCCTCCTCCCCAAAAAGTCAGGTCCCTGCACCTGAGAGTATGATCTTATGTGGAAACAGCGTATTTGCAGATGAAATTAAGGATCTTACAATAACATCGTCCCGTACTTAGAGCCCTTGAATACAAGGACCAGCGTCCTTAAGCAACAGAATTGAAGACAGAAGCTAGGCCCAGTGGTACAGGCCTCTAATTCTAGCCACTCAGGAGGCTGAGACAGGAGAATCAAAAGTTAAAAAGTAACGTCTTGGGTGACAGAGTGAGCTCAAGGTCACCTGGGCAATTTAGTGAGACCCTGTCTTAAAATAAAATATAAAAAGAGAAGGCTGGGGATAGAGCTCAGTAAAAGAGCACTTGCCTAACATCTGTGAGCATCACACACACACACACACACACACACACACACACACGAGAGAGAGAGAGAGAGAGAGAGACTGAAGATGGAGACATCCAGAGAAGCCTGAGACTGAAGTTACAGAATCCCACACCACAGACTGCTAAAGGTTGTGACGACAACTACAGAGGGAAAGGGGAGGAGGAGGAGGGGGGAGGAGGAGGAGGAGGAGAAGGAGGAGGAGGAGGAGGAGGAAAGGAGGAGGAGGAGGAGGAAAAGGAGGAGGAGGAGGAGGAGGAAAAGGAGGAGGAGGAGGAAAAGGAGGAAGAGGAAGAAGAGGAAGAGGAGGAGGAAGAGAAGGAGGAGGAGGAGGAAGAGGACAAGGAGGAGGAGGGGGAAGAGGAGGAGGAGGAAGAGGAGGAGGGGGAAGAGGAGGAGGAGGAAGAGGAAGAGGAGGAAGAGGAAAAGGAGGAGGAGGAGGAGGAAGAGGAGGAGGAAAAGGAGGAGGGGGAGGAAGAGGAGGAGGAGGAAGAGAAAGAGGAGGAAGAGGGAAAGGAGGAGGAGGAGGAGGAAGAGGAGGAAAAGGAGGAGGAGGAGGAGACACTAAGGGTTCCCCTAATGCTTCCAGAGGGAGACTTCATGCCGAAGCACCTTGCTCAAGAGACTGCTGGCCTCCCAAGAACTACAGGAAACAAATCTGTGGTCATTTGTAGCCATAGTCCCAGAAGATGAAACCAAGGAGAGAGTGGGAAGAGAATCCTGGCTGAGAAATTTAGGGCTGAAAGGAAGTTGCTTCAATGTGGAGGCTCTGCTGATGGGTCTCAGTACCTGCCTATTCCAAGTCTTTAGTATTTGACATCACTCTCCTGAGCCTCGGTGTCTTCTTTCATCAATAAGGACAGTCATAGCGGTAGCTACCACTGTCGAGTGCCAGGCAGTGTGCTCAGCCCTTTACTGAGCCCCAAAACAGACTGGACGGCAGACCTGGAGTTACCATTAGTAAAGACACTGAGTTTTCAATCCCCAGTCCCATGTTACCGTGTATGAAGAAGCCACTTTGCCTGGAATCAAACATGACGACTCATGGAAAGACAAGAAACACTGGAGTCAGACAGAAGCCAGGCTGGATGTACCCGTGTGATATGCCTGGCCCCTCTAAACTCTCCATCACTTGGGAAAGAGAGATAGCCCCTCCCCAGCCCTGTGTCACTGATGTAATGACCCTGGAGAATACATACAATTGTGAGCTGAGCTGCACAGAGAAACGTGGTTCTGGCACGTAGAGTACAGCATCAGGGAGCAAGTGAGTATCATGGCTGAGGATGATGGATCACCCCGTACAACCTAGGAAAAGCCAGAGCAAGAACACTGCAACAGCTGGTGGCTGATTTTCCCAGCGGAGGAACGAGGGACAGTGGGGGCCTTTTGGGCAGCTGTTTCCTGGAGCTGTGATGTCACTGGCCCATCCAGGAGGCCACTGTACCCACGCCTGCTGCTGCCTCCCAGCTGGCCGGCCCCACTTCCTGTGCCCCTTGCCTGCCCTTGCCTTCTTTCTCATGACCTCAGGAGGCAGCTGGACTCTGACTCAATGAACAGCCCTCATCTGTAAGTTGGGAGAACAAGGGCCCCTCTCCACTCCCTGTGGCTCCTGCGCTGTGGGAGGAACCAACCCTAGAGAGTGACTCTTGTCCAGTGATTTTTTTTTTTTTTTTGGTGTTTTCAAGACAGAGTTTCTCTGTTGTAACTCTGGCTGTCCTGGAACTCACTCTGTAGACCAGGCTGGCCTTGAACTCACAGAGATCCACCTGCCTCTGCCTCCCGAGTGCTGGGATTAAAGGCGTGCCTTACCACCACCCAGCATATCCAGTGATTTTTTAAGCTGAGTGCATCCAAGTCCTGGAGTCTATGGAAGGACTGGGGGCTGGTGAAGCTGGGGAGACTGGAGCTGGGGATACAGCAGGTTCCTTGAGTAGGTGCTCTCTGAACCACTCCCTCCAGCATTCATCGTGCCTAGGTACTGGATCTTCATATAAAACCTAATGTGGAGATAACACATTATTTCTGTGACCAAAGAAAGTTCTAGAACCTCTGATCTTACATGGCATTTGATTTAAATCTTGTCAAAATAAAATAAGGGGCTAGAGAGATGGAGCAGCAGGTAAGAGTATGTACTACTCTCACACAGGACCCAGGCTTGGTTCCCAGCGCCCACGTGGTAGCTCCTCACCATCCATAACTCCAGTTCCAGGGGAAAGGGAGGCACACGTATGGCGCATACATATACATGCAGAGAAAACACGCACACACATAAAACAGAAGAAATAAATCTAAAAAAATAAAATGAGGCAGGAAAAATGGCTCAGCAGGTAAAAGTACTAGGGGCGAAGATCTGAAGTCTATCCCAGAATCCACTTAAGGGTGGAAGGGGAGAACCAACGCTACAAAGTTGTCTCTGCTTCCACACGCATGGTGTGCATGCCCACACACAAACCATGCGCACACACGTGTAATAATAATAAAATTAAATGAATGTCAATGAACACAATCTGCAGTGCCATCCTGGCAGCAGCCGCGGTGGCTCAGGTCTTCTGTGGCTCACCCTGTGGTCTCTCATTTGTTTCCTGAAAAACGGCACCCAGAGTGGCTATCTCTGTTTACGTCATTAAGTTGTTCTGTGACTCCAAAATACCCAAGTCCTTGGTGCCTGAGGATGTGAAGAAGAGCTAGAAGGCGGTGCTCTTCTCTGTGAACAAGGACAAGAAAACCGTCTCTTAGGAGAATAGGGAGACCCCACAGCTGGTGTGGCCTGCCTGTGCTGAGGATGATCCCATCTACCTCTGTCAAGACTTGCCACACAAGGAGCACCACTGTGATCTCTAGACACAAGCTACATGATCAAGAATGCAAAAAAGGACCCCGGTGGTCACCTGAGTAGGCACTCCTTAAGAGCATTGCGTAAACGGAGTGTAGTAGTGTACACCTGTAATCTCAGAACTTGCTGAGGATCAGAAGTTCAAGGTCATCCTCACCTACATAGTGAGTTTGTGCCCTGTAGAAAAGAAGGAAAGAAAGAAAAGCAAACAGGTTAGGTTCTATGTCTAAAGAACATGGTACCAGGAGTAGGGTGGAGCAGAGACGTCAAAGTCACCACTGCTTTCCCAGCATCGTAGCACAGCTCAGATGCAAGTGCATTCAACTCAGTGCCCAGATGGGTAGAGGCCACACAGCAGTCCCCTTGCCTCCAGGAGCCCAGGTTGCCCCATCTACTGAGAGGAATTGCTGTTGCTTTCAGGGGACAGTGGGAGGATCTCGCTTACCAGACAGTCCTTCAACAAATCTGAGTGAAGTGTGGTGGTGGTAGTACACACCTTTAATCCCAGCATTCGTGAGGGAGAGGCAGGTGGATCTCTGAGTTCCAGGACAGCCTAGTCTACAGAGTGAGTTCCAGGACAGCCAGAGATACACAGAGAAACCCTGTCTTGAAAAACCAAAAAGGAAAAAAACAAACAAATTCCCAGCACATCAAGTTTTGGGGACAGCCAGGAGAACTGGGCTGTCGGCCTCCCATTTGCAGGGGTACCAATAGATAAGCAATCAGATCAATCAACAAGGAAAGGTCAAAGGATAACCTTTTATGAGGAAAATAAAAAGACCAATGAGCCAGCAGATTAGAAGACACAGCATAGAGAATCTGTGAAGCATCTTTCGGAGACCTCAGCCAGGTGAGCACTCCACAAACTGATGCTCCATGCCAGAAAGTCTCACCCATGAGGAGCGAAACCCATAGCCCTGCATGGCCATTTGTCCTCCAGCTGAATTGATTCTAAATGCATCCCCAAAGGTATGGATTGCACTTGTTTTCTGCTCGAGGGAGTTTCTCTTTCTCTGAGGTGCTGGTGACAGAATCCCAAGCCTTGTACAGGCCAGGCAAATGCTCTACCACTGAGGCACAGCTCAGCCCTCCATATGAGCTTGAAGATGTGTTGGGACTTTTTCTAAACATCAAGGAAAGATGGGTGGAGGATACACATTCATTATAGCCATGAGGGTATTTTAAAGTTTGGTTTTGCTTTTTCAAGACAGGATCTCCCTGTGTAGCCCTGGCTGTCCTGGAACTCACTCTGTAGACCAGGCTGTCCCGGAACTCACAGAGATCCACCTGCCTCTGCCTCCCGAGTGCTGGGATTAAAGGTGTGCACCGCCACTGTCCGGCTGCAACTTTTTATTTAATTTTTTCAAAATCTTATACACATATAATGGCACATTGACCTCCTGCTACCCTCTCTTAGCTCCCTCTACCCCTCCTGAACCCCATCTTTCCTCTCAACAAGCCCCCTTCTTACTTGGTTGTCTTTTTTTAACAGAGAGTTTTATTAAGGATACTTGCTTGAAAATGGACATAAGGGGATGCTTGCTTACTTGAGCAAGGATAACTTACCAGTGGTTATACCATTAAGGAATGTGACTCTTCCTCCCCAGCAATCCTTAACTGCCCAGAGCTCCTCAGAGTGGGGCAGGGGCTCACAAGTCCCGCCTACATTCCTTTCCATTTAAACCATGATTCATCGTTTTAGAGATAAGATCATCGAGGCTCAGAGAGGTAAACAGTCTTTCTGGAGATCGGCTTGTGTTTTGGAGGTGCGCTGAAGAGTCTTTCCAGCGACATTTCAGAGTCTTGAGTGGCATACGAGGCCTTGGGCCCACCTCTTCCTGCCTTGCTCTCTGCAGCCTTCCAAGTGAAATCCCTCCTGTCCAAGGCAGAGAAAGGCAACCATGACTGTTGAAACTGTGCTGGCGTGAGGCATGACAGCGCCTGCAATCATCTCTGCGGGTTGCGCAATCTAGACAAGAGCTGAGACCGTGACTCATGACAACTTTTACGTCACGAAGGAAATTCCAAACAGGGAACAACGAAGAGCCTGAGTTCAGACAGTATCTGTCCACAGCTGTGGCCTCTTCAGCCCCTGACTCTACTCTTCAGTCACTGCAAACATCTGGGGTGCAGATGGGACCTGGCACCCCTCCCCTAGGCTCCAGGTACCCTCCTCTCAGGTAGTCACTTGAAGGTCACTTGGCTCTTTTCACCTCCCATAGTTTCCTGAGCTGATGCTCCAGCTGAGAAGCCTGATGGGTCAGGGTTCAAGTCATGTTTCAGCACTCAGCTGGTGGTGTCTTTGGCGTGGTTCTGGTCCTCAGCATCCTTACCCAGGTTTGTGGTCCTCAGCATCCTTACCCAGGTCTGTGGTCCTCAGCATCCTTACCCAAGTCTGTGGTCCTCAGCATCCTTACCCAGGTCTGTGGTCCTCAGCATCCTTACCCAAGTCTGTGGTCCTCAGCATCCTTACCCAAGTTTGTGGTCCTCAGCATCCTTACCCAGGTCTGTGGTCCTCAGCATCCTTACCCAAGTCTGTGGTCCTCAGCATCCTTACCCAGGTTTGTGGTCCTCAGCATCCTTACCCAGGTTTGTGGTCCTCAGCATCCCTATCCAAGTGTGTAGTCTTCAGCATTCTTATCCAAGTTTATCTAATCAGAGGCCGACATGGTGGTGCTCACCTGTAATCTCAGCACTTAGGGTCTGCAGCTGGGGGATTGCCAAGTTCCAGACCAGCCTGGACTGCATAAGGAGACCCTGCTTCAAAGTAAGACAAAAATCTAAAACAATAAATGGAAGACAGGGGTGAGGGGCTGATGTCCGCCTCCTGGGGTCTGTGGAAGGAGCATCAGCTCCAGGAGGGCAGTGCCCTTGTCTGCTTCATTCGGAATTGCATCGCAGGATCTAGAAAGGCGACTACACATAGAAGATTGTAATTAGTTACTTTTCTCCTCGATTTAACAAAATACCTGACAGGATCAACTTAAGGGAGAAAGGGCTCATTTCAGCTCACAGAAGGGATGAGGTGGCGGGTCACATTGCACCACAGTCAGGAAGCAGAGGATGCTGGTACTTGGTACTCGGTTACTTTCTCCTACACCCCTTCTATTCTTCATGGGACCCCAGTCCGTGGACTGGTGCCACCTACAGTTAGTGTGGGCCTTCCCATCTTCATTAACCAAATCTAGAAACTCACTCACAGACATGCCCAGAACTTCATCTCCTAGATGAGTCTTGATCTTATCAAATTGAAACTCAATACTATCATACAGACCCTTAATAAGTTTTGAAGAATGAATGAAAATTCTAGTAGACTGTCCAGCACACGGTAGGTACACAGGATCTGGTTATTATTATTATTGATCCCTAAAGAATCCCTACTGTGTCCTCTCTCTCCCTCTCTCTCTCTCTCTCTCTCTCTCTCTCTGTCTCTCTGCCTTTGGAGGGCAGGTTTGTCTTGGGTGGTTTACTCCCATGAGTGAAGGTCCCAGCCTGGACTCCTGGGCCGTTGAGAGGGCTGCTCTCTGTGGGGCTCAGCTGGAGCAGGCAGCTCTTCAGATTTCTCTTCCAGACCCAACTGTGATCTCACAACTCTTGAGATGTTTTCCAAGATGAGTTCGTCCTGGGTCCAGGGATCTCCTTCTGGCAGCTTCGGACAAACCTAGAAAGGGAATCGGGCTCCTTGTATCAGCCAGTGTCCTTGGCAAGAATAGCAGCTTGGAAAGGGGTATTGTCCCTCAGAGATAGACAGGTAATTATTACCTGACTATTCTTTTTCTTTTCTTTTTTGGTTTGTTTTGGTTTGGTTTTTCAAGACAGGGTTTCTCTGTTGTAACTCTGGCTGCCCTGGAACTCACTCTGTAGACCAGGCTGGCCTCAAACTTACAGAAATCCACCTGCCTCTGCCTCCCGAGTGCTGGGATTAAAGGCGTGCACCACCACCACCCAGCATCATTTTAAAATTTTATTTATCTCATGTGTGTGTCTGTATCATGTACGCATGTATCACTCGCATGCCTGGTGCCCATAGAGGCCAGAAGAGGGTGTTGGATCTGGAACTGCAGTCACAGAATGTTGTGAGCCACCATAAGGGCACAAGGAATTGAATCCAGGTCCTCTGGAATAGTAGCCTGTGCTCTTAACCACTGAGCCATGTCTCCAGCCCTGCCTGATAACTCTTATTCTAGGTAACACCTGTGGGTTAGAGACATGGCTCCGTTGGCAGAGCCCTCAGTCAGCTTGCACGAAGCCTGGGGTTTGATCTCCAGCACCACATAAAACCCGGGCACAGTGATGGATGCTTGTGAGATGGAGACAGGAAGACCAGAAGTTCAAGGTGATCCCTGGCTACATAGTGAATCTGAGGCTAGACTGGGATACTTGAGACTCTATCTCAAAATAAATAAATTAATAATAATAATTTTCCAAAATCACACACATACAAAGATGATTGGCTCTACTTGCAATAAGAATGGAACATGGAAAACCTTGAAATGACCAACATTCTACGTGTTATTATTTTGGGGGCGGTGCTGAAGATCAACTCCAGGGTCCCACATGTGTCGGGCAAGTACTGAGCTCCGCTTCCAGTTTTATCATGCCATAATTTAATTCTGCCTGGGACTTAATTTACAGAGGCGATGACAATGAGGTCTGTGCCTGGGTGGGTGCACTCCCTGGGAAGCTCAGGGTAGGTCAGCAGGAGACAGAGAGGAGGAGTGTGGCCCAGAGCCTCAAATGTGGTTTCTGTGGGAAGGAACGTGGGAGCGAAGGCGGCAAGTGTGAACAAGGTTAGGGCCGATAACCATCATTTGATAGCCCTCGGAGCAGCAGCTGCTCCTGGGTTAGCAAATGCCCAGATGTCAAAGAAAACAGACCCGGGTATGGTGGTGTATACCTGAATCCCAGCAATGGAGAGGCTGAGGCGGGAGAATTATACTGAGTTTGATGCCCCGCTCCCAAATAATAATAAATAAATGAATATAATTAAAAAAAAATAATTTAAAAGAGAAAGAGAGAGGAAAGAAAAGGAAAACCTTGATTGTCATGATCAATATACTCAGGGAATGTCTAGAAAGCATCAGCGTAACAGGTGGGTGTGTAGCCCGTCTATAGCCCTCATCTGGTTGTTATCACGTTGTTCTGTTTCCTGCTTTCTTTTTGAAATAGAATCTCTCTGTGTAGCCCAGGCTGGCTTGGAACTTGCAGACTCCCAGCTATAGCCTCCTGATGCTGGGATTGCAGGCAGGCATCACCACACTGGGCGCCTGCTGCACCCTTGGGTCCTGAGGCACACCAAGGAATTCTATGATGGGCTTGCATCTAGTCAGGTGGGTCTTTGTGTCTGGTCACAGATGACTGCCCAGAGGTAGAAAACAAACAAGTTCTAGAACAATCTTATCTACATGATATCAGTCACTAGTAGAAAAAAAGATTCTCAGAAGGAACCTTAAATTTCTGTGTATCTGTGTATTTGTTCAAAACAAACACACACACACACACACACACACACACACACACACACACACTCTCACAGGGCAATATATGGTAATGTACACTTGTCATCCCAACATTTGGGAAGTGAGGACAGGATGATACACAGTGAGTTTAGGGCCAGCCTTGGCTACATGAGACCTTGCCTTAAGAGAGAACAAGAGGAAAGAAAAAAAAAAGAGAGAGAGTAAAATCTAATGGTTGGGGCTATAGAGATAGTTCAGTAGTTATGAGAAGTGACTGCTCTCCCAAAGGACCTGGGTTTGTTTGTTTGTAAACATTGTGTTATTTCATTTTATGTGTATGTGTGTTTGCCTGAACATGTCTAGGTGGGCCGTGTGCGTGCAGGAGCCCACAGAGGTCACAAGAGGTATCAGATCCCCTGGACTTGGAGTGATAGATGGTTGTGAGCCACCCCTCAGCCCCTCTACTTTATTTTAAAAGACGGGGTCTCTCACTGAATGTGTAGCTAAGTGCTTAAGCCAGACTGGCTGCCAGCAGACCCCTGATATCCGATTGTCCCCAGTCTCCAGTGCTGGGAATATATGCCTAGCTTTTTACGTGGGTGTTAGAAATTCAAACTCAGGTCCTCAGGCTTCTTGACGAGCACCTTACCAACGAGCCATTGACTCTCCAGCACCCCAGAGCTTGTGTTTTAATAGAGACGAACAGGACATAGCCCGCCATTGAAGAACCGTGAAGCCCAAGAAGGCAGGAATCTGTTAGGGTTCAAAGTATATCAACTGCTCAGAGTGTTTATTAAATTAGAAGTTGCTGGGGGCTCCTGCAGCCTCGGGGAGTAAGGTGGGGCTGGCACTGGAGGCCACAGCCAGTACAGGCTGTTCGGATGGCCAAGAGAGCTCGTAAGGCAGGTTAGAAACACACACTGCCTTTGCGGGGGGGGGGGGGGGGGGGTGGAGGGCAGGGTAGGGTGAGAAAGAGTTCAAAATAGTCGGCCTTTCAAGCAGATGCTGGGGGAGGAAGGGATCTGACATCACGGCTTCAAGGTCCACAGCCCAGAGCCCTGCTGTGGCAGAGGTCCTCAGACAGAGGCCTGGAGGCCAACCACCTGGAGGCTGAGATGAGAGTGGGGCCTGGTACCCAGGACAGCTGGGATGGTACTCAGCCTCCTCCCCTCAGCTTTCCGCTGGCATTGGCTGCCCTCACATGATGGGGACCTGTGATGTGGGGGTGTGGGAGGCAGGGTTTGGATGCATAGATCCAAGGACCACGGCCAGGTGTGTCTGCTCATCCTAGATGACCTCATTCAGCTACTCGGGGCCTCGGGCCCCACTCACATCTGCTTAGAGCTCTGGAACCACCTGCCCCTCTTGCTTTGCGCCTTTGCATCCCAGACACTTACACCTTCCCTCCCAAGCAAGGGCTCTCCATCTTCCAAGCCTGGGGACACTGGGTACAGGAAGGGAGAGGGACGGGCCTTGGAATTTGACGGTGCTTCCAGGATGGTCCCGATTCTGATACCATCAGATATCCATCTCTGACCTCAGTTTCTCTACAATGGACGCATTTACCTGCTAGTTTATAGTTAAGATGTAAAATGTCTCCGAAGGTACTTTTGACGGTTGCCTCCACCTTCCCAGGGTTCCAGTGGCTGCTTGAAACACTTCAAGCTCCTCTTTCCTTCCTTCTCTTTCTTCTTTCCTTCCTTCATCTTTTTCTCCTCTCTCCTGCCTTCCCTTTTTCCCCTCCCTCTATTTCAAAGATTTGTTTTATTATTTTTATATTTATTATTTTATTATTTTACTATATATTATTATTACTACATTTATTATTTTTATTTATGTGTATCTGTGTGCATGTGCGTGTGAGTTTAGGTGCCCGAGAAAGCAGAAGGCATCAGAGCCCTGGAGGTAGATGGAGGTAGAGATGGTTATGAGTCATCCAGTGTGGTGCTGAGACTTGAACCCAGGTCCTTTAGAAGACCAGCAATCACTCTTAACCCTGAGCCATCTCTCCAGCCCCATTTCTGTCTTCTATTTCTTCTCTGATAGAGTCTCACTATGCAGCTTGTCTCAGCTTCCAGTCAGGCTGAGAGCACCTGGCCTGGCCCATCATGAAACTTGGGCCCCAGCCTGGCCCTGAAGGGACTGTACCCCACACCAAGACTCTGAAAACAAGTGTCTCATTCTTCCTCACCAGCATGAGGTGCTAAGGTCTCTGCTTACAGAGTGAGGCCTGGGAAGAATCCCAACTCATCCAGGTGCCAAAGGTGAGGCTGGCTGGAGGAGTGGGCGGGGCCCAAGGCACCCAGGAAGCCTTGAAGATTCTTTATCCTGAAGACAATAGGGAATCACTGGAGGTTTTAGACTGAGAGATAGCATGGTCAGACTTGGGCACGGAGAAGGGTATTGTTCAACTTCTGTCTTCTCGAGTATTCAGAAGGGAGACCTTGTCTGGATAAAGAGAGATGGTGACATGGGCGGGGACGGTACAATGCTGGGATCAGGGATGAGGGATGAGCGACCAAACTGGATTGGGTGAGGAGCCAAAAGAGCTTGGGGAGGTCCATGTTACCTAACAAAGGGCTTGTGTGACCTTAGGCAAGCTTCTTTGCTTCTGAGTCTCCATTTCCGCATCTGTGAAATGGGCTCACTCCACAGCCTAATTTCTGAGGAGCCATAAGAGCTCAGCATAATAAGCAAAAACCCTTAGGTAGGGCCTAGCTAGCAGCCAGCAGATGTGGTACCCCCCCCCGACTCCCCAGCATCATTGCTCCTGGGACAGAGTCTAGCATCTGGGGGCCTCTACTCCCTGAGCCTTCAGAAGAGCAGCCAACTCAAGTGGGTTGCTCTCTGGGAAGCATCCCTGCTTCCTGGCAGGGAGGGTGGGACAGCAGCCCATGGTGCAGGTGCTACCTCTAGTCCCTCCCCGTCTATTTCCAGCCTGTCAGCCGCAGGCCAGTGCAGGTGTGGGCGCTGAGTCAGAGCCAGGCTGAGCAGACTAGGCCCGGGGGCCTGATGTCATCACAGCCTCTCTCCTTGGTCTTTTCCAAGTGCATGTTCTTTGGGGGAAGGGCTGGGCCAGTGCCAACGGGTCCCTATCAGTGTCACCAAGAGGGCATGGGAACAGAGCTCACCACATTCCCCAAACCCACCTCTGCTGCTGGCTGTGGATGGGTGGGTGGGGCAAGAGCCATATCCTGTTCTTGTCTGTGTCCAGTAGGTCTCTGACAGGGTTTGGCACATAGTAGGGCTGGAATAAATGTACATTGGACCAATGAACCAGTATTTGTACAGAACCACTGGTCTTATTTATGTACACAGAGCGTAGGCTTTGAAGCTGGTCAGACAGGGCTTCCGTGACCCTGGGCAGGGGACTTTGCCTCTTTGAACTTCAGTTTGTTGTCAGAGTGCGAGGCACTCTGACAGTGTTTCACGACAAGTACTTGTTACTGTATTCCCTCCTAACGCAACAACCTGGATGACAAGGCCACAGCGGAGCAGAGCTTTTGAAATGGTAGACAAGTACATGAATCTTGCTAGGGATGTAGCTCAGTTGGTAGAGTGCTCGTCTAACACTCACAAAGCCCTGGGTTCAATCCCCAAAACTATATAAAGCAGGCATGGTGGCCTACACCTGGGACGTGGGGCTGGGAGGGTCACAAGTTCAAGGTTGTTCCTGAATACATAGTGAATTTGAGACCAGTCTGGAATACATGAGACTCTGTCTGAAAAACAAAACAAAACAAAAACATGAATTCTAGGTCTGCACTGACTTCCTGTGCGACCTCGGGTAAATCATTCACCCTCTCCAAACTTTAGTTTAGTGAACAGACCAATGATGGTAGAAAGCATAATGGGGATTAAAAGAGTTGTGTCCAAAGTGCCCAGCACGGAATCTGGGCAGAAAGGTGGTGGCATATAATGCCACACACGCACACGCACACGCACACATGTGCACGCACACACACAGGCATATGCTTAGAACTAAGCAGCAAGCCTCAGACACACAGTCCAATGGAACGGAAAGAGCTTTGGGAGCGAATGAAGAGACCTGGGTTCTGGAACTGATTTTGCAGCCTCCTGGCCATGTGTCCTTGGACAAGGCCTCCAGCTTCCCATCTGTGAACGCAAGGACCTTGACTCTAAGGTTCAATGGTCCTCCTGGTTCCTCCTCCCCTGAACTGTGACCAGATCCTGGTGAGCTGGCTCCTGGGTGAGCAACCAAATGCAGCCGATCCTGGGGTGACTCAGATGAACCCCAGTTAGTGAAAGCAGTCAAATGTGAACTCGCGCTCACCCTAGGGAGCCAAGCCTCAGACTGAACTTGGGGCCACTGCAGGCAAAGAGGAAATGCCAGAGGCACTGGGCTGAGGAGCCAGCAGGAGGTTTCAGCCCCTGCTTTCCCTGAGGCTGTCTCAAGTGGCCAGAGTAGGCACCTGTTGTCCTGGTATGAAATACTGTGAAGTTCATCCCCCACCCCCGACCCCTGTTCTGTGAAAACAGCCCAGGATGCTGAAGGCATCTTCCCAATAGCATGTAGCCATGGTCATGTAGGCATCTTCCCATGTAGAGGGTAACCCTGTTCACTCCTTCCTGGCTTACCCTTGGAAAAGTTAGTTGGTCTCCCTTAGCTCAGCATTGTGTGTGTGTGAGTGTGTGTGTGTGATTTTTTTTGAGACAGGGTTTCTCTGTTGTGACTCTTGCTGTCCTGGAACTCACTCTGTAGACCAGGCTAGCCTCAAACTCAGAGATCCACCTGCTCTGCCTCCCAAGTGCTGGGATTGAAGGCATTCACCACTGAGCCCAGCTTCAGCTCAGCATTCTTACCTTAATGAGTTTATCTGTGAGACTGACAGCTAAATAATCTCTTCATGCTACCGAGCCGGGAACACCTGGTGACCTTCAGATGACGTCAGAATGTATAACACCCTCCTCAGCCTTTAATCCTGGGCATGGACAGACATCAAACTACTAAACTGCTGTACAGTCGCCTAGTCCTGAAGTCATGAGTCTAAAGAACACCACTGAGCAGCCCCAGGAAGTTGAGGTCTTTCAGTGTCCCCAGTACCCTGTATCCTGACCAGAAAATAAGGGGAAAAGGAGATACTGGATGACAGAAGACCCCATCCAGCCTGCGGCTTTCCTGTCTGCTGTCCCCCAGATTCCCTACAAAACTCTTCCCATGCCTCCTTTCCAGGGATGACTTCAGAAGAAAGAAAATGTGCCCGCCATCATTCCATCCCCCATGCTGCTGGCCCTCTGAGAACTGGCTTTCCTTCCCAGCTCACTCCTGTCTCCTCTGGCTTTTAAGCATTAACCCCAGTAAAACAGAGGCAGGGCTTGGCCTTTGTTCTCCTAGCCCCGGGCTCGTCCTGCTGCACCTGGGGACCCTCGAGAAGACCCCTTTACTCAAATGGCACCACTCTAGAGCTGGGCCTTGAAGACTGGTACTCAAGTCTTCTTCTGGGCTATCCTTCTTCCTGCACCCCAGTTCTGAGTTTCCTGGGAAAGCTCTGACCACATCCAGCCTCCCTTCCCTTCTATGTTCTTGTTTTCTCTCTCTCTCTCTCTCTCTCTCTCTCTTTCTTATTTCACTCTGTAGCCCAGATTGACCTAGAACACATTATGTAAACCAGACTCCAGACTGGCTTTGAATTCAGGGTGATCCTCCTGCCTCAGCTTTCCTGAGTGCTAGAATTACAGGTGTGAGCCTCTGTGCTCAATTCTGTTTTCTTATAGATATTTGCGGAGTAGCCTGTATTTGTTCCAAGGCACCAGGGATCCAGACAGATAAATAAACAGTATCTTTGTCTTCACTGAGGAATAAATAAGCAAACAGACCAAGGGCTGGACAGATGGCTCCGTGGCTAAGAGTAAGTGCTGCCCTTGCAGAAGTCCCACTTTTGACTCCTAGCACCCAAATCAGAAGGCTTACAACCACTCCAGCCCAGGAGATCTGACACCTCTGGCCTCCATGGGCACACCCACATGTGGCACTCATGAAGGCACACACACACACACACACACACACACACACAGATTTTAAATAATTAATTGAAAAAAAAAAACATGTTTTAAAAAAGAGAATAGACTACAGTTTTCTCTGGGGAAAGATAAGGTGGGGTCAGAAGGCGATGGAGTGGGTTGCAGTTCAGGAGAGGGGGCTCGGCTAGAAGTGATTAGTCACAACGCTGGAATCAGAGCTGGAGAGATGGCTCAGCGGTTAAGAGCACTGGCTGCTTTTCTAGAGGACCTGGGTTCACCAGCACCCACATGGTGGCTCACTACAGTCTATAACTCCAGTTCCAGAGGATCCAACACCCAGATCTGGCCTCTACGGCACTGCACATGTGGTGCAGACATACATGTGCACAGACATACATGTAGGCCAAGCACCCATACATGTAAAGTAAAAATAAGGTTAAGAAGAAGAGGAGGAGGAGGAGGAAGGGGAGGAAGTAGAGGACGAAGAAGAGGAGGAAGAGGAATAGGAAGAGGAAGAGGAAGAAGCAGCATCAGCAGCCCACAGTTCAGGTGCCAAGTACTGGTTTAGACCATGACAAAGTGCCCCAAAGCTGTTGGACATGCAGCTCATTCCTCCTGGAGGCTGCAGGGAAGAGGAGACACAGACTCCAGAGGCTTCTCAGGGAAGATGTCCCAGAGAGGCTGCCATCCAAGCCTTGCTATGTAGGAGAGTACAGCAAGCAGGTCAAGAACTAAGGGAACAGTGCACGCAGAGGTCCGAGGTGTAGTCCATGCGTGAACCATATATGAGGCAGAGTTAGTGGAGAGGGAGAGCCAAAAAGGAGCACCGGGGTTAAGGGTGATTACAAGTCAAGCACAGAAACTTGGACTTGCTCCTGAGGCTAACAGGGAGCCGTTGAGGGGTGCTGAGCAAGGGAATGACCCCTTCAGGTGGGTTTCAGAACTCCCACTATCTTGCAGTGCAAGAGTTAGGCCAGGCCAGAGAGGCCAAGTGTGGAGAGGTCTGGCTGAGGCTGGCCCCTGGGGGAATCAGAGTTTGGAAAGTTCCATCTCTCTGCGGAATCATAGGTTGTAAACAGCCAGAACTTGATTCAGCAGGCTAAGAGAGTTTGATTTGAAGCTGGAGGCCGTGGAAAGGAGGAGCAGCCCCCAGACTTGAGCTAGAGAGACCTGGGTGGGTCCTGCCTGTACCTGTGCCTGAGCAGAAAGTGAAGGTGCAAAGGGGTGTGGCGGGGGGGCAGGCAGGCAGCAACTGCTAGCAGATTTCCCAGCCAATCCCTAACGACTCAGGGCAGCTAGGGCCTGGAGGCTTCCATGGCCCATTGCCATCGGTACTGAGGCTTTTAAAGGCAGGACCCTCTGGTTAGAGTCTCTGTGGCTCTTCAAAATTTGCCATGAAGTGTAACCCTCCGGCAGACCGTATAAAGAGGCAGCTCCTGCAGCAGCCGATTATTCTGAGAGGGCCCCATCTGCACCCATAACTTCATCCAAAGGCTCAAGGAAACAGGGGAGATGAAGAGCTTCAGGCCTGTGGGAGATGTTCCCAAGGATGACACCTGAGCACTGACCTTTGACCTCTACACATTCGTGCACACATGCGCCTGCACACACACATGCTTTTAAAAATAAATAAAGGTGAGAGAGGGAACTACTCAACCCTTTTGCCCTTTGACCTCTTCCACTATAGGATGACACTTCATTTTTTCAGCTCTGGAGCACACAGTAGGGAGGCTCTACCCTGGAATCAGAGACCAGACTCTCACCAGAGAGTAGTGTCTGCAAGGGACCGGCCTTTACAGCTGAGAGAAAATTAATTTTCTTTGGTTTATAAATTATCCAATCACTGGTATTCTGTTACAAGCAACACAAACTGACAAACTCTCCTTCATTATGGTAACTCTTGCACCCAACACAAAGCCTAGCACACAGTAGGTGTTTACATAAACTTCCTCAGAGAGTGAATGGCTTTGGCCTTCTCTAATGACTACACCCTGTGCTGCTCACTTGGAGGCACTTTGTCCCTGGCTAGGATTCCCACAGGCTGAGAGCAGCAGGCCCAGAAGCAAGACCATCAGAGCAGCCATGCTGCCATGTCCTCCACTCTGAGTTCTCTCTGGCCAGCACGCCCTCCCTCTCTCCCTCTCCTTCTCTCCCCTCCTCTTTCCCTTCCTCCCTCTTCTCATTTCTCTATCTCCTTCTCCCCCCTCTCTCTCCTTCCCTCTCTCCCTTCCTCCTCTTCCCATTTCTTCTTCTCCTGCTTCCCCTCCTCCCTCCCTCTTCGTGCCCCATGCCTGGCTCCTAACCTTGGCGAAGCCCAGGCTTGCTTTACAGGTCACCAAAAGGGCTCAGCCTCTAGCTTTTTACCTCACTCCTTTGAGCCCCCTGAGCCTTTGGCTATTATTGCATCCCAGTTCATAACACCTTGTAGACACAGCATGCGTGCTTAGCATGTATTAAATGAGGGAACGAGCCAAGCACACGCTGTTAATTCCAGCACTTGGGAGGCAGAGGCAGGCCGATCTTGAGCCTGGCTTGGCTACAGAGCCTAAGGAGAATTGGAAGAGGGAGGGAGGAGAGAAGAGAAGGCGGCTGGGATGTAGTTCAATGGCAAAGTAACTTCTTAGCAGCCCAAGTTCTATCCCCTACCCCAAAATATGTGCTGAGCTAGAGGCAGTAAAGAAATGGGGGTATCCCTTAGCTGGGGTCAGGGCAACCCCCCCAATTCTCTGTTGAAGAGCTTCACTTAAGCTGGAACTGAAGGATGAGGAGGTGACTTTGCAGGTGCAGTGGAAAGAGCCGGGGTAACACCATGGGGGGGGAGCGCCCACCCTCGAGCCTTGTTTTCTTCAGCAAGCAAATCCATATGTAATCTTTCAGTTATTAGTGGTGCCCTATTAATTTCTGCATTCAATAGATCAGGCCCCTACTGTGCAGGCAGCCTGGCTCCCAGGCCCTGGGGACAAACAGTGATGAATGAAAGTGACATTCTTGTCACTCAGGCCCCTGAGGCCTGGCACCCTATAGCGAAGTGCTCCACTGAGGCTTGCAAATGATTCTCCAGCTTGGATCCCTGGGGAAACCAAACAAACCCCATAGGTTCCGGCCATCCCGGGCGGCCTTCCTTCAGCCAGTGCTGGACCAGCTTTCAGAGGCCAGGCTTCCTGCCTGTCCCTCCCCCACCCACCTGGGCACAGAGGGTCTTTCATCCATTGTCCCCGCTTCCTGCCTCTGCATCTCCAGCTGCTGGCCAGGCCCCTGCAGGCTCACTCCGGACAGGCTGTGCTTTCTGCAGTACTCTCCAGGGAGCGGGGAGAGGAGTGGCCTGTGGGGATGAAGCTGGATCTTTGTGACCAGGAAGAGTTTCCTGCCCCAAAGAGGTATTAGATCCCAGAAGACGGGAAATGGGTTGTCTCCAAGGCACCCCATGTTGGGGGAGGCAGTGATGAATGACCCGTAACACACCAGGGCCTCCTGTCCCCTAGTGCTCCTCTGGGTTCAACATCTTTTCCTGGCCTGGTTTGATCGCTGGTGGAAGGAGTTTGCATCTGTTTCCATCAACTGTCAGCTGGGTGATAGAGGCAAGTTCCTTAGTTATGGGAATGAAGGTGATCTCGTTGAGTTGAGGGCTCCAGAATGCCACCCAGGAAACAGCGGTTTCCCCAGGCTGGTGAGATGGCTCACTGGCTAAGAAGTCCTTGCCACCAAGTTTGACAACCTGAGTTGCTCTCTGGGACCCACATGGTAGAAGGAGAGAACCAGCTCCTGAAAGTCGTCCTCTGAGTTGTGCCATGCTCGTGCCCACACACATATGAAACAAGTAAATGAGGGTAGGGCGCGGTGGCACACACCCCTAGTCCCGGCACTTGGAGGGCAAAGGCAGGTGGATCTCTGTGCTCAGCTTGGTCTACAGAGTGAGCTCAGGAGAGCCAGGACTACATTAGAGAGAACCTGTCTCAAAACAAACAAACAAACAAATAATGAGTAAATGTAGTGTGATGTTTAAACATTTTTAAGTTAAACAAAAAAGTGCCAAGCATGGTGGTAAACTTCTTTAATCCCATCCAGCACTCAGGAGGTAGATGCAAGTAGATCTCTGTGAGTTCAAGACTAGCCTGGTCTACATAGTGAGACCATATCTCCATAGATGATAGATAGATAGATAGATAGATATCTATAGATAGATAATAAATTTCCTCCTTCAGGCTGTTCTTCTATCCCAAGCCTGAAGATTAGAAACGGGAACCTGTTTAGAACTGCTTGGTTAAGCACCTACTGTATACCCCACTCTCTGCCAGGCATGGAAAGAAGGGGCCACAAGCAAGCAGACATGTCACACAGTCAGCTGCAGTGGCCAAACACAACAGCCAAGACCGTTTAAGTCCCGGTTCTGTCACTTACTGCCTATGGGCCGGAGGCGAGTTCTGTAGGCAAGAGGAATGTTTAATACTGTCAAACAGGATCCAAAATCATCCCAAATAAACCTCTGGGCGTGAGGGAGTTTCTAGGGAGGTCAGGGAGGTGGATAACACATTCTATGGGGTCCTGGACAAAATAAAAGGGGGAAGAGCTGGAGAGGTGCGCTTGCTGCTCTTGCAGAGGACCCAAGTTTGGTTCCCAGCACCCACATAGTGGCTCACAACCACCTGTGACTCCAGCTCCAGGGAACCTGATGTCTTCTGCCTCTGAGGGCACTGAATTCATGTGCATACAGCCACACAGGGACACACACATACACATAATTTAAAATAGAATGATAGGCAGAAACAGACGGATATCTGTGAGTTTCAGGCCAGCCAAGGCTATATAATGAGATCTTGTCTCAAAGACAAACGAGGCATCGGGCAGTACTGACACACACCTTTAATCCCAGCACTTGAGAGGCAGAGGCAGGTGGACCCCTGAGTTCATGGCCAGCCTGGTCTACAGAGTGAGTTCCAGGACAGCCAGGGTTACAACAGAGAAACCCTGTCTTGAAAAACTAAAAAAGCAAGCAAACAAACAAACAAACAAATCTAAGAGAGAACCAAATACTACTCTCTTGCTGCTTCCTGACTGTGGATGTCATGTGACCAGCTGCAGTGCTGAACGTGCTTGGTGAAGTCATTATGAGGATTTTGTGACCCCGTTATATGCAAAGTTATAGATGCTGATGCTGTTGCCATGGTGAGTGGAGGGATGGCCTGGCTAGAGTTGCAGTGGGGGCGACTTCAAGAGGAACCTTCACTGGTATAAATGAGCCAGCAGCTTCCTGTTGAAGGGCCTCAGCGTCCCTGTAAAGAACCGAGCTTGTGCAAAGCCTCAGACACCAGAGAGCCTTGCATGCTGCAGAAATTGGGGGTGAAGGGATCTTTGGCAGTCAGGCTTTGGTAGCAGGTTGCAATTTGGGGCACAACCCTGTAGGAAGGATGGGGCTCAGGCCAGACATTGTGCTTTTTCAAAGCACCCTATGGAAGTGGTGGATGGAGGGACAGGATGTTTCCTGGGGGTGGCTGTGGTGTCCTGGGTCGCACACTGGAAAAGTGTCCCTGCCTTTGTGCCTGAGGCTTCACTGGGACAGCCCAAGGCAGCAGCACAGCTTGGGTCTGGCGCTGAGATGGGAATTGGGTCAGAGACTGTGCTAGAACAGGGGCCCATTTGGAGAAGTGCTGTGGAAGTCTGACTGGACACGATCTGAGAAGGCCAAGGACTCCCTAAATACCCAGCATGCTGGTTCCGAAAACACCCTTTCTGGACCCAGATCATCCTTCTAGCACCCACTGAAAAGGCCTCTCAGAAGGGGTGGCTGCTGGGAAGCACTGACACACCCTCTGCTCAAGAGATGATTGCACTGGGTCTCTGCTTCACACAGGCAAGCTAATCACTCAAGGAGTGTCTGTCCTCTGACCGTCAGCCCCCTTCAGGGCTGAAGGTAAAGAGATAAGTCATTGTCCCAAAGCCTAAGTTACCTCATACTTCAGGAACAGCAGGACCTTACATGACAGATGCCCCCCTCCAACACCTCCACAGAGAGAGATCATCCTCCAAGACAAGGTTGCACCCTGGAGCAGAAGTTAGCACTTCCTGTGAGCCACACTAACCCTCTCCAGCAAGGACAGCGGCAGGAACTCGGACCTCTGTGTAGACACAGATCTGAGCCAGCGATGGGCGGGGCTTCACCTTGACCAGGACACAATCCTACATACCTCTCTATTCCTCTTATTCCTCCCATATTTCTTTGTTTATTTTTGACTGGATCTCACTGTGTAACTCTAACTGGCCTAGGACTTTCTATGTGAACTAGACTGGCCTTGAACTCCCAGAGATCTGCTTGCCTCTACCTCCCGGAGTGCTAGGATTAATTGTGTGTGCCACCATGCCCGGCAAGATCCTGTTTAAATTTGAACTTCATGTTAGAGTCCTGAAGGGGACCTATCTGTTTCCCTTCCTACTGTGGCTGCCTTGAATAAATCTCCTCTCTGCTTTTTACCATTACGTGTATCTATAATTAGTGTACCGGGGAGAGGTGGCTGAGCCTAGACTTTTGCTATAAAATCTCTGGTTACAGGTTGTAATACCACAGGCAAGGGGCCTAAGAGGGTCTACAAAAAACAACCATGCTGGTTCCTGGATCCCAGAGTTCACCCTTGGGACTGGGTGATGGAGGGGTGGGGAAAGCTGACTCTGCTTTGCTCAGGCAGCCATATCCTCCCAGAGCCTTTGGGACTGTAGCAGGGCAGGAAAGTACTAGACAGGCACTAAGAGGATGCTGGGCAGGTGCTGGGCAGGTTCTGAGCATGTATTGGGTGAGTACTGAGTGGGTACTGGAAGGATAACTCATGGCAAAAGCAACTTTAGGAAGGAAAGGCGAGCATCTTAGAGTGAGGAAATCCAGACAGCAGGAACCTGAAGCAGCTGACACACTGTGTCTGCAGTCAAGGAGACAGCAGGCCCACACAGGGGCGCATGCCTTTAATCCCAGCACTCTGAGTTCGAGGTCAGCATGGTCTACAGAGTGAGTTCCTGGACAGCCAGGGCTACATAGTTAAGTGGGGGAGGAGGAAGAAAGCCATGATTGTATGGTGTTGCTCTCAGCTCACTTTCTCTGTTTTACATATTCCAGGATCCCAGCCCAGGGATTGGTACCTCATTAGACTAGTCAAGATGATAACCCTCTACAGGGATGACCTGAGGCCATCTCCCAGGGGATTCTAGATCTCATCAAACTGACAACTGAGATCAATCATCATAACAATGAGTGGGTACTGACAGTTGGTATTAATCATCATAGCTGCCAAATGGGTACTGGGTTGACATTGGGTGGGTACTGAGCATGGTACTGGGTGGGTACTGGATACATACTCCACCAGGACTGAGAGAGTACTGAGCAAATACTTGGCAGTAATGACCCAAAGAAGATTCCCGCCTCAGGCTCGGCAATCCTGTAGCAGGTGCTCAGGCCAGAAACTGGGGTGTCTCTAATACACCTGCAACCCCTGTGGTTTTACTTCCAGAACATACTCTGAAGTTCTCTCCGTTGGTCCTCACACAGCCCAGTTCAGGCCACCGCTCAGCTCCGTCTGGGAACTGGGTCATCTACCGTTTTTTCCTCCTGGTTTTGGGAGAAACACAGCGGGATCCTGAGCTTACGCCAACCCTTCCCCCTCCACCATGGAGTGCCTACAGTGCCCCTCAAACCTCACAGAACCCCACTCTCTCTCCCTCCCCAGCCTCAGTGGAATAACCTGCGGGTGACCACGTCCTCTGTCTAATGAGGTGGTTATTTTTAGGCGGGTGAAAGCACCCTGGCCTCTCTCAGAGGATTTTCCACTCCCGCCTGCCGTCTACCACAACCTGGCTTCCTGTGATGGCTGTAGAGGCTGCCATCCTGGCCAGCTTTGTTATTCTGGGGTGTAGAGAAAGGCCTCAAAAGAAAACAAAGCCCCCCACCTTCTTCTACCTTTCATGAGAAACGGGATGCAGTACCAAGCCACCTGTGGCAGACGATGAGAAACTGGCTGACAGCTCTCTGTTCCTCCCTTGCTGCGGGAACCTGGGTTTATCACTTTCCTCTCTGAGCTTCCGTCATATGTAAAAGATGGGGGTGGACGTGTTAATGACCGAAAGCCTCAGACAGTGAAGATTTGCATGGAGCTATGAGCTTGTGCGTCCTGTTCATCCCTGGGAATCCATTTCTTTCTATGAACGAAATATAACTGGCATCTCTTATAGTGCATATGCAAATCTATGCAAATTATAAAGGAAACTAAAAGGTTGGGGGGGTGCTTAGCTCACGTCTTCTTACCTGTTGGATATCTCTCCCTACGCCACTCCACAGGAAGGGAACAGGTTCAGAAAGGGAAAGTGACTTGCTCAAGGTCACAGCAAGCCATTGACCAGTTTGCTCCTTTTCTCACCCGCTTCCCTGCTGTCCAGCCCAGGCCTGGGGCTGGCACCCTACTGGAAGAGATGAGAAGCCACAGCATTCCCTAGTCAGCTGAGCATGGCTGGAGCAAGCTCTGTTGGAGCAGGAATAAGGTGTTTTATCAGAGAGATGGTGAAGAATGGAGTCGGAACATTCCATGCGGAGAATGGCCTACGTGGAGAAGGAGGCGCAAAGAAGAAAAGTCCAGCCCACTTCAGGTTAACTACGAAGGCCTCTCTGAGACCACTGTGGGCCCTTTCTCAGAATGCACTGTCGCCACCACCCCCCAGCAGCCTGGAGGACAGGGCACCTACAAAGAACAGTAAGAAACAACCCTGGATAGACAGCTGGGGGCAAATCTATAGGAAAGAAATTGCAATTTTAAGATATGAACTTGGTTGGAGAGATGGCTCAACGGTTAAGAGCATTGGCTGCTCTTCCAGGGGACCTGGGTTCGGTTCCCAGGACCTACCTGGCAGCTCACAACCATCTGGAACTACTTCCAGGGGATCTGATACCGTCGTCTTCTGACTGCCACAGGCACTAACCATGTGTGTGGCACACACACATATATGCAGGCAGAACGGCCACACATAAAAATAAGATTAATAAACTCTATACAAAGTTTAAATAATTTTTAAAAAATTGTGAACTTTATTCTGAAGGCAACAGGGAGCCATAGAAGGAAAGGACCAGACTGCTGATTAGGATAACCCTGCCAATGAAGGAGATCAGCTGGACACCTGGGCCAAGAGTCCCACAGTGAAGGTGGGTGTGGTGGGTGCACCTTTGAATGAAGCAGTCTGAACTGTGTGGTTGGCAAAGCTAAAGGAGGACAGAGCGCCATGGTGTCTCCTTCATCCCGGAGGGACAGCGACCAAGGCTTCTCCGTTCTGTCCCTCTGTCCCCAGGCTGGTGCCCAGGCAGAAGGGAATGCTAAGGTCATCAGAGCAGCAGCCAGCCTGGAATTCAGGGCAGAGGCAGCTGGAACGAGTCCTCAAGGGCCTTTTAATCTATTCTTCCAACTTGTCAAAGAAAGATCCAAGGGCCTTAGGGAACCACAAGTCAAAGATTTCTCAAACGTTTATTTAGTACTCACTAGGGCAAAGTACTAGCGTGGGGCTAAGTAGGGATCAGGCTGTGTTTTCTTTTGGTGCTGCGGACAGAGCTTGGGCTGCACTAATGCTCCAAGGCCATATTTTCTGACTCTCAAACTGGGACACATGACTCACAGAGACTTTTTTCAGACTCAAGGTTTATTTGTATAAAAGCCATTTAACAGCCCGTGTTCTGGGTTGAGTTTGTATCCTCCAAAAGATAGGCTGAAGCCCTGCCGCACCCCCTAACCCGCCCCCTTAGTTTCTCAGACACTGGCCTTATTTGGAAGAAAAATTGCTGCAGATATTGCTAGTGAAGGTGAGGTCAGGCTAGGATGTGGCTTGGTTGGTACTCACCTTGCATGAAGCCCTGGGTTCAACCCCCACCGTTGCATAAAAAAACTGAGTGTGGTAGCCTGTAATCCCAGTACTTGAGAGACAGCAGGAGAATTAAGAGATCAGGGTCATCTTTCGCTACATAGTGTATTTGAAGTCAGCCTGGGCTACATAAGACCCTGACTCGAAAAAAAAAAAAAATGAGGTTGAACTCGGGTGGGGAAGAGGTGGAGCCCTTAACCCAATATGGCGGTCCTGGTTCTATAAAGGGGAAAGAGACATACAGGGTGAAGGACTTGTATTGACAGAGGCAAACCCTGGGTGGAAGTAGCTTCATGAAGACCGAGGGATGCCCAGGCTGCCCGTGATTGGAGGAAGCAACAAAGAATGATCTCAAGAGTACTCTGGAGACATCTTCGGTTTAATCTCTGAGTCCTCAGAGCTGGGAACCATGAAAGCTCAGCTTGGGGCCAGCCAGATGGCTCATCAGGTAAAGGTACCTGTTGCTAAGCCTGAATACCTGAGTTCGATCCCCAGGTCCTGCATGGAAGGATGAGAAGATGTATTCCCACAAGTTGTCCTCTGACCTCTGACCTCTACACATGCACTGCCCTATGTGTGATCCCCTCGTGCAGTTTGGGTTTGCAAATGTTGTTTTGGTTTTTTGAGACAGGGTTTCTCCGTGTAGCCCCGGCTGTCCTGGAACTCACTCTGTAGACCAGGCTGGCCTCGAACTCACAGAGATCCTCCTGCCTCAGCCTTCTGAGTACTGGGATTAAAGGCATGAGTACCACCGCCCAGCTGTTTGTTTTTAAACAAACTTGAGCTTTTCAGCATCGGCCTGTGGTATACAGCCCTGGAAAGCAATGGGACATCAGCATTAAATGACGTGCCACTGTGTCCCAGCTGGCTCCAGCTCGTCAGCATGTCCAAGGGTCTTCCAGAACAAATACACAGATGTTCTGCAGAGTTGCCAGGGCTCTGAGGTACTCTTGCCTCAGCCTTTTCCCTGTCCCCACCCCTCTCAGCTCCACTGCTGGCTCCTCTCTGTCCTCCCCTCCTGCTGCTCCTCGCAGGCCTTCCAGCCCCACACCTGCTACACTTCCCCTTCCCCCTCCGTGGACCAGGTAAGAGCAGACAGCCTAGTTTTCCTCATGGGTGATTTATCTATCTTTGCAGTACTGGGGAATCAAACCTAGGGCCTCCTGCATACTAGGCAGCCATTCTACCACTGAGCTACATCCCCGGTCCAGATGGCTGGTTTCAGACCCCGACTGCCATTTCCTAACATCTGGCAGGGAAATATGGAACAGGCATGTGTTCCTGGATCCATTTTGTACCTTGTGAAATGGGAAGTCAAGTAGTTCTTCCCTCACGGGGTCCCTGGAGGGTGGGGAGACGCAAGCACGTCATTAAAGGACAGAACCCTTCAATGTCCACTGGTGGTGAGCCCTGGGCAGTGAGTGGGTCCTGTTTCCTCATTGTACACAGTATTTGGGCTTCCAGATTCCTCCACTGGATGGAGTCACCCATGGGGTACGGTGTCCGTGCCTGGACCTCTCATAGTAAGAAAGGGGCTACCTCTAGCTGTGTCCACACACACAGCAGGTGTACAGGTGATTAAACTGCTGAGCAGAGAAAACTGGCAATGGCCGCTGAGACTTGGGGACATTGCTCACAGGGCAGCTTGCCCATCCTTCTGGAAATAAAAGTTCCCAGAGAGACCGAGGCAGAGGCTGAGCAAAACCCTAAGCCTCAAGTCATCACCCAAACCACACCCCAGATCCAGCTTCCACCCTCCCATGATGCCCCCCTACACGCTGTCACCCACCCACGCACACCCACCCTGTCCCCAGACACCAGCTTCCTCTGACTCACATTTTCCATGATTAGGTGGGGCTGGGCAGGTGGCAGGTGAAAACAGTCCTCCAGGTGTCTTTCCCTGGCCAGCCCTCAGCATCCCTACAGGCCTCCTGTCTCTGCAGCCCCTGACTTCAATGGCACAAGGCCACCCGGAGCCCAGGACACCAGAGGCTACAGGTATTACCAAATTTCTTAGATCAGTGCAGGACAGTAGAGGCAGGGAAGAGGCACCTCTGAACTGTGGGACTGTGAGTGAGCTCCTGCCTCCCTTTCCCCATCTGTGAACAGTCCCTGGAGACTGTCCTGGGCTGGGAAGGGAGCAGGAAGGAGTCTGCTATCACGGATGCCCTGTCTGGCGTAAGCAGGCTCCTGTTCCAATCTCCCCAGAAAAGAGTTCACGCAACAGCTGGTGACATTTGGGGACAGTGCAGGAGCTTGTAGAAGTGGGAAAGGTTCCCCTCTCTGGACCCAATGGTGTGCCACATGCTGAGGGGTCTTCAGGGAGTACGTTTACGATACTGGTGGGTAGGGATGAGAGGCACGCTCTGCTGGGAAAAATACTAGCCTGGGAATTAGACCCCTGGGTTTGGCTGCCTCTCTACATGACATAAGCCCGTCTCTTCTCTTGAGGACTCAGCTGCCTCTGATCTACAATAAGAGTCCACTCTCAATGCTCCTCAGGTCTGGAATTCCCAGCCACTTTGCTGAGAGAAAAGCAAGGCTGGGGCCGACTTCCAAGTGGAGTCCATTTCTAAGTCAGTCCTGAAGGCAAGGATGGAATCTTGCCTCTAGGCCAAGGCCAATCCCCTTTGATTTCCTGCCCCCAGCTTCTGTTCCAGGTTCTTTGATGTCCCGTCAGTCCAATTCACTGCCCATCGCACCAGCGGGGATTCTTCTTCCTTCTCCGGCCCCCACCTCCTGGCTTCGCTTCTCTTCCTTCTGGATGAGTGGGTGGGTGGGTGGATGGGTGGATACAAGAATGAAGGAACTGGAGATGAACAGGCACGAGGGTTTAGGGATGGACAACTCCACGGGACTGATGCTACCTAATGAATGATGAAGAGGCTGGAGTAAAATCGGCAGCCGGTCATGACCTTTAACACAACACCACTTCCCTGGAGTCCCACACCCACTGGGGTTGCCAGGGACACCCCCTTGCTTGTATCATTCCATCTCCCCAGCTCTAGAGCATGCATGGGGGTCTGAGGGTCCTCCCTGATTCTGCCCATAAGGCTCTGGGGGTAAACTGTCCACCAGAGAATCCTACTCTAGTGTCGCATTTCAAATTTCCAGGCTCCGATGAGGACCCTCTGTGTACCCCCTCTGGTTCAGGGAGCAGGCATTTCTGGGTGTTGGGGCTCAGAAACAATTGCTGGTGATGATGGGAGCCAAGATGGCAGCTACTCTCATGGCCCAGTATCATTGTGACCGCTGCCTCCCATCGGGAGCCAGTGCCTCCTGTCTCCTGCCCACCCTCCAGAAAATACTTTATATTGATAACTGAAACATTGGGTTAAATGTATTATTTTTAACTGGCAGTGGTGGTGCAGGCCTTTAATCCCAGCTTGGGCGACAGAGGCAGGTGGATCTCTATATGAGTTCCAGGCCAGCCTGGTCTACAGAGTGAGTTCCAGGACAGCCAGAGTCACCACAGAGAAACCCTGTTTTGAGAAAACAAAACAAACAAAAAAGTATTATTTTAAAATTTATTTTGCACTTCAGGTTTGCACATATTAGGCAAATACAGGGTTGTTTGTGTTGTTTGTTTTGAGACGGAGTCTCTCTACCATAGCCCTGGTTGTCCCGGAACTCACTATGTAGACAAAGCTGACCTCTTGAACTCACAGAAGTCTGCCTGCCTCTGCCTCCTGAGAGTTGGAATCAAAGGCCTGCACCGCTATTTTTGTGCCACAGCGTTTCATTTTTATTTTTCTGAAACAGGGCCTCTTGTATCCCAAGTTGAACTTGCTATGTACGCGAGAAGAACCTTGTGAATTTCTGATCCTTCTGTGTCGGGGAAGTTTATTTTCAGTAATGTTTGAAATTGTTTTGTGTACTGTTGGGTGAGGGCTACCCTAGGTCTTGACATTTCGTATTATCTGCAGGTGATGGATTTCTGTGGGGGATGTTAATTGGGAATGATCTGCATGTGCTATCAGTATGAACACCTAAGGAGTTCTGAAAGAATAAAAACACCTGAGCTCAGATGCTGGGGTTTCCACTGTCGAGCACTGGCCATGACGGTGGGTCCCTCTGCTGAGGTCTGGCAGGGTTTGAGTCTATGAAAATGCCTCCTTGTCTTCTGTGCCAAGCCACCCTGTAGGTGTACAACTACACTCTTACCTCTACCTCCCAAGCGCTGGGATGCTAGGCCTGTGCCACCATATCCTGTATGGTCTATGCGGCACCAGGGAAGAAACTCAGGACTTTGTACAGGGCAGGCCAGTAAGTATTCTACCAACTGAGCCACACCCCCAGCTCCACACGTGCTATTTAAATAGGACAAAACAAGATGGCATGAAGCATATACCAGTAATTCCAGCACTGGGGAGGCTGAGGCAGGAGAGTATCTAGTTAGAGACAGCCTCAACATAAGAAAGAAAGAAAGAGAGAGAGAGAGAGAGAGAGGAGGGAAAAGGAGGAGAAGGCAGGAGAAGGCAGGAGAGAAGAGAGAAGAGAAGGAGGAAGAAGATGCTTTTCAGAAGTGTTCGACTGTTTAGGTGTCTGTCTCCCTGTTTCTCTGGGGGGGGCTCCTTGGGGAAGGGACTGTCCCTTGGTTACCCAGTCCATGCAAGCACATAGCAGACGTCAATTCAGTGAATAAAAACATGAGTAAGAGCTAGGCAACGTGGCCCAGGGCTGTTTATCCCAGCTACTTAGGAAGCTGATGAGGCAGATCACAAACTCAAGGCTTGCCAGGGCTATAAAGTATGGGCAAGGCAACCTGGCAACTTAAACTCTGTCTCAAAAAGTGAAAAGAGGGGGCTGGTGGATTGGCCTGATGGGTAAAATCACTTGCCATGCAAGTATGATGACCCAAAGTAGAGTCCCAGAAACTGCCCGCACCTGCGACCCAAAAACTCCTACTTGGAGGTGGGAGGTAGAGACAGAGGACCACAGGGAGCTGGCGGGGCAGCTAGCTGGAATATGCACAGCAGCAGAGACAAAGGAGACCCTGCCTTAACAAGAGAACCAATGTTGGGGCTGGAGACGTGGCTCAGTGGTTAAAAGCACTTGATACTCTTCCAGAAGAACCAGGTTCACCTCCCAGCACCCACATGGTGGCTCACGACCATCTATAACTCCCTTCAAGAGTTAACTCCCATCAGCATGCATGTACTGAACGGGCATACACGTAGACAAAACTACCATAAACATAAAATAAAAATAAATAAAATATTTAAAAACAAAACAAGACAACCAACTCTCTAACCCTCACACGCTAGCTACTGCACAATAACAGACTTAATATGTAGGGGCTGGAGAGATGGCTCAGGGGTTAAGCTGTTCCCAGCGCCAAGTCAGACAGCTCACAGCCACCTACCACTCCAGCTTTAGGGGATCTGACACCCTCTTCTGGCTTCCACAGGTACTGCACACACACATGACATACAGATATATAAATAAAAATAAATCTTAAAAGAACTAATGAAAGCAAAAAGATGACTGGGCCTGGTGAGGCATGCCTTGAAGCCCAGCACTTGGAGGAGGCATGATTTCAAGGCCAGCCAGGGCTCCATACTGAGTCCCTGTCTCAGAAAAATCAAACAGATTGGAGAGATGGCTCAGGGGTTTAGAACACTGTCTGCTCTTTCAGAGGATCCAGGTTCAATTCCCAGCATCCACATGATGGCTCATGATCATCTGCAACTCCAGTTCTAGGGAATCAGAAGCCTTCTTCTGGCCTCTGTGGGTAATGCACATGTGTATGAGCACCACATGTATATACGTAGGCAAAAATATTCATATACGTAAAAGAAAATGAACAAATGTAAAAATAATGATTAAAAAAATCAAACAAACCGAAAAATAAAAAGAAGGCTATGACTACAGCTAAGAGGTGGCACGGGGAGGAGGAGGAGGAGGAAGGGGAGGGGGGAGAACATAAATGCAGATGTGTTTTCTCCCACCCCCAAAAGTTCAAGATGAATACAGGGCCCAGGCAGGAGACGGCTGGTACATTTTTCAGTTTAACCAATGGGTTAGTAATCAAGGCTGGTGGTATACTGGGAGCTCTGGTTTAAGGCCTGGTGGATGGGAGGCAGGGTTCCTTGGACCCAGGCTAGTGACATACCCAGGGCCACCCTGCAGCAGCTACTGTGGAGGACACAGCCAGCCTGCAATATCCTCATGGGAAACAGCGAGGAGGTAAGTGCCAGCTGCTCTCTGCCTTTCTGTCTCACCAGGAGCCAGAGCACAAAGGGCATTGGCATCACCTAGAGGTCACTTGCCAGGGCACAGAATAGCTAAAGAAGGATAACATTTGGTGGGCAGGCAAATGGGGAAATCTGGCACAAGAGAAAACACAGTATTCCAAGACCTTTGGTTGGTTGGTTTGTTTTTGAACATTATCTCATCTATGTGCAGGCATGCACCCAGCACGGTGTGTTTGGAGATCAGAGGACAATTTGTGGGAGTCTGGTTTTTCCTTTCACCACATGGGCTCTGGGAATCAAACCTAGGTCAAAGGCCTAGCAGCAAGCCCCTTTACCTGATGAGTCATATTATACCCCCATGTCCTTTGAACACCCCGCTGAGTGTCCTTCTTGAGGGCAGCAAGAGGTTAGAACAACCGTAATTATCACTCCTGAGCACCTACTGTCTTAGAAACCATATTATCCCATTCTCCAGTGGTGGAAACTGAGGGATAGAATCCAAAGGACATTTCCACAGTCACACACAGCAGGATATGGCCAGGCTAAGGGTGGAACTCAGGTGGACCCCAACCCAATTCTCACCGCCTTCCTGCAACTGTATGCTGTTCAGCTTCGTCTCTATTCCCCAAATCCTGTGCAAAATTAATGTCCTTTTCCCATCTCAGAGGGGTCTAATGGCTCCTGCAGGGCTACACAGCTGCTAGGGTGGGGTGGGACAGGAAGCAGGGCTGCAGCTTGCCATTAACCAGAGCAGGTGACAGGCAGCTTGCATGGTGGCAGCCTCGGGGATTTTTTTTTTTTTTTTTTTGTAGCCCCAGTGGGTGGAGCCACCTCTCACCAGGTGCCTCCGGGAATTGATGGCCACCCGCACACAACCACAGGATTTAGATCTTGAGAACTGGGCAGGGCCCTCGGCACCCTCTCAGCCTCCGGACTGCGACTTTTAACACTAACCAGAATAAAGGACCTTACTTAGCCCTGACAGCCGAGTCCTCACAACCCTCCTTCACATTGTCACTGGTCTGACCCATCAAGGTCCCTCAGGATTGTACAGTAGCTGCAGGTAGGTATTATGGGAGGTTTGCTCTTGTAGGTAAAGAGCTGAGACTCAGAGAGCAAATGACTCATGGGGGAGGGTGGCGCAAAACAAGTCGGACCCTGAAGTGCAAGGCCCTGACCCAGGTCGCTCTGTACACCCATGGAGTGTACCTGCGAGCTGAACTGGATCAAACAGGTCACTGCATCTTACTGTGCTCATCGATAAAATAGGGATGACAGCTTCAATAAATGACACACACTGTGTGCTTCATACCGTGGCTAGAAAGGCTGGGGCTGAAGCTTGGTTGGCAGAGTGTTTGTCTAGCAGGCACAGAGCCCTGAGTTCAACCCCTGGCATTGCATAAATGGCTGTGTCGGTGCACACCTATGATCAACCGATCTGCGCTTAGGAGGTGGAGGCAGGAGGATCGTCCTTCAAGGTCCTCCTTGACTACATAGGAAGTTCAAGGCCAGCTTGGACTACATGAGACTTTGTGTCAAAAACAGATCAACCAGTGGATAGAAACAAGGGCATGGGGTTAGTGTCCACTCTCTAGCCACAACCTGGGAGGCCTGGAAACTGTGTGTCCACATGACCCCGGCTTCATTGGCTATAAGTAGCCGCCATCAGCAGAGCCCTGCACTGCTATGTCCAACCTTACTTTTTCAGACATGGAAACTGGGGCTGAGGAAAGCAGCAAGCCTCTCAGGCCTCCGGACCTGGCCCTGCAGGCTGCTCCCCAGCAGGGGAGGTTGGGGCGGGGGCTGGGCTGGTAGCACTCTCTAGTCCTGACAATGCAGGAAGCCCCCGGTGTGGTGATTACTGGTATTGTCCTACACAATGCTACAGACCATGACAATACAACAATCACAGAGGGCTTTATTTCCATGGGCTCTACAATCATCCCAGCCCAGGGGAGGGGCCTGGGACTAGAAGAAGAGGCTCCCAGGCAGGATGCGCAAACAAGCCTGGAGCACCCGCAGCTGGGGCCCAGGTGCAGGAGAGAGAGTGGGGCAGGAAGCGGGCAGGCCATGCTTTCTTTCCTCTTCTTTCTTATTTGTTTGAGAAGCAACTTTACTTTCTAAATCGGTCATTGTTACCCTTTGGCCCCCACCCCACCTGGGCCAGGGCCTCCGTGACAAGGGCTCAAGAGGAAGCTCAAGAGGACAGGGCCTCAGCCCAGTTGGATCTGAGGCTTCACCCTTGAGAGGGACGTCACAGGCCACCTCCAGGTGACGGGGATCATTTGGATGTACCTGCCTGAGGCAGGAAGGAGCCCTCCAGCTTCAGCTGCCAGGGAATGGGCCAGGGGAACTTCATACACAGGGAGGAAGTCAGCAGTGGTTAGGGGTGCAGCCCATTTGGCTCCTGAGACCTGTCACCCTGGCAAGTCTTGCCATCTCTGTGATTCCCTGCTGTTTCAACTGGGAAAACAGAGGGACTGAGAAAATGGAAGATAATTAAACACTGCTAGGAAGGTGAACTAAGTGTTGTCTCTTAGGGCAGAAGCATAGATCACTAGCTGGGATTATTTAAGAAGCCACCAGCCCTTGGGCATCTGACATAGTACCTCATTCAGTCAGCACACGCACTAGTAGATGAGAAGAGAGGCAGGCTCGGGAGCTCAGTGAGAAGTTCCCTCAGCAGTAGGCCAGCTGGGCGTTGCAGGACAGGAAGAGTTCATAACTGAAAACACAGCCAGGGGCGGGCCGTTCATGTGGGAGATTCAACGCTTCAGCTTCTCAAACCTCACCTACCTCTCCTTACAAGCTCTGACTACCTTGCTAGCCAGGGGCAGAGGCCAGAAGCCAGCTCTGGAACCTGGAAATGTTTGTAGCATTGCCAGCACAGACAGAAAGGCAGTCAGGGCAAAGTACCACACAAAATAGAAGCCAGTACATTGATGCACTGGATGGATGAAGTAATGGATGATGGATGGATGGATAGATGATGGATGGATAGATGATGGATGGATAGATGGATGGATGAATAGGTGGATGATGGATGGATGATGGATGGGATGGATGGATGGGATAGATGGATGAATGATGGGTGGGTGATGGATGGGTAGATGAATGGATGGATGATGGATGGATGGATGAGTGAAGGAATGGAATGAAGAATGAATGAGTGGGTGGATGTCTCCATAATGCTGAATTTGTTATCTTCAGTACCATGTGTCACACTTTCTCCCGTGTGTGCATACGTACTTGCATGTTCCTGTATGTGCAAGGACACATGTGTGGAGGTATGCATGCAAGTGTGTCGGTTTGCATATGGAGCCCAGACAACACGTTACCGTCATCTCTCAGGTGCTAGCCACCTTAGCTTCTGTCCCATTTTTCCATTTTACTATGATTATTGTGTGTGTGCGTGTCCAGGCGCACGCCACAGAGTTCCTGGGGAGGTCAGTTCTCCCCTCCATCACGAGGGTCCTGAGGGTTGGATGGAAGTCTTCAGGCTTGAGTGGCAAGTGCTTTTGACCACTGAGCCCTCCCAGGGGTGCCACCTGAATATTTGAGAGCCTTTCACTAACCTAGAGCTCATCAAGTAGGCTAGATTGGCTGGCTAGGGAGCTGCAGGGATCTACCTGTATCTCCCTGCACTGGGATGACAAGCCTGTGGTGCTCAGCTTAAAGAAAAGAAAAGAAAGAAAGAAAATCTGGGTGTGGTGGCACAGGCCTTTAATCCCAGAGCCAGAGGCAGGCGGATCTCTATGAGTTCGAGGCCAGCCCGGTCTACAGAGTTAGTTCCAGGTCAGACAGGGGACTATGTAGAGAGACTCTATCTCAAAAAAACAAAACAAAACAAAGAAGCCCCCATCAAAACAAAACAAACAGTAACAAAAACACATGGGTTATTGAATGGGGATTGAACTCGGGCCTTTCGCACTTTACCAGCTGAGCTATGCCCCTGGCCTTCTACATTCTCCCTCCCTTTAATTCTCTCGCCACCCAGGGAGGTGCCTGTTATCCCCATCCTACAGATGAGGAAGTTGAGGTTCAGAAAGGAACAGGAAGTCATTTACCTGAGGGCACAGAGTTAAGAAATGGCAGATCAGAATGGGAACCCTAGCAGTTCCGACCCATTACCATTACCGCCCCCCTTCCCTTCTGACTGGGACTCAGCATTTCCCTTGGGCATCCCTCACCCCCACACACAGATCCTCTCACCCCTTCCTGACAGCAGCTTGTGATGGGGACAAGACACTGCTGCTTTGGAGTCACTGCCACCTGCGACTCTGTATCTGTATCTGTATCTGTATCTGTATCTGTATCTGTATCTGTATCTGCATCTGTATCTCTTCATACCTCTGAGCCGGTTTCTGGTGTGTAAAGTAGGGACAGTATCATTTACAGGGTGGCCATGAAGTCTGTACCTCAATTATTTTCCATGTTTCTTTTCAAGGCCAGAGGTAAACTTGTGGTCAGCTCCCTTCTTTGACCACATGGGTTCCAGGGATTGAACTCATGTCCTCACGCTTGGAGGCAAGCGTCTTTACCCACTGGGCCATCTCGCTGGCTCCAATTACTCCACACGTCTGTTTCTGAGTTGCTGCCAATAGACCATGCATTGTCCATCTGTTCTCAGACCTTGTGGCTGCCCTGGATCACATGCCATAAGGTGTCTGAGAACATCAGAGACAGAGGAAGGTGAGGCGGCGCAGGGGATGCTCAGAACCCACAGACACCGCCACCCGGGGCAAGGAGACAGGAATCGGTACCTGGAATGGATAAAGGGACAGGGCTGGTATCCACCGCCCTATACTCTAGATGATGTCCACTCCGGACCATTGGTAACCCAGGGCAGCCACTTGTTACTTTCTAGGCTCCATTTTCCCATTTACAAATTGGATGCTCATGAATGAAATCGGTTTTGGGGTTACTAGAGACTGGATTTCTAGACAGGAGCCCAGGAGACCCAGGGGCATCTGACGGTAGGCCCAGGCAAAGCCCTCCCTTTCCCAGAGGTGATCTTCAGAGACCTAGCCCTGGGATGGACAGGAGGGCCTGGCGCAAGTGCTCAGGTCTCAGCTGCTCTAGTCCCGGCCTGATGTAAAACAGACCTGAAGATCAGGGATATCCTCACCCCCACCCTGATGAGGAGATGAGGCTCAGGAGGCATGGGACTTACTGGGTCAGGACTCTTACCCTGCCCTGTCCTGCTGCCCCTGTCTCATCATGGGAATCCTGGCTGGCTCCTCTCAGAGGACTAGTTCCCAGGGCCCCTCCCCAGGCCTGGTATGCTGTCTATCTGCTTTTCCTCACCTGATGGCATCTCACCCTGGGATGCTAGCCAGCCCCCTGAGCCAATCCTGGGACCCCACTTATGAACATGTGACCCAGAGCATCTCTCTAGCCCCTCTACCCTGTTTTTCTCTTTTTCTTTTGTTTTGTTTTGAGACAGGCTCGCCTCACACTTGTGCTGTCTCTGGAGTTACAAGCAAGTACCACCACATCTGGGGCAAGAATTTAATCCTTCCACCTGGCAGGATTCCCCAGCTCCTCTCATTTCTTGTCCTAGGTTTGGGCTGGGCTGGTATCCACCCCTAAGCCCACCCTACTGAGGACAGCATACAGGACAATCACAGAACTCCATTTTCCTTCACACAATAATTTGCACACAAGTTAAGCCAATCAGAGTTCTCCCTGGGATTTTGCTGGAGCTAGTGAGGAGGATTGTGTCTCCTGAGGTGTGAGTAAATGGACTGTAGACTCCTGAGCGCCCTTCCTGGGGCTAGAGAGGAAGGCAAGGGCTGGTAGAAAAAAACCAGGGCCAGAGAGAGGACTCAGTGAGTCAAGGCACTTACCAGAAGCCTGCTCACCTGAGCTCATTACCCAGCATTCACATGGTGGAAAGAGAGAAACCGCTCCTGAAAACCGCTCTGACCTCTACGCGTGCAGGAGCAGGCAGTGTTATTGGGTTTACCAACAGGAGCATTGAGGAGGAATTACCTACAGGAGCGTGGGTGACCCCCCCCCCAAACAACCACACCACTGAAAATCCCCATCCAAGCATGGAGAGATGACCTCTCACAGCTGCATAGATGGAGTCTTTCACCCCTTCTGTTAACTATCTTTGATGGTCTTCTCTAACTCCTCCGGAGACCACGTGCAGCTTGGACAGAATTAAATGCAGCTGGAAGGTGGGTACCAAGGGAGGGTCTAATGACCAACAGGCTCAATCTTATTGGGGGTGGGGTGTCACAGATAGTCACAGCTGCTCTGATTAACTTGGCATAATCACAATAATGACAAACACCTTTAAACCCAGCATTGCAGAGACAGGGGCAGGCAGATATCTGAGTTTAGGCCAGTCTGGTCTCCATAGTGAGTTCCAGGCCAGCCAGGGTTACACAGTGAGACTCTGTTTAAAAAGAAAATAAAAAAGAGAAGAAGCAAATGCCAGTGACTACTTTGTTTTAGGGACAGAGTTCCACAAAGGGAGATAACCCAATGACATCATTAGAAACCCTGGATCCAGCCATGCCTGAAGTTTGACTCATACTTAAAACTCCAAGATAAAGAAGACACTTAACTTTTAACTCCCCCACCACCACCCCCGCTTTTCCCCCTTAAACTAGTTTGAAGCAAGTTTTGAGGCAAAACCAAGATTTTTTGTACTTTTTTTTTGTTTTTGTTTTTTGTCTTTCGAGACAGGGTTTCTCTGTGTACCCTTGGATGTCCTGGAACTCACTCTGAAAAACAGTCTGCCCTTGAACTCAGAGATCCACCTGCCTCTGCCTCCTGAGTGCTGGGATTAAAGGCTTGTGCCACCAAGACTAGCACCACAAGATTGTCGATTAATAGCTGTTCTCTCTCCTCTGTCCTGTGTGATCATGCTGGCTGACACAGTTACTATAGTGTAAGACATGTACATCTGGCAGTCTCAAAGGTCACCCCCGCCTCCCCGGCCCTTTCCTTGTTCAGCAAACCAGTTAGTGCTATCCCCACCTCTCCCCCATATTTCAGCCTTCTGTCACTCATAGGATTCTCCTCTTCCATTGCTGTGTTCCAGAAGGTTCTTGTGCATATGTCTTCTCACCCCCACCACCCCCATCACCCCCTTGGTTCAGGTCCCCTTCGATTCAGTGGGGAGTTCTTAGTCCCTCCTTCCCTTCATCCGTTGTTGCTGCTGCTGCAACCATCCTACAACCTAGAATCTGTGCAGCTAGGCAAGAGTTCTGGCCACACCCTCAGCTCCCCGGCTTGACTCTTAGTAAACCCTTGACCTTATGGGATTCTGGATTTCATCCAAAAGGAAGAATTATAGTTCTTCCCAGTATATAAAGTGTTGGGTGTGTTTTCTCATTGGTTGTCGGACCTCTTTGCCCTGTCAGGGACGGAGTCAGGAACCAATTTTACAAATCAATACTCTTAAATCTCAGAACTTGGTTCTGACCTGAACACTTCATTTTCCAGGTGCAAGGACAAAAGAAACCGAGTGCCCTTGAATAAGAGGGAATGCCAGCCAGGGGTAAATGCTCCAGGACAAAGGTAGTACCGACACAGCCAAGCGACAAGCTGCTGCAGGGCACTCGGCATGCCTAGTGCCCACTAGTTTTTTCTCCTATGTTTTATGAGACAGCATCTCATTAGTCTAGACTGGCCTGGAACTTACTTTGTAGCCAAGAATGACCTTGGACTGATCTTCCTGCCTCTGTCTCCCGAGCGGTGCAGTCACAGGTGTGTGCCACCACGCCCAACTCACTGTCTTCTTCCTCTTTTTCTAAGATCTGCTTTATGTGTATGAATGGTGAATGTTTTGCCTGCGTGTGTGTTTATGCACCACACGTGTGACTGGTGCCCAAAGGGGCTAGGAGGCAGCATCAGATCCTTTGGAGTCACAGGTGACTGTGAGCTGCCATGTGGGCGGTAGGAATCAAACCCAGGCCCTCTGCAAGAGCAGTCAGTGCTCTTTACAGCTGAGCCACAGGGCTCAACACTCCCTACCCCTGCACCCCAGCACCGCCCCCTCTTGAGATAAGTTCTCCCTGTATACCTCTAGTTGGCATTTGGACCAGGTTGGCCTTGAATGTGCAAAATTCCTCCTGATTCTACATCTCAATTGCTGGCGTTATAGGTGTGCACCACCATGCCTGGTTAATGAGGTGCTGGAGATTGAACTCAGGGCCTCATGAAAACTAGGCAAGGACTCTACCAACCAAGCTACATCCACAGCATCTGAGTTTTGTTTTGTTTCTGTTTGTTACTGAAACAGGGTCTCAACATGTAGTCCAAGTTGGCCACAAAGTCGCCATCCTCCTGCCTCAGCCTCTTGAGTGATGATGGGATTACAATCCTGCAGCACTAGGGCCAGTCACCTGTTCTGAAGAAGGGCTGTTTACTCTCGTTTTGAGAAACTGAGTCACAGGATAGTTTAGAGAAATGCCTCTTCCTCCTGACGCCTGAGTTACTGGGACATCATCACCAGCCTGACACGGGGAGATGTCCTGTTCTAGAGGCCGCAACTGACGCTCAGAGGCCAACAGCGCAGGTAGCGGGTGGCACCTTGTGGTCCTGTGATCCTCGGTTGCTGCTGCCGAGAAGGGGGCCTGTCTGCGAGTGGGCGGCCCCTCCCTGCAGCCGCAGTGAAAGCAGAGCATCCCGCAGCAAGCACAGCAGGTGCACCGTTCTCCGCGGGTGTGCCGGCGTGGGCGTGGGCGAGGGACCCGGGCGGTCCCCACGCCCATCCTCCCTCCCGTGTGCCCTCCCTCCAGTGGCTGGTGGCAGGTGAGTGGGTGTCGAGGAACCGCCAGGCAGCGGAGAAAACAGGACGCCGCAGAAATCTGATTACTCACCTGCAGCTGCGCAGCCCCAGGGCTAATAAAAGCAGAACATCCTGTTGTTTCTTATTACCGCCCTGTGCCTCCCCCAGCCCGGTCTGCTCCCAGCTGCAGCCCCGGCTCTAACTGATCACCCAAAACTGGTAGCTCCGGGGTCCACACCCCTGGAAGCCTGACCTCGCTACCTGCCCAGCACAGGATGGGATTAGGGTAGGCTCCGGGGGTGGCCTTCCTCACCTGCTTGGCAATCACCTAGATGCCGTTTAACAAAACAGGTCTTCAGACACTGACTGCACCTGCTGAGTTAGAATTCCTGCAGTTTAAGCCCTCAGAGTCTAAATCCATATGAAACGGGGTTGACTTGCATGAGGGATGTTGGAGAGCCACCAAGTTCAGGTGTTGTGGGTGTGTTCCTCCAGACTGCCACATAGAAGTTAGGGGTGGACTGACCCCCAACCCCAGTCTTGGGCAAGTCCCTGACCTCCAGAGCATCAGCTTGCTAATTTACACTGCAGGATACACAAAACACGCAGGGTACCCAGAATGCTTGGTAGTGGTCGCTTACGGAGCTGTGGTGGTTTACCCAGGTTACCAACTTTAGAGCATGTAGGAGACAAGGCTCTGGGCATGCCTGTGCTGGACTTCCTAAATTAGGTTAACTGAAGTGGGAAGATCTACCCCGGTAATGGGAAGCGGCATCCCGTGGGCTGGGGTTCCAGACTGAATTTTAAGACCGTCAAACTGAGCAGCACTGATTTTTCTCTGCTTCCTGGCTGAGCATGCAATGTGACCAGCCGGCTTCACACCCACAGCTTTGACTTTCTCATCATGGTGGCTTCTACCCTTCAACGCTGAGATTAACCCCTACTCCCTGGAGTTGCTGTGTCGGGCTTTTTCTCAGCAATGAGAAATGTAGTTTATACATGAACCAGCTGGGACCAGACACTTGAAAGTGCACCACTGAGTCCAGGGGTGCAGGGGCCAGAGCTATGGAAGCAACCACAGTTCACTCTTCTCGTCCATCCACGTGACACGTGGGACAGGTCATACCTTCCTCCAAACTCTCAGCCTTACAGCTCCAGGAATGCTCTCATCCCAGCATCCTCCTTCCTCCTTGGCAGGACCCTAGTGATTGCCCAGCTTCTCCCCTTCCTATCCACTGGGGTCCTGGGCACCTACTGTGCACACTCATACCTGGCCTACTGTGCGCACTCATACCCTCTTAGGCAAGCCCTTACCCAGCTAGTGACTTCCCCAAGATGAGTTCTGTCCTGAGTTCATTTGAAACAACCCCACCCCCACCCCCACCCCATCCCCTGTTTCTTTTGACAGGTTGTAGGCTCATGAGAACTGCATACCTGGCTGTGCCAGGGGGTGCTGGCCCTGAGCTCCCCTGATGGCCTCCCAGTCTCATCCATTGTTTTCATGGGAGTAGTAGTTGATCTGCTCCATTTTTTTCCCACCCATCTGTACCCACAGGGCAGTCTACATAATCTCTCACCTGGCTTATTTCTCTTGGATTTCGTTGATTGGTTGGTTGAGATAGGGTCTTGCTACATGGTCCTCACTGGCCTAGGATTTGATATGTAGACCAGGCTGGTTTCAAACTTGCCTGTGATGCTTCCGCCTGTTGTGTGCTGAGATTACAGATGTGTACATCACGGCTGGCTTTGCTTGGATCGTTATTTTAGTTGAGTTTTGACTCATGTAGCCCAGGCTGCCCTCAAATTCACTATGTAGATGAGAATGACCTTGAACTCCTGATCCTCCTGCCTTCCTACCTCCCAAGTGCTGGGATTACAGGTATGCACGACCATGCTCAGTTTATGCAGTGGGTACTGGGATCAAACCTAGGGCTTAGGCCAGGGAGATGGCTCAACAGTGAATACTCTTGCCACCAAGCTTGGCAGCCTGCATTCAATCCCCAGGACCCATATTGTGGAAGGAGAGAACCAACTCCTGCAAATTGCCCTTACTTCCACACACAAACACACAAGCTATGGCACATAAATACATATGCACGCGTGTATGCGCACACACACACACACATATGCACACAAAATGAAAAAAAAAAGCCATAAAAAAAACAATTCTTCAACCCCTCAGCCAGGTCATTTTAACAGGATTCTCAGGAGGCCTGGTGGCTCCTGTCAACCTTTGTGCTTGTCACAGGGATCTTTCTGAGACAGTTTCTTCCCTTACCTGGGTGCAAACCTCAGAGCCATCAGCATGGGATCCAAACTCCTGCCATTCAAAGCTACCAGGGCAGACCCCTCCAATCTACCTCACAGCAATGCTGAGTGCCAAGGTGTGCCAGCTATCTCTGGGCATTCCCATGGCATTAGTCCTGATACAAAAGAGACGGGAAACAGAGGTTGGATGAATTGCCCAAAGTCACATAACTAGTAAGTAGCAGAGATGGGACTCAAACCCATGTCTCTCTGGCTCCAATACTGGTGCTGCTCGTGGGTCAGGTTCCACTTTGATTTGTTCTTTGGTGTTTGGGAGGGTGCTTGGCTTTGGTAGGTGTTTGATGAATGAATGAATGGAAGCACATTTCCATCTGCACTCCCATTTAATTCTTGTAACAACCTAGGGAGCCTCAACAGTTAGTTGCTTGTTTTTCAGACTTTACTGTATAATGTTTGATGGGTTATAAAACAAAACAAAACACATAAACGTCTTATTTGCAAAGATAAGCTTAGCAAATCAGAAGTTTCAACCTGGGGAACTCAGGTGTCAACAATCACCTGGTGTGCCTCTCCAGTCATGTCTTCTCCTCTACATATTATATGGTTTGCTTTTCAGCCTTTATATAAACAGTACACTGCAGATGCATTCTTGGCTCTGTGTGTGTGTGTGAGAGAGAGAGAGAGAGAGACTTTCTTTTAATTCTTTAGGATTTGAGATATTTGCAGGGAAAGTTTGTTTTGCTTTGTCTTTTCTGTCTCGGTTTTTGTTGTTAGTTTGTTTCACTTTTGCTTTTACAAAAAGATTTGTTTTATTTTTAACGATGTATGCGTGCCTGTGGGAGTGGGCAGGTGCATGTGTGCACAGGTGCCTGAGGCCAGAAAAAGGTGTCAGATATAGACAGTTGTGAGCCACCCAACGCGTGTGTGACTACCGATCTTGGGTCCTCTGCAAAAGCAGTACATGTTGCTTTCGTTTGTTGTTCTCCAGACAGGGTTTCTCTGTTGTAACTCTGGCTGGCCTGGAACTCACTCTGTAGACCAGGCTGGCCTCGAACGCACAGAGATCCATTTGCCTCTGCCTCCCGAGTGCTGGGATTAAAGGCGTGCGCCATCACCTGACTCAGTATCTGCTTTCAGTCACTCAGCCATCTCTCCAGCTGCTTGCTTTTGCTTTTTGAAACAGGTTTCACCGAGAAGCCCAGGTTGAGCTGGAAGGCACAATCTTCCTGCCTCAGACTCCTGAGTTCAGGGATTACAGGTATGCCCGACACTCAGCCTACTTTTCATTTTGGTAGAGTTGGGTTTCTGAGGTCCCAGCTCTTAGGGGAACATAGCTAGCTCCAAACCCAACATGCTTGGTGCCCATGGAGTCATCCATCCCTCAGTGTCCGGGGAACAGCTCTCAGTCCATCTTACAGAGAGACAGAGTTACTGCTGGGAGAGGAGACAGAGCCCCTGTCCCTTGTCTTTTCTCCATCCTCACTGGCTGTGTCCTTGGGTCAATACCTATCTCATCGATGCCTCTCCTTCCTTATCTATAAAGGCAGGGTGGTGGGAGCTCCTCACAGCCTGCTGTCTGAGGACCGAGGGAGTTGATGATGTAACCGAGCTGTGCGTAGCACTCATCATACAGTGAGCGCTGGATAATGGCGATGAGCATGCGCACAGCATTCATCATACAGCGGGCGCTGGATAACTAACTTGCGCTGGGCGTGCGCTCACAGAGCTTTTCATCCCGTGGAAGGACACTAACACAAAACAAACAGATATATAAAAGCCTGTGGCTTGTGATAAGGGCGAAGAAGAAGAGCAGAGAAGGTCATGAGACAGAAAGGCCAGGCACTGACCCAGCGAGGTGATCACACAGGGAAAGGCGCCTGGAAGAGGGACCATTTAGCTGAGGCATGGAAGATGAGGAAGCCTCCAGTGCAAAGAGCAGAGAAGAGAGCATCCTAGCTGAGATGGAAGAACGGGTACAAAGGCCCTGAGGCAGGAATCGCTTGGCATTCCAAGGAACTCCAGCGAGATCAGCATGGGCCAGCTGGGCCATCAGGGAAAAAGAGGAGACAGGGAACCAGTCAAGGTCAAGGACTGGATTGTAATCGGGGTGCAGTGGGTGGTTTTAGACAGCAGGGTGTCATGATCTGGTTCCTGTCCAGCTGCGTGTGGCGGTCAACTATCTACGAATTCGTCTTAGTGCTCTGAAAAGCCACTAGTATTTTTAGCCAGTGCCCACTCTCTGCAAATCAAAACTTCCCTTTATTGGTCTTAAATTTACTGCTTTTGGGTTTTAAGGGGAGCCCCCTTCTGCCTTGTCGTTGAGGGTTAGCGAGGCAATGAGCCTTCCAGTCAAGAGCATTAACAGCGGAGGGGAAGGGAGGAGAGGGAGAAGCAGGTCCCCAGTTTCATCTTCCAGGCTCCAGGGATGTCTTCCTGCCTGAAAAGAGAGATGACTGAAGCTGCGGTGGTACACACCTGCCATTCCAGCATCCTGAGGACTGAGGCAAAGGGGGGGGGGGACAAATTTGAGACCAGATTGCACTGCATAACAAGATCATCTCGTCAACAAATAGCATGATGACTATTGTCTATAATCTCAGAAATTCAGAGGCTGAGTCAGGAGAGCTGCCATGAGTCCAAAGCCAGCCCTGTCGCAAAACACCAAATTAAAGAAGTTGAATAAAATCACAAAAGCAGCCACCTTAGAGCTGACAAGGGGAATGGGGGGTGGGGTGGCTTGGCATGTGGGAGTGACGGATGCCGGATGCCGGGCAGGCTGCCAGGTACAGAGGAGAGGGTGCAGATACTGATGGTGGCGGTGGCTCACTGGAGGAGACTCTGACCCCCATCTCTCAGGCATGCAAAAGAAATGGTGCCTCGAGAGTCTTCTCCGTCTGGTTCTAGAATTCTCTAGGCCCGTTCTTTCCTCCTTTGGGCCCGGGTTACTCTCTCCCTGTCATCTTGCCACTCCTTTCTGACAATGAGGACAGCAAAACAACAACCAAAGAAACTGGATGGAGCCAGGAGATGGCCGCACCCTCTGCAGTGAGAGCTCTCTCTGTAGTGAGCTACTGACATGCCATCTATTTGAATGAACATATAGAAGCCACACACTCAGGCAGGACTAGGGCTGAGAGCTGGGGTGAGGGTTGGGTGGCCTGTCATAACTTCCCAGCCAGTCTAAGCTTCCACACTCACTCCCAGCAGCTTGGCGGAGACCACGCCATGCTTAAGTTCCAAGGTTTTTCTAGGCCTGAGGTTCTGAGTCGGTCTTACCTGCAGATGACCAGGGGTCTGTGTCTCCGCTCAGACTCTGCCTCCGCGGTCTCCATGCCCATCTTCAACATGAACGGACACACAAGACATGTCCTCTAGTGGACTTGTCCCATTTACCCCCACCGGCTTCCTCCTGCCTTCTCAGCAAAATCACCTCCGTCTTTCGATGCTTCATCTCAGTTGTCAACTTGATGGGATTGAGAATTATCTAGTACAGTGGCTCTCAACCTTCCTAACGCTGCGACCCTTTAATGCATGGTGTGGCGACCCCCAACCATAAAACTATTTTTGTTGCTACTTCATAATGTAATTTTGTTACTGTTATGAATTGTAATGTAAATAGCTGATACGCAGATGCTCTTAGGTGACCCCTGTGAAAGGGTCATTCAACCACCAAAGGGATCCTGACCCACAGGTTGAGAACCGCTGATCTAGGAGCTGAGCTTCTGGGAACGCTGGTAGGGCACTGTCTTGATTAGGTTAATTGAGGTGGTGTTGCGTGACAAAACTTTTCATGGAAAGATGCAACACACACATATCTACTAACCCCAGATAGGGAGCCCACAACAGACCAACGTACAGATACCACCGAATTCCAACTTGGTGAACCAATGAGTTTCACTGGGGTTACTTATAGAAATAAGGGCGAAGGGTTACTTAAAGAGCAGAAATGATTCAAAGACAGCTGCATCACCAAGGCCCACCCCAACATGAGTAACGGCTCACAAACCTGAGAGCCTGGAGCACAATGCACAGCCTGCCAGATGTCTCCGTTGGTCTAAACCTCCTCCAGGCAGCTCCATGGCTTCTGATTCTTCCAGGCAGCTGGACTGGTCTGAGTCTTTGAGCTCAGCTTCCTTTTGTGATGTCTGAAGTATATTCTCAGTTCTTATTGCTTACTCTGGCAGGGAGGGGCCTTGTGAATCTAGTCAGTTTCAGAGACTTCCTGAAGCTATTTTGGGTTGCTTATCTGTTTAAAGAGCTTTTGTTATACAACAGGTAGGAAAACCTGCCCACTGTAGGCAGTACCATTCCCTGGGTTGGATGCTGGACTGTATGCTGGCTTGACTTCCTGCCATGAAGGACTGTATCCTTGAACTCTGAGCTGAAATAAGCCCTCTTTACCCAGATTTTTTGGGGGATTTCCCCCTCTTAAGTAGCAGGAAAGAAATGAAGGCACTTCTCAGATGTCCAGGACCCCTCTCCCAAGCTTCACATCTGACCCATCCCAGGTATCACAAGCTCTGCTTCCTAAAGGTGACATCCTCTAACCACCACCTCTTTCACTGCCCAAGACAGAGGTTCCATCTTGTCTGCCATTGTGACCTACTCTCTCTCCATGTTTATTTTCCACGTAGCAATCAGTGTGATCTTTAAAACTCACTTTGGTCTTCTATTTAAACTCTTCAGACACTCGATGGAAAAAAGCCCCTCACACCTTCCCATGGTCTACGAGCTCACCGTCCCAGCTCCTGAGGCTTTCCGCACCCTGCCTCAGCCGCTCCGGTCGCATGGCCCTTCTTTGAACGCCCCAAGTACACCTGAGCTTCAGGGTCATTGCATTCATGTGTCCCTAAACCTCCCTTGATCCATCCACAGGAATCACTGTTATTTCTCCTTTATTTGTCTGTCTGTCTGTCCTTCCTTTCTTTTTCTTTCATTCTTTCTTCCAGTGCTAGGAATTGAACCCAAGGTCTCACATGCACACCATACCTAAGCTACACCCCTGCTCACCACCCCTCCCCGCCAGAACTCACTTCTGCTTATCATTAGCTATATTTTCCCTGGTCTCAGGACATGAAGTAGACCCTAACCCTCCCTCCCCACCCCCTGCCCCTCTAGCCTCTCTCCTGCTGTGTGGTCTTCACATTCCCATCACCACTGAGTAACATCCAACCAGTGTTCTCCCCCATTTGTTTACCCAACCCCCATTCAATTGGAGACCTCAGTAGAATGTCAGCTTCTTAAGGACAGAGCTGATTTTCATCTTGTGCCCTCTTATCCAGAACACTTCCTGGTCATAGGGGAACACTTCCCAGTTCATAGCAGAATACTTCCTGGTCATAGAAAGGGCTGGATGAGTGAGCAACTAAGAAGCTGCTTGCTGAAACCTGCTGGGTTGTCCTCGAGACGGATTTTCAAGGGTTTGCACAACATTGTTGCGTGTGCTTGCAGGCGAATGCACTCATGTGCGTGTGTGTGAATCCAGAGGAGGACAGCAAGTGCCCAGCTCTGTCACTCTCCACTTTATTCCCTTAAGGCAGAGTCTCTCACTCATCCTGGGTCTCCGCTTTTGGTCAGCAGGCCCCGTGATTCTTCTGTCTCTGCTCCCCATAGCGCTGGGTTACAAGTGTGCCTATGGCTTTTTACATGGGTGCTAAAGGATTTGAACTTCAGTCCCCAAGCACTCTTACCTGCTGAGTTAGTGAGCCCCAGGGGTCCTCCTGCCTCTATCTCCTCAGTACCAGGATCAAATTCAGGTCCTTATTCTTGTGAGGCAAGCCCTTTATTTGACTGAGCCAATCTCACCCCCCCCCACTCCTACCCCTTACCTCTTTTGAGACATAGCCTCTCTGTGTAGCCCTGGCTGGCCTAGAACTCACTGTGTAGGCCAGGCTGGCTCAAACTCCCAGCAATCTCCTGCCTCTGCCGTTTGAGTGCTGAGATTAAAGGTGTGCACCGGCACACCTGTCCCTACTATTGTTATTTTTAAATATTATTTTTTATCTTTTTTTTTAGATTTATTATTTTACCTGAATGCATGTTTTGCCTGCAGGTATGTTTGTACACCCCGTGTGTGTATGTGGTACCCATAGAAGAGGGCATCAGAGCTCCCGGGACTGGAGTTACAGACAGTTGTGAGCTGCCATGTGGGTGCCGGGAATGGCACCTGGGTCTTTCTGGGGGAGCAGCCAGTGCTTTTAAGCACTGAGCCATCTCTCCAGCACTATGACTGCTGTAACTCATGTTGCCAAGCTGATCTCGAGCTCTCAAGAGTGACCCTGATCTCTTGATCCTCCTGCCTGTAAGTATAAGAGTATATCATGCTCCTGGTGATACCTTTGTTAATACTTAATCACAACACATCACAGTGTCCACATGAAGACGTAAAATATCAACTTTGAGAAGATCAGGAAAATGATGTAAACACTCATCTATACACATTTGTGGCCCCTCTGAAGTTCCAGGCCAAAGTAGAGTAGAGGTCAGTCTGGAAAACAGACCTGGATCGTGGCCTTCCCCTTAGAAACCTGGCAAGAGAGAGAAGGGTGAGAAAGACGTAAGGAAATAGTCATGCCTGGATCCACCAGGCCACTGGCATGTGCCAGGCTATGGGCACATGTTCACCAGAAAGGACATACTCTCAGCTGCTGCTCTCAGGCAGCATGCAAAGGAAGCAGGGAGGCTGGTACTCAGCAAACAGCCCTGGACCATTTGAGTGGGAGAGGCAGAAAAAGGGTAAAGAAGAGAAAGAGCAGAGTGTGGTGAGACACATCACAAATTCAATGAAATGGAAGGTCAGGTGAAAGTGGTCACACTTCCCTGAGCATCGTGAAGTGGGTCACAGCATCCCTGGTGGAGAGAAATGGAATGACAGCCTACCCACCATGTGGTAGTGCTTCAGAGCACTGGGTGCAAAGCTTGTTGGTCTTGTACCTTCATTTTCTCACTCATTGCTCAAACCACTAACCCTACCCGCTCGGTGCTGTTGTCATGCTCACTGTACAGGCCAGGAAACTGAGGCTCAGAGAGGTACTGTTGGGATGTGGGTCCGAGCCAGGCTTAACCCTCACCCGTCTTTGAACCGGGTGCCCTGCTGCTCCTTCGGTTGGGTACTAAAGGCTGGCCAAGTTAAGGAGGAGACTGGCCGGGACTGAGTACTAAGAGCCACTGTCTCAGCTGTGGGGAGGACCTGCACCTCACTGCAGTAGAGTGGGGAGCATGTTCTCAGTAGGAGGGGGATGAGGTCACAGGTGCTCCTCTCAGAGGAGACAAAGGGGAAGAGAAAAACCAGAATGTGGAGAGACCGTGGTGGGTAGCAGGGGAATAGGGGATAGGACAAGGTCACAGCCAAGGCTAAAGGCAGCAGCAGAGGCCAGAGCCGCAGGGCTCTAGGCCGGTCCCAGCTAGACTCGCAGGTGGCCGGCAAGTGGGATGCCGTGGATGAGTGATGTCTCCAACCTGAGCAATAGGATGATGCTAATATTCATTCATTCATTCATTCATTCACTCAGCAAGCCTTTGGTCAGGTCCTGACCAAAGTGATGGGAACACAGAGGAAACGATGGGACCGTGATGGGGAGAGGCCAGGGAGACAGGAGGGGAAGAAGGAAGGAGGAACAGGAAGTGTTGACGGGTGGGAGGAGCCGATGAGCATGGCCAAGGTGTCACATCCTAGGAGAAGCTGAATAAATGTCCTGTGACTAGCCTTGAACTCCCTGAGTAGCCCAGGCTGACCCTGAACTCCTGCTCCTTCTGCCTCCACCTCCCCAGTGATGGGATTACAGGTGTGTACCACCACACCCAGCCTGAAATATAGGATTTTATAAGCCAAATCTTGGGCCTAGCTTGGGAAACTTACTAAAAATCGTGTAATTGCATGTTTAAAATGAACAAATGTTGTGTTCTATAAATTCTACCTTGTTGTGGTTTTAAAAGTAGAACTGGGGCGGGGGGCTGGAGAGATGGCTCAGTAGTTAAGAGCGTTTGGTACTCTTGGAGAGGACCCCAGTTTGGCTCCCAGCACCCATGGCCAGTGTCTCATGACCACCTGAACTCCAACTCCAGGGGATCCTATGCATTCTTCTGGCTTCTGGGGGGCACTTGCATTCATGTGCACGTACTTTCTTCCCCACGCATACACACAAAGTTAAAAAAAATCCTTTAAGAAATACAACTGGATGAGGAGACATGAAGTCTCAATTTTTCTAGAGGCTATGGAATACAGAAAGGGAGGATATTCCAGATGGAGGGTGAGAGAGAAACCAGGCACTGGCTGGAGGAGACTGGTCTCACTGTTGGACTGTTGTCTCTGAGCTGACTCTTGCCGCCAAGAGGCTGCCTCAGCATCTGCATTCTCCGGCAATTATCCATCCAAGGAAGAAGGCCAGCCTCATTTTCCAGACAGGGAAACTGAGGCTCAGAGGGGTCAAGCAGGTTACCCAGAGCATTACTCATGAGCATTAAATGATAGAAGCAGAGAGAGATACAGTCCAGGGCTGCCTGCTCCAGTAGAGCCGGGGCTTTCAGATTTTGCTTCTGCAGCAAAACGTCCTGCGTCTTTTTGCACAGGCTCCTGAGCGACCCATGCGCTGGCGCTTCGCTGGCGCCACCTGCTGGCCGAAATGTGAAGTTGGCGGAAAGAGCGAGGCGTTGGCTTCTTGATGTGGCCTGCCCTGTCAGTCTCCTCTCTTCTAGTGTTTCCAGCCAGCAGCACCCAGAGGCTTGTAGTCAGGAACAGTTGTCTAGCTTCATCTTCCCAACGCAGAGGCCAAGAAACTTCTCAAAGATGACTCAGAGAAGCAGAGAAAGTCCCAGGCCCCGCCCACCTGTGCAGCATGGAGCCAATCCCTCTTTGGCTGGGTTACATCCCAGGGAGTTTGTTGGCCCAGGAACTTGTGATGTTGGGCAACTTGTTGCCCAGGCTGGTGGTCCCTTTCAAACATTGTGTGTGTGTGTGTGTGTGTGTGTGTGTGTGTGTGTGGTGTATATATACGTGTGTGTATAAACATACATGTATAGATAGATAGATAAATTGGATCCTTTGAAGCTGAAAGAAATTACTGGAGGCTTAGATCTCCCTGATGTAGGAGTTTTCAGTTCAGTGGATCAAGCCTAAGACTTTGTGTATGCTAGGCAAACATTCTGCCCGCAAGTTCTTTTTATTTGGGGGTATTCACCACGTTATTTTTATTTTGGGGGATTTCTTCTTCAGTCTACCCTTCTGACTTCATACTCTTCTTTCATAGCCAGAGAAACCAAATCACACCCTTCGTGTGTGACCTTTCTGGGTATGACCTTTCTGGCTCACAGTCGAGAGCCCCCCCCAACCCAAGAAATCCCCTCCTTCGTGTTCTAGGCAGATGCCAGCAAACCCGGCCTTCGCTCCTCTCCCACACTGACACATACTGGCTCTCTGCTCAGCAGCTGTGTATCCTTGCCTAGGTCCCGCAACCTCTCTGTGCCTCTGTTCTCTCATCTCTGAATTGGGAGAAGCAATACCTACTCCCTAAGCCTGTGTGCACAGGCTAGACAGAGTAATGGATGGGACAGTGCTCGACACTAAGACACGTTAGTATCCGGGGTGTGTGTGTGTGTGTGTGTGTGTGTGTGTGTTTTCTTAGCTTTCACTTTTTTCCCAACGGAAAACAGAACAAGAGACAAAATCCATCTCTAGAACCAAAAAATAAAATAAAAATGAGTAAGTGTGTGAGTTAGGAACCATTGGTGGTGAGCATGAAACGGGCTGGAGTTTACTAGAAAAATAATAGGGAATAATTACTAGGAAAATCAGTGGAGGGTCTGGAAAGACAGGTCAGCAGGTAAAATGCCTTCCACCAAGGCTGACTGCTGAGTGCCATCCCTTGGACCTACATGTTGGAAGAAGAAAACCCCCCCCAAAAAATCCTCTGACCTCCACATGCATGCATAGTATGCATGCACCCAAACACACACCACAGATAAAAGTAAAAAGAAAACATTTTAAAGATCAATAGAAAATAATTAACAGGAAAAAATAAAAAGGCGTTGGCAATGAGCTGGAGCGATGGCTCAGTGGTTGAGAGCACTGGCTGCTCTTCCAGAGGACCCGGGTTCAATTCCCAGCACCCACATGGCGGTTCATAACTATCTGGAACTCCAGCTCCAGGGGATCAGACACCCTCACACACACAGACATGCAGGCAAAACACCAATGCACGCACCTAAAATAAAGATGAATAAGTTATTTAAAAAAAAAAAAGAAAGAAAGAAAGAAGAGACTGGTGGGATGGCTTAGTGAGTAAAGACATCTCCCACCAAGCCTGAAGACCTGAGTTCCATCCCTGGGACTTGCACGGTGGAGGCATGGTGGAGGGTCCCACAAGTCGACCTCTGACCTCCACACTCACACCATGGGCCGGGCAGGAGCTGGGGGATCTTCTCACTGCCTCTCCCTCTAGGCGTGTCATCTCTGCCTCCCCCTCCTACCTTCCTCCTTCAGTCCCCCTTGCAGACCAGCTCTGGACTTGACTCAGTCAGTGTCCCTGGCTGGAAAAGTCACCAACAGTTCCTCCTCCCACTTCCTGTTCTCGCTATCTTTGTCGATTTACTAACTGACCCCGAATCCCCAACCCAAGCTCTAATGAGAGAGATTTGGGTAGCGCAGATGGGGTGGGTTCAGTCAGACACAGCAAATACCCACAGGATGCCACTAATTGGCCCCCCTCACCACCCCCCCCCCACCCCCCGCAAGGAGCACAGCAAAGGACAGCGGGACACTTGTGTTTGGGAGGAGACTAAAAGAGGTAACTAGACATTAAGTGAGCGTCACAGAGCTGACCCCTGAAGGCCAGAGCGGAAGGGAGACTCACTCACGCATCACCCTGTCTGTCCCCTCCTAAGCTTCAAGGGAGGAGTGAGATCCAGGCTTGTCCAGGGCTTCCTAACCAATCCAGGACAGGTCTCCTAGCTTCCTACCCAGGTACAAACCTCCAGACCCAATTTCTCTAACTGGCTCTAACTGAATTCCCTGTGAGGCTAAGGTCGTCCAGTGTCTGTTGGTTGTGGTGAGCACCAGCCTCAGGAGGCTCTCAAGCCCTGGGAATGTAGCTGTGCGGACCAGGCAGATGCCTGTAATCCCACCACCTGTGAGGCTGCGGCAGGAAGAATTTGAGTTCCAGGCCAGCCTGGGAAGATCCTGTAGGCCTGGTGCCTGAGGAGACCAGGAGAGGGCAAAAAATCCTCCAGGAGCAGGGGTTAGAGGTGGTTGTAAGCTGCCATGTGGGTGCTGGGAACTGAACAGTCCATCCTTGATATGTATGAAGTAACTGTGTGTGTGTGTGTGTGTGTGTGTGTGAGAGAGAGAGAGAGAGAGAGATAGGTTCAAGTCTTTGCCAGTCACTATCCCATCTCTTTTAGCTGGAAAGTAACTTTATTGGGTTTTGGGGAGCTGGGGGTTCATCTCTAGAACAGCTTCTTGGTGCTAACTGCCTTGGGGACCTTGAGCACACTGAAGTGCGCAGTCTTGCCCAGGGCCCCACAGTGTCACACATCCCTGAAGCACAGAATGGCTTCTCGAAGCCATTCTACTTGAAGATGCGGTGATCTCGGTGAGGACAAGGTCCTCTGCATCTTCAACTTGGTCACGCTTGCCTGACCCAATCTGCCCTCGACTGCATAGCAAACAAGCAAGCCTGGGCTACAAGATACCTTGTCAAAAAAGGAAAAAAAAAAAATATTGTTGTAACAGCCCCTCCCAAGATATCCCCACTGAATCCCTGGTTTGGAAAAATAACAATTTTCTCTTTCACGTTGAGAGCACCCCCATGTGTTTGTACCTTCTCATTATTTTTCTTTCCTTCCTTATTTATTTACTTATTTATTTTTCTTTTTTCTTCCTTCCTTTCTTTCTTTCTTTCTTTCTTTCTTCCTTTCTTCTTCTCTTTTTTCTTTCTGGAACTCACTCTGTAGACCAGGCTGGCCTTGAACTCACAGAGATCCGCCTGCCTCTGCCTCCCGAGTACTTGGATCAAAGATGTGTGTCAAAACCTCCCAGTGTGTCACAGATTATTTAAAGGACTATCGTCAGCATCATCAGGCTTTGGAGAGCAGCGGGATGGGGAAAGTCCCAGACCTCCCTGGACCACAGCAATACTAGCAGATAAGTAGGAAGAGGGTTGTGCCAGCTAGTTTTATGTCAACTTGACACAATCTAGAGTCGTGGTTCTCAGGCTTGCTGATGCTGCAACCCTTTAATACAGTTCCTCACGTCTTGGTGACCCCCAACCATAACATTGTTTCATTGCTACTTCAGAACTGTGATTTTGCTACTGTTGTGAACTGTAAGGTAATTGTCTGTTATGAAGATGGTCATAGGCGACCCCTGTGAAAGGGTCATTCGACTCCCCCAAAGGAGTCATGACGCACATGTTGAGAACCACTGATCTAGCATCATTTTGGAAAAGGAGAGCTCAATTGAAAAAACGCCCCCCCAGACTGGTCTATGGGCAAGACTTGTAAATATTTTCTTGACTGATGTGGGAGGGGCCATCCCTGGGCAGGTGGTCCTGGGTTGTATAAGAAGACAGGCTGAGCAAACCATGGAGAACAAGCCATTAAGCAGCACTCCTCCATGGCTTCTTCTTCAGTTCCTGCCTGCAGGTTCCTGCCTTGAGTTCCTGACCTGACTGCCCTCCGTGATAAAGTGTAACTTGAGACATGTAAATTGAAATAAAGCCTTTCCTTCCCAAGTTGCTTTTGGTCATGATGTTTTACTATAGCAATAGAAATTTAACTAAGACAAGGTTCCATAGACTAAGGGATCCATGGAAGGACAAGACAAACCCAGAACTCCAATTTAAAAAAAATTTATTTATTCATGTTTTTTATGTGAATGAGTGTTCTGTCTTCACGCACACCAGAAGAGGAGATCAGATCCCATTACAGATGGTTGTGAGCCACCATGTGGGTGCTGGGAATTGAACTCAGGACCTCTTGAAGAGCAGTCAAGTGGACTTAACCATTGAGCTATCTCTTCACACTCCTTCCCAACCTCCCAAACTCTAATTTATGAGGCCTGCTTTATCTCAATGGCCAACTTTCCATGAACCAGGCTTATTTCCAGACACATAGCCTAGTCCTTAGAAACTGATTGTGTGGATGGTTCCAGAACCTCCAGAGAACACCCTTAGACTCTGAGCCTGGTCTGCAGGCTAGACCACTCTAGCTCATCTCCCACCTACTCTTCTGCCATGTCCTGCTGCTTCCACACCCAGCACTGGCTGCTGGTGGGGACTTCAGGCATCCCACTCCTTCATTTCTTCAGCTGGTTATTCACTGGAAGACAGCGCTAGGTACAAACTGACATTCTATTGCTGGCTTGAGCTCCAACCCTGGTTCTGCTGGCTTTATCATCATCATCATCTTCATCATCACCATCATCATCATCTTCATCATCGCCATCATCATCATCTTCATCATCGTCATTATCATCCGTTTTTTGAGACAGGGTTTCTCTATGTAGCCCTGGGTGCTCTGGAACTTGCTCTGTAGACCAGGGTGGCCTCAAACTCAGAGATCTGCCTGACTCTGCCTCTTGAGTGCTGGGATTAATGGCATGGGCCGCTATGTCCAGCCCACAAGTTTGTGTTTTAACAAAAAGCTATGACTTCTTATTTTTAATTTGACTAAAAACTGTTCTAAGCTTCTTGGTTGATGAATCTTTCCATGTATCCTAGATCACTTAATTAGAACAAGTTCCCAATGAAACAATTATTTTTGAGTTTTCCTGATGCACACTGTCCAGTGACCCTGGCGAAGATCTAGAACAGCAACCAATAGCCAGTTTGTTCAGTCTCCAGACAAGAGTCTGAAAGATGCGCTGAGCACTGTCCTTGGTGCTGAGGTGCAGGTGGCGTCCACAGTCTCCCTGAGAGGGATGGTGGGACAGATGGTGAGGAGATAGATCCCAAAGAAGTATCAGTAGACAAAACCTCAACAGGTAGAGCTTAGAGGCCTTAACTGGGGATTCCAGAATTCAGCAAATGCCTCAGTTGTCAATTAGGATGAGAGTTGAGCAGAGCAGAAAAGGCTGAAAAAAGCAGAAACAGTGGAAAGCGGGTGGATCATTCAAGTTCTTTATCTGTCTAGCCTTCTAAGAAGTCAAGAAAGAGGGAGAGTGGGAAGGAAGGAATAGAGAGAGAGGGATAGAGGAAGGGAGGGAGGAGGAGAATGAGAGAGAGAGAGAGAGAGAGAGAGAGAGAACACGTCAAAACAGCTTAGATTTGTCCATCATAATGAAGTCAATTCTGTTTTAATTTTATAAGGAAAGTAAGTTAGAGATGGCCAATTCAAAGTTGGATCTGGTGACTCAGGTCTGTGATTCCAGCTATCTGGAAGGCTGAGGCAGAAAGGTTAGCTTAAGTTCAAGACCAATGGGAGCTACAGTGTAAGACCATTTCTCAAATAAAAAAAGAAGAAGGAAAAGGAGAAGAAGACTAACCTAGTGTTTGTTTTTATGTATGTTGGAGATTTGACCTAAGGCCTTGTACATGCTAGGCAAGCTCTCTGCCACTAAGCTATATCCCAAGCCCACACACACACACTCTCTCTCTCTCTCTCTCTCTCTCTCTCACACACACACACATATGTATGTATATATGTGTGTATATATTTTTTTCTATTTTGTTTTGCCTGCATGTATCTCTGTATACTGCTTGCATACCCATAACATTGGATCCCCCAGAGTTATAGACAGTTGTGAGCTGCTGTATGAGTTCTGGGAATTGAACCCATGTCCTCTGGAAGAGTAAGTGCTCTTAACCCCTGAGCCATCTCTCCAGCCCTCCCTTTTTATATCGTATTTTGAGATAGTCTTGCTACATTGACCAGGCTGGCCTTAAGTGCACAGTGCTCCTACTTTAGCCTTCCAGGGAGTTGGAATTGCAAGCCTAAGCCACCAACTCAGCTCCCAACCTACTTTTGGTTTTGTTTTGTTTGTTTTTTATTTGTTTTTGAGACAGAGTCTCACTATGTAGCTCTGGCTGTCTTGGAATTCGCTATATAGACCAGGCTGGCCTTGAGCTCACAGAGATTTGCCTGCCTCTGCCTCCTGAGTGCTGGGATTAAAAGCATGAGCCACTACACTTTTCCAACCTACTTTTAAAGTTACAGGGTTGTGGCTCACACTTCTTAACTACATGAAATGTTCACTGTAGAGTTTAATTTGATCTGTTTGGCCCAGTGCAGAAGGAGCCCAGTCTAAACAAAAAGTCTCCCATAGACTGTGTAGCAAAGAGTATTGGGAGTTACTTTACAGCAGGTACTTGAGGGAATTTCTAAGATGACATTGCAACAGGAACATAACCTGAGTATTATCATTCAGTTTTTTGTTTGTTTGCTTTTTTTTTTTTTTTGAGACAAACTTAGACCAAAATTAGACAAACTAGAATTTAGACCAGTGTTATAGAAGTTTATTTTTACTTATGTTTAAAATAATTGTTTTTGTGCACTGTTGGAAGAAGGGATGCATAGGCCTTGGCCTTTTGTATTGTCTGCAGGTGTTGGGTTTCTGTGGGGGAGGTTTGATTGCTAATTATCTGCACCTGAGCTCAGACGCTCATGGTTCCACTGTCAAGTACAGCACTGGCCATGATGGTAGTTCCCTGTTCTGAGGTCTGATAGGGCTTACACGTACCAAAAATGCCTCCTTGTCTCCTTGCTGAGTTCCCACAGCAAGGAACAGCCTTACTACTACAAATTTTGTAGGCGTCAGGCTGCTGTGGTGGTTCACCAAAGAAGACAAGGAGGCATATTCATAGATGGAAACTCAGCCAGACCTCAGCAGAGGGAACCACCATCCTGGCCAGTGCCATACTCCATAGTGGAACCCCGAGCATCTGAGCTCAGGTGTATTTATTCTTTTAGAACTCCTCAGGTATTCTACTGATAGCACATGCAGATCATTAGCAATTAAACATTGCCTACAGAAATCCAACACCCGCAAACAATACAAAACGCCCTAGACCGCTCCTCACCTAATAGTGTGTAAAACAATTATTTTGTATATAACTAAAAATAAACTTCTGCAACAGAACAGGCTTATAGATAAGCACTGGAGAAGCCAGGTAAGTTAAACACGCAGGCAGAGAAAGGAGATGTTGGCCTGTCCTCCTCCCAGAATGCTGGGAATGGATGCAGTTTACAACCTGGGCTCCACCTTTCTCCTCCAGAACTACGTTTTGTTTGTCCCAGACCCTTTCCACCCAAATCTTTCATGGCTTCTAGGCCGTAAAACCCATCCTTAGAAGTGATGTCACTTGTACTTGACAATAACTTAAGTGATGACTTCTGTGTTATTTATCATTTTTTTAGAAATACTTTTAAAAACGTTTATGTGTTTTGCCTTCACATATGTCTGTGTGAGGGCATCAGATCTCCCAGAATAGGGGTTACAGACAGTTGTGGGCTGCCATGTAGGTTCTGGGAATTGAACCCCTGTCCTCTGGAAGAGCAGCCAGTCCTCTTAACCTCTGAGCCATCTCTCCAGCCCCCAACTTCTGTGTTATCTCAAGGCCAGGCCAGTTCTGACTCCCATAGATATTTTGTTTATTCTCAGTCATTCTCCTTCGACCTTAAATCTTGGTCACTATCTCTGAGTCAACAGAACCCATCTTTATGAAAGAAGCCAGATGTGCTTTGTGAAGGGTTTCAGTGTAAACATCTCTTAAATTTGTTGTGAACTTGGGACTCAGTTAATTGTTATCAGGATTTTTTTTTGTTGTTGCGAAATTGTGCTGTGCTAAAAATATGGTTAAAGTAGACTAACTGGTGTCAGACTGTCAAATTTTGAACCAGTGAAGGTTACTATGTTGAACTGAACCGAGTTTTATTCTTACCTTATCTGGATGTTTCTCTGCCAACCATAAAGCCTGCATGGACCACCCACCAAGGCTGACCTTGAACTCACAAGGATCCTCTACCTCTGCCTCCTGAGCGCTGGGATTAGAGGTGTACGTCGCTACTCCTGGCTAAGAGGGCTTTTGGAAAGGGACGTGTCTCAGTAGAGTGCTCACCTAGAAAGACCCTGGGTTTGATCTACCACACTGCATAAAGCGAGTGTGATGGTGCATGCCTATAGTCCCAGAAACTAGGAGGTAGAGGTAGGAAGGCCAGAAGTTCAAGGTCAGCCTTGGTTACAAAGTGAATTCAAGGCCAGCTTGTGATACATGAAACTCTTTCTCAAAAAACAAACAAACAAAAAAAAAAACCAGGGGAGAGCTGTTTTCATGTCTTGGACAGTTACTAGGTATCTATCAGGTTCTAGAGTCTATAAGAACACAGCTTGTTAGCTTGCACTAGATGTTGTATTAGTTGTCAGGGTTTAGGCCAAACTCCAGATACCATTTTCTGTGACATCAGATTCCTCAGTCATCCATCTTTAAGATGAAGATGGTGCTGACTTCCTAGACAGGTGTGGATTGGAGAAACAAGTGAGTTGTCAAGTTCATTGTCCAATCGAAGAGCCCATCTCACTCCACCCTCATGGAGAGCATGGTGAGAAGGCTGGGGTTTGGCTGTGAGGAGTTGTCTCTTTATCATCTTCTGACTTGGTACTTAGCTAGTCACAGGGCTGCAGGCAATCTATCTCTGATCCTCAACTGTTCCTTTTGAGGAAAAAGAGGACATCCTCTTTCTTACAAGTCTGAGTCGCTTCAACTTATTTATTTTGAAATAATGTCTCATGGTATGTAGCTGAAGATGACCTTGAGTTTCTGACCTCCCTAAACTGACCTTGCCCAAGCACTGGGACTACAGGTACGATCATATCCAGTCTGTGTAGTTCTGGGAATGTCCCCTGGTATGCCTTAAATTTCAGGTTGAGATAGCCTACAGTCACCTTAGGGGAGAAGCCTCAATTGAGGAAATTGCCTAGATCTAATTGGCCTGTGAGCATGTGTGGGAGCATGTCTTGATTGTTAACTGATGTAGGATGGTCCATCCCACTGTGGGTGGTTCCATTCCCCAGGCAGGTGGTCCTGAACTACGTAATAAAGCTAGCTAAACATGATCCTGGGAGTGAACCAGCGTTCCTCCATGGTTTCTGCTTCAGGCTGTGGCCTTGAGTTCCTGCCTTAGTTTCCCAAGATGATGTAACCCATTAGATGAAATAAACCCTTTCCTCCCCTAAGTTGCTTTTGGTCAGTGTTTGATCACAGCAACAGGGTGAATGTAGCACACTGTGGAACCGGGTGTTTTTTATGTGCTCAGCGAGCACTCTAGCAACTAAGCTACATCCCCAACTTTTTTTTGAAGTTTGAATTGTTTATCCTAATTAATTTATTTTCTGTGGCATACACAGATGCAATAGTGTGCTTCTGGAAGGTAGATGATGACTGCAGGCGTCAGATCTCTCTTCCCACCCTGTGAGTTCTGGAGCTCAAACTCCGCTCTTTTGGCCTGGCTGGAGTCTCAGATTTTTCCCAATGCAAGCTCCTTGGTAAGTTATCCAATCCCAGGTGATCAGCCCTAAGCACATGAACGGATGAGCAACACTGAATGAACACACACACACACACACACACACACACTCGCATGTGACAATAATAATTGAAGAGGTCACAAATTTGATAGGAAATAGAGGGAAAACAGGGTGAACTGGGGAGAAAAGGGAGATTGGAAATGGTATAATTACAGTACTCATGTATGAAAATCTTTAAGCAATTATTTGCTTATAATTACTATGTATGCGTAGGTCACATGCATCACGGCAGGTGTGTGAAGGTTACAAGACAATTCTGTGAGGTTGGTTTTCTCCTTCCACCCTTACATGAGTTCTGGGGATTGAACTCAGGTCATCAGGCTCCCATAGCGAGGGCTTTAACTGCTGAGCCATTTTGCCAGCTCCACTCCAAGTTCTGAAGAAGCACTCGGCTCTGCCTGAACCCCTGTTCTGATCTGGCCGTAGGTGTTCCATGGAAGAGGCTTAGAGGAGAAGCCATTTCTCTTTGCTCTCTTCCTCCCACCCACGACCCCAGCTTTCCAGAAGAGCTCTCTTCACCACCTGGAAAGACTGGGGCCTTCGATCTCCCCTGTGTAGGTTAGAAAAGGGGACTGTGGCGGCAGAAGGGGGAGGTTTGGCTCTTTTCCTATCAAAGCCAGGCGTGTTCTTCTTTGTCTTTGCATTCCTGTTAGAGGAACTAGCTGGCTCGAAGACGGCTTCTGCCTGAGATGTGGACCCTGGTGGTTGTCCTCCTCGGGTTCAGCTGCTGAGGAGTCAATGTAACGCTGGGGTTACATTGGTTCCTATGGTCTGTAACGGATGCTCTTGTCTCAGATGCATCTGCAAGCCATCTTGCAAGATGTGTCTTCTCTCTGTGTCCTTTCTCTTTTAGCCATCATGTCTAATACTTCTTTTTTGGAAGGTGGGAGTTGCTTGGATATAGTAGGTTTGTCTTAATAAAAGTAATAACTTACTCAATTCATTGAATTTAATCTACATAGATTCACATAATCTACAACTTAGAGGTACCTATTTTACACAAGGGGAAAACTGAGGCTGAAAGAATTTTAATTAGTAACTGGCTGGTTGAAACAAAACCACACACCTGCCTGTGTTTATAGTACAAGACTCTATTCTAAATTTTACTTACTGTTTATTAGTCTATATATATATGAGTGTTTTGCCGGAACATATGTCTTTGCACCGCGTGTGTGCCTGGTGTCCTGGGAAGGAAGAAGGAGGCTTCAGGTCCACTGGAACTGGAGATACAGACAGTTGTGAACCTCCATATGGTTGCTGGGACTCAAGCTCAGGTTCTCTGAACGAATGAGCCATCTCTCCAGCGCCAACAGCTCAGGACTCTTAAGCCACTACTCTGATTTGTGTAACTTCTATGTTAACATTCTTACAGAATAAATCGACTACAGTCTGTACAGTTTTGTTTTTAATTTGCTTATTTTTACGTATATGGGTGTTTTGCCTGCTTGTATGTATGCGCACCATATGCGTGCCTGGTACCTGTAAATGCCAGAAGAGAGACTGGTTTCCCTGGAACTGGAGTTATAGCCGGTTTTGAGATGCCGTCTGCGTGCTGGGAACCAAACCAATGTTCTTAACTGTTGAGCCTTCTCTTTAGCCCATTGCACAACTGGTTTAATGAGCTTTGGGCAGTGTCATCACTTAAGAACCGTCAGGTCCTGAGAGCGCTCGTGGAGTCACGGACTCAAGGACATACCAGTCTGCATGGTTTTCAAAAGCTTTGGACGTTCCGAGACCTGGTCTTCCACGGGAGATGACTGCAGTTTTTACATAGCCCACTAGTGGGCGCTAGGCTACGACAGCCCCGTCTGTCTTCCTTAATCCCATCTCGTTTGTTAGCCTTGGGGGGAAAAAAGAAGCCCGCCTCCTGGCCCATAAGGCCACGGGGCCGGAAGTTCTGCTCTCTCTTCCTGTTCTCCATCATGGCGGTGAGTAGGCGAGACCTGGCTTTGCCTCCTTTCCATCCATCTCCATCCGCGGCCGGCGGAGCCCACGAGGGCTGTTTGGCCGGTGGCCGGAGGAGGACGGAGCCCGCGATGCTGGTGGCACTGAGGCCGGCAGGGCTGTGCGGGCCGTGGGCGCAGGGCTCCCCGTCACGTCGCCGCCCATCCTAGGAAGGGGCTCAGGTCAGCGGCCCCGCGGGCCGAGACGCGCGGTCTGGGGGCTGCAGTGAGTGCGAGCGGCCCGTGCCGAGCTCCGTGTCGGTTCTCTGTCCAGGGGACTCGAAGCTCGTTCGGTGCCGGGCAGCGAGCTTCTGCGGCTTCCTGCACTCAGGACTGGTGTTTGCTTGTCGGCCCAAGGCTGCGGGCAGCTTCGGAACGGGATGGGGGAGGGGGTGTCGCATAGGCGCGTGCTCCCTGTGTTTGTAGGGCTGCGTTCTATTCTCTGTCCTGTCCGATTGGCTCTGTATAAGCTACGTAGTCTCTGTTACTCTGCAAGATGTCCCCTTGAGGGTTCAGGCTTACTCTCAGTATTCGTCCACCCCGCGCGTGGAGGAAGAGACGTGCTACCGAGCTGACCTCCCCCTCCTCTCAGCTTCCTAGGCAAACACATGGAGACCTTTTGAGGGCTTTTAGGGTTTGGGATGATAGATACGGGACGCGCTAGTGGAGAAGTCGGTGCTCAGCTTTGACGGGTCGTGAGGGGGTTAACGGCCGTGTTCCTCTCTTGCAGCAAGATCAAGGTGAGAAGGAGAACCCCATGCGGGAACTTCGCATCCGCAAGCTCTGCCTCAACATCTGTGTCGGGGAGAGCGGAGACAGACTGACCCGGGCAGCCAAGGTGCTGGAGCAACTCACAGGCCAGACACCTGTATTTTCCAAAGGTGAGTGGGGTGGGCAGAGGGGCCTGGGTTCATCTAACCGGGACGCTAGTGGGTTCGGGTGCTGTTTCTTAGTGCCCCCCCGATGAGCTTGGGCAGATGAACCTCAGAACGTGCAGCGGTGATACAGTGCGGGACGGTTTGGGGAAACAGTAGGCTTTACCAATGTGTTCTTTAGTCTCCCGTCCGTTTGTCCCTTTCATGCCCTGTTACTGGGTATTGAACCCAGGTTCCTGCACATTAAAGTGATGTTTCCTTTAGAGCATGTTAACCAGCTGGGCTTGGTAGCCCACACATGTAATCCCAGTACCCAGGCTGGAGCAGGAGGGTTGCTGCCAGTTCAAGGCTAGCCTTGTGTACATTTGAAATTCTGTCCCAGGGAGCACAACGGTTCTCTGACTTACTATGGTCATGAATTTCAGAGACTTTAATGTCATTTCAGGTTCTTAGTTGCTGAAGTATGGCTGAGTAAATTAGAAGAAATTGAAAGATTGCTCTCTGTGTTGCAGATGAAGTTGATTAACACATTAGATGCTTGAGTCATGGGGGGTGAGTGCCTCATGTATGATGTCGCCTGATTCTTTGTCCCTACCTGCAGCTAGATACACCGTCAGGTCCTTTGGCATCAGGAGAAATGAAAAGATTGCTGTTCACTGCACAGTCCGTGGAGCCAAGGCGGAGGAAATCCTGGAGAAAGGTCTGAAGGTGAGGCCCGGTCGATGTGTAGACAGCTCCAGTGGCGGATCGGGTGTACGCCCAGCGGTGCTGAGCTGTGTCTTCATTGGTGTTTTAAGAGACACCTGTGTTCTCTTGTTCTTTCTTGTTCTTTCCTTGGGGTTTTCTCTTTGGAAGTTGAGATGGTTTGATGGGATCTGCAGGTGGGAAATGATCTGATTTGGTGAAGAGGTACCCCGATGCTCCTAGCTGGGTCGCACAGTTTGGCTCTGGCCCCATGTTTGAGCTTGTGCTGAGGGATTCCTGGACATGCTGAGTAACAGGGTCGCTGCATTTTACTCCTCAGGTGCGGGAGTATGAGTTACGGAAAAACAACTTTTCAGATACTGGGAACTTCGGTTTTGGCATTCAAGAACACATTGATCTGGGCATCAAATATGACCCGAGCATTGGGATCTACGGCCTAGACTTCTATGTGGTGAGGCTCTTTACTCTTTCCTGCGCTGCTTGTAAAAAGGGCCTCTGCTCCTCTCTGTCTTTCACTGTGCTGTCCTGTTGGGGTGTGGGAGTGCTGGGTTGGAGCCCTGTCTTGTCTGCCTGTGTCCCCCTTGAGAGGAAGGGCTTTTGTTGCAAGTGTGGAGGCTCAGCCAGCACACAGTGTAGACTGATCCCTACTGTGGTGAAGTTTCTGGAGTATGGTGTGTGCTACATTTGACCTTGGGCTTGGCTGTAATGCAGCGGCCCTTTCTGCTCCTTCCTTTAGGCCAACAGCACATCAGTTCTGTGCCAGAGACAAACAGGTGTGGGTGGTACAAACATGGCCTCAAATGGGGGTTTTCATGTGGAAATGACTTTGCCATGATGTTTTCCTTTCGTAAGAGTAAAGAACTAGAAGTCAAAGTGTGAAACCTTAGCATCCAAGATTGAGACACCTGAACAGTAGTGAGATTAGGAACCCACAGGGTAGGGCAGCAAAGCTTTGAGAAGTGCTTTTGAGCACAGGAGGGTGGATATGTATTTCTTTGTGCTTTTTAGGATTTAAATTTTTTCACGTTGCACATGTTGAAGGTTTTTGTGGGGGGCCTGTTTTGCCTACACGTATGTCCACACCCACCATCTCACCATGTGTGTGCCTGTGGAGGCCAAAGGAGGGTAAGGGCATCCGGTCCCTGAGAGTGGAGTTACAAGGTTGGGGAGCAGCTGTGGTGCATCCTCATCCTGCTGGAAATGGGTTGGGAAGAAGAAAGGAGGTGAGGGCTGTGGCCTGCAGAGCATCCGGGTGTGTTGTGTGTGTTGTCTGGGAGCTGATGACGGTGCTGCCGAACACTGAGGTGCTGAGTCTTGCTTCAGAATCCACAAGTTTCTAGGTGACTTTTGAAGGTCAGTCTCCGATGTGTGAGTCTTGTCCGTCCACTGTTGACCCTAAGCTGGCTAGATGACTGTCGGTTATTCCTGGCACAGGTGCTGGGTAGGCCAGGTTTCAGCATCGCAGACAAGAAGCGCAGGACAGGCTGCATTGGGGCCAAACACAGAATCAGCAAAGAGGAGGCCATGCGCTGGTTCCAGCAGAAGGTAAAGCTAATTTATCTCAAGTGAACTGGTGTGTGGTATTGGTGAGAGGGCTTGGGATTGGGAGCTACGGCATATAGTCTGGCTTGGTGGGGGAGCTTTGTTTAAAGATAGTTTGGGCAATTGCAAATGATTCCCAGGGTTGGTGGTTGAAAAAGAAGGCCCAGGTCTGAGTGTAGGTAGCTGGAATCAAAATTTGCAGTCATTAGTCTTGCTGCAGTCCTTGCTGTTGCCACCTGTTCTGAAAAAATACAATCTCTTCTCTTTCAGTATGATGGGATCATCCTTCCTGGCAAATAAATTTTATGTAAAAGGCCAATAAAATTTTCTCAGAAATGCATGTTACTGTTGTGTGTTTGTGAAAGGAGTCTGGCCACATTGAAACTCTGGGATGTCAAGCACTTAAAGCCTCGATGAGAATTGCTGGTGGCACCTGCGTCCTGGACTCCAGTGTTCCCCGCAGCTCAGAGCTGAGCATTGTACTTGCATGCCCTGTGGATGGGCTGTGGTGCGGTGGTCCCAGTTTAAATGGGTTTTGAGCGGTTTGGGGGGTTAGGGTTTGCATTTAGTTGTAGTTAGAAGGCAGGTGCAGCGCCCTCGTCCCAGCGAGTGTCCTAGTTTGTGATTTGATGTGAGTGACCAAAGCTCATGGAGTGGTCTGAAGACTACATTGCTGTTCAGTCAAGTAGCATGCAAAGTGAGAAGGTGGGGAGGCGGAACCACGGGCAGACTGTCTGGTTTGGTCCCCAGGCCTCTTACTAGCTACATTACCTGCAGCAAGTCTGTTTCCTCCTCCAAGGAAGCAGTAGACTACTAGGCACGTAAGTACTCAAAAAATTCTGTTTTGTACATGAAAACTTAGCTCTTTAAAGATTGGCTGCTTATTGGTGTGAAGATACCTATAACCAGTGATTTTCCCCCAAATCATTGAAATAGTGGTCAAAAGCCACTGTTTGTGGGAACTGGGGGGATGGAGATGGCACAGTAGGTGAGGTGCTTGCTGTGAGCATGAGGGCCTAAGTTCAGTACCCATTGCATAAAAAGCCAGGCAGGTGCCAGGCTCTGTGTACCCGTGGCTGTCCTGGAGCTCCTTAGGCCAGAACTTCTCAACCTTCTAATGCTGCAACCTTTTAATACAGTTCCTCATGTGGTGACCCCCAACCATAAAGTTTGATTTTCTTTGCTCCTTCTTAACTGTAATTTTGCTACTGTTACAAATTATAATGTAAATATCCAATGTGCAGATGGTCTTAGGTGACTCCTATGAAAGGGTCATTTGACCCTGAAAGGGAATGAGAGCCACATGTTGAGAACCAGTCTTATGCAGACCAGGCTTACTTCAAACTCCAGTCTGTCTGCCTCTGCTTCCTGAGCATTCCTCTGTTGGGATTAAAGGCCTATACCAACACATCCAGTTCTTAATTTTTTTTTTTTCATTTTATGTACTGATGTTTTGCCTTATGCTTGGTGCTGGTGCAGGCCAGAATTGGAACTGGAGTTACCATTGTGAACTGCCACATGGATGCTGGGGGTTGAACCCCAGTCCTGTGCAAAAATAACCAGTGCTGTTAACCACAGCCCTCTCTGTCTCTTGCTTGTTCATTGGGATGGCTCAGTAGGTGAGCAAGTGTGCTGTTTTAATGAGCCCACAAGAAGCATGTGTTTTGAGACACCGTTAACCCCATCCCTATCTTCAAGCTAGGATCTCCTGTCAACCACAGCGGCTTGGAACGTGCTCTGACTGAGCATGATCTCGGCCTCCTGAGTACTAGAATTAGAGTGTGCCACCACACCAAATTTACACAGTACCAGAGCTGTACCATAGGCAAGCACTCTGCCAAATGAGATATTCTGAATTAAGTATTTGTAACTTGAATAAACATGCTTGAAAGCAAACCCAGCTTGGTGATAGACTGCCACGGAAGCCTGTATTGTAGAGATGAATACATGGTAAGTTTAAGCATTCCAGAAGCTAGGATGTGTAAGGTCCTTCTACCATTAACCGTTGGCTAAGTAACTTCCCTTGATGTTTGTATTGGAGGATTGGTGTACAAAATGGATTTGTTTTTGAGACAGTCTCATGTAGCCCTTGTTTGGCCTGACAATACATAAATTAGGCTGACCTTTGAACTCCAGTGTCTGCCTCCTGAGTTGGGATTGAAGGTGTGTGCCACCACACCTGGCAGATGCCAGTTTTTACTGTTACCTTTGTACAAGGATGACATTTGACCCGTGCTCTTTCCCTTTTATGCTTGTGTGTATAACGTTTGGTGCAGACGTTCCTCCTTACAGTGGGTCCTGCATATTGTGTGCAGTTGAGGTGACATGTTTCTGTAGAGGACAGATGTTGGACACTCTTGGAGCTGGTTTTACAGGTGGTTATGCACCACCTGACCTGCACTAAGAATTGAGCCCCGGTCCCCTGGTAGAACAAGAGGTGTTCTTCCTTGCTGAGCCGTCTCCCACCTTAACTGTTGAAATAGTAAAACTGCCTGGGATTCTGGCTCAGTGGAAGCAGAGTGGAGTTGAGGCTTGAAACTGGATTTTAGTCCTGGATTTTAACAGCAGTACTAAGGCCATGAACCATCTAGGGGAGTAGAATAATCTCTAACCATTGTACCGCAGCCAGTGGCTGGGCGGTACGTGGGTAGACAGGACCTCCTGGGAGTTTGTTGACAGCTCTGGGACTCCCCTCAGACCTGCTTGTGGCTTGTATGCACACAGAAGTGTATGGACTGCCCACATCCTGGTGCCAGACTGGGAAGATCGTGTCTAAGGACACTTGGTTAATAAACTTAGTTTCACGACTTTCTTGTGTGGTTTTTTTTTTCTTCAGCTCTTTGTCATGAAAATTTGACAATTGAGTACTGTAAGTCTTTTGAGATAGGGTTGTGGCATCTGTCCCAGCAACAGGCCCAGAAATGCTGCCTCCCTTATAGGTTACAGTCCTGCAGGGACTTCAAAGCTAGGCCAGTGCTTTGTAGCTGAGCTGTGTCCCCAGCTCTCAGACCAAGAATCAGCAATTTGCTATATGCCCAAAGTCAAGCATACTGCCACCAAGGATAATCCCTCAATGTCATATGTATGTGTGAAGTGTTAAGGGGCTTAAGAGAGATAGTTGAACTTAGCAGGATGAAGTCATAAGAAGTGCAGCCAGCCTACCTTTGGTCTTTGGCTGCTCTAGAAGCTGGAGAAGCAGAGATGTTTATATCAGCTGCAAAACCAAAGGGCAAGAGAGTACAGGTAAAAGCTGTCTAGGGATCTTTCACAGGGAGCAAGAGATTGGGGAGGAATAGGCCACACAGCACACCTGTGGTGATCAGGACAGCTGGAGTCTGCTCTCCCTCACATTCAAGTGGGTTCCAGGAGCGAAACTCCAATCAAGCTTGCTGTGGAAGCACCTTTACCACTGATCCATTGCTGGCTTTACCCAGATATATCTTAAAAGATGAGTGGTTTGTTAGAGTAATGCTTTAGATATAATAATCACAGTATTAAGGGACAGTTTGAGCACTTTCCCCAGTGGAGATACTAAGAAATACAGCTGCTGTCCTCTAGATTTAGTGCATTTTAGACAAGGGGTTGCTGTGTAGAGTTCTGGGGCTTCTACTCTTAGCTAGGCTTTTTTGTTAGCATAGTGCTTTGGGCTTGTTTTCAGACATAGTTGAGAGAATGAGGAATAGCTGTAATGTGAGGTTTTCCTTTGAGGTGGCTATATAATACTACCCACTTTGGGGAGAAATGCCTGAGGCCTGTTATTGGCCATCTCAGCCATTAGGTGGTGTGATGCTGTGCAAAGTGGGGAAATTATAAGCCTCTGCTTCCTCTGCTAGCAGGAGGGCTACAGGCAAGCCCCTCCTACTCTATAGAAAGTTTGTTTTTTTCCTGCAACCATGGGCTCATCCTAACTTAAATGCAGCCTAGTGCTGAGGTGCTTCAGGCACCCAGTAGGCAAAGATCCCACGCTAGCTGCCAAAGGGGCATGAATCCTAAAGAGTTAAGGGCCCAGAAAGCACCTACAAACAGCTCTAAGCTGCCAGCCACTGGAGACCTGGTGGTGCCTGGGGGTACAGAGCCACTTGGAGAGCACTTGTTATGGAAACCATAGAGTGGTTGTCAGAGGGGAATCCAGCCCCAGCTACCAGGGACACCAGGAGGACTGAACTTCACTCTTCAAGGTACAAGTTCAGCTGGTTTGCCACTGCTGACCAGTGAACAGAAAGGGTGCCTGGTCTGGGGTGTTACACGTTTATCACTAGTGTTGAGATTGCACTTGATAAAGTCAAGCCTGAAAGAAGCTGGAAAGCTAAAGGCATCAACCATGGAGAGAGCTGCTTCCCCTCCGTTTTCCTGAATATTGCTTTGATACAACTTTTAACACTGACAACCATGGTGACCACCGTCAGAAATACTGCTTTTCTGTTTGTTTTTTAAAAACAGTGTCACTATACCAGGCCGGCCTGGAACTCGAAATTATCCTGCATCATTGGTCTCCTGAGTGCTGGGGTTACAGACATGAGCACTAAGCGTCTGGAGCCCTTAGCATGTAAGTGAAATGCCCAGTGTGGCCCAGACAGGTACCATGGGCTTGTTTGCTATAGGGAGCTTACTAGCTTCCACCTGCTCTCCTTCCAAAGTTGTTGAAAGGAAATCCTTGTGTGGTGATTGTTAACTTCAGTGTGGCCGGACACCACAGTGTGGCAAATCTAGGAGTTTGTGTGTGTGAATGAGAGTGGGTAAAACCAGCAATGGATCATTGACCAAAGGAGTCCTCCTCTACACATAATTTAAAATATATGCAGCTGGGCGTGGTGACGAATATCTAGTCCCAGCACTCTGGCAGAAGTGGATCGCTGAGTTCAAGGCCAGTCAAGGTAGCATAGTGACAATCTGCCTTAAAAAATAAAAATGAAAGCACACACTTTTAATCCCAGCACCCAGGAGGCAGAGGCAGGTGAGTTCCAGACTGGTCTACATGCTGAGTTCCAGGACAGCCAGGCCAGGGCTACACAGAGAAACCATGTCTCGGAAAAAAAACAAAAAGGAAAAATATTCAGCATAGGGCGCATGTTGTAGTCCCAGCACTTGGAAGACTAAGGCAGGGGCATCTTGAGTTTGAAACAAGCCTGAGCCTCAGGATGAAACCCTATTTGAAAATGAGGAGAAAAAATTCCACAAAACAAACCCTAACATCAGTCAGTGCATGCTCCCCCCGTGTTGCCCTTGAATCTGACTAAGCTCAGATTGGGCACAAAGAGGCCTTAGGTCAGTCAGCTAACCTCTTTAAATTACAGTCTAGGGTAAATAGGTTCAACACCTTCCTTGCAGGTTGCTTTCAAGAATTAAGAGTATAAATGACTTCAATTTGTTCCAGGTTTGCGCCTTGGAACCGGAAGCATGTGCCCTTCAGCCCCCTCAACACATGTAAGAGTTTTGTTGTTTTTGTTTCTGAGACAGAGTCTCAGGTAGTAACACACTGCCGTGGCTCACCAAGAGGGACAAGGAGGCATTCTCATGCATGCAACTCTGCCAGACCTCAGCAGAGGGAACCCTGAGCATCTGAGCTCAGGTGTTCTACTGATTCTGATCTCCTGAGGTGCAGATCATAAGCAATCAAACATCCCCCACAGAAACCCAACACCTGCAGACAATACAAAACGCCAAGGCCTATGCATCCCTTTTTCCAACAGTGCACAAAACAATTATTTTAAACACAACTAAAAATAAACTTCCACAACAATTCCGCTTTTCTGTATTAAAAAGATTGCTTTACCTTTCCAACACAATTTACAAGCCTCTCCTGGGCTCTCTTCATTGTGACAAGCCTCAACTTGTTTTGTTTTTTTACATGACCCCTTCAATCTGGGCCTTCAATTGCCACTGAGGCTGTACCTTCACCAATGGCCTCTTCTGGCCTCTTAACAGTGCCAAGCCTCAGCTGCTCTCCATGACCCCTTCATGCCTTTCAAAACCAGTAACACTTGGGTGACTTACAGTACCAAGTTACCAGCACAAGATACAACCTCAGCCAGTTCTAGAAGACGGTTTCTGTGTGCTGACCCTGAGGAAACACTTTCCAGATTTTAAGATAGGGTCTGGTTTGCTGGAAAAATAACTGGTCACTTTGCAGAAAAAACAACTTGTAACCTTGTCTGCCAGAAGAGTTTCCTCACGGTGCAGTGTTAATGCTTGTAGACAGGTTTGGAGGAAAAACAATTCAGTTTAACTAAGCAGCTTTTTGGCTGTAAACGGGCTTCCACAACAGCAGGGGGGCCTGGGCGAGTGGCTGAAACATTCTGGTGGTTTGGTATTCTTTCTCACCACTGCTAAGGGGAAACATACAACCCCTTCCACAGATCTCAAACACAACATTCTGAACTTCACATACATACAATGCAGCTATGAGAAAACTCAGTTTGTGAAAGAGCACACTACCACCAGTGGCAGGAGGAAGTATCGCACCATGATCAGGAAAAGCAGTAAGAACCTTGCTTTTTCCTGCTCCCAGCTGAATTCTTTATCTCTAAGGGCCTCCATTCTGTGGCTCTGACCTTGGAGCTTGCTTTCTCATTTATGAATTTCACAGCCTTTTCTCTTCATAGAGGCTTATTTCCTTCCTCACTCTCCTCTTCCTACAGGAGACTTCTACTCATTATTTTTGCATATATGTATAAATGTATACATATATGTATATATGTATACGTATATGTATATATAATGCCTGTCCTCTAGGAGCTGCCCTGACTGTTCTTTACTGAACTCTGGAGTTTCCTTCTTGTTCTTCCTTTTCTCCATGTTGGATGACTGTGACTTTGGGTCCCATATTGGGTACACTGCTTGGCTCACCAAGAGGGACAAGGAGGCATTCTCATACATGCAAACTCTGCCAGACCTCAGCAGAGGGAACCACCATCCTGGCCAGTGCCATACTTAATCAACAGTGGAACCCCAAGCGTCTGAGCTCAGGTGCAGATCATAAGCAATCAAACATCCCCCACAGAAATCCAACACCTGCAGACAATACAAAATGCCAAGGCCTATGCATCTCTTTTTCCAACAGTGCACAAAAACAATTATTTTAAACACAACTAAAAATAAACTACAACAGTCTTACTTCTTAGCTTTGGCTGGCCTGGAACTCACAGAGAACTACCTGTCTCTGCCCCTGGTGTCTTAGGATTAAAGGTGTGCACCTCCGTACTCAGCAAATCTTTTTAAGTGTGTATTTTGGACTGATGAGATGGGTCAGGAGGTAAAGGCATTTGTTGCCAAACCTGATGACCTGAGTTTGATTCCCAGGACCTATGTGGTGGAAGGAGAAACCCACGTCCTGCGAGGGTCAGGAGGTCATCTCTCTGAGCCTCATCTGTGTAACCAGCCACTGGGCTAGAGCACCTCATTCCTGCCACAAGTCACACTTAGTGACAGAACTCTGACGACTGGAACCTTGCCCTTGAGGAACTCGACTTACCTCCTCTTAGCCTGGCAACCTGGGCTCAGTTCCCAGGACCCACAAAGTGGAAGAAAAGAACTGTCTCCTGCAGATTGCCCTCTGACCTCCACCTGTACACTGTGGAACATGGGCAAATGTTAAAAAAAAAAAAAAAAGTGAAGAGCTGGTCCAGTGGTTAAGAGCCACTCCTGCTGTGGCAGAGGACCTGAGTTTGCCTCTAGTACTCATGCCGGGAGGCTCACAACCATGTGTATCTCCAGCTCAGGGGATCCATCGACGCCTCGGGATTCTCCATCTCTGCCTCACATCCTGCCTAAGGAATGCCGGGATTACGGACATGTACCAAAGCTTTTAATGTGGGTTCTGGGAATTGGACTCAAACTGTTAGGCTTCATGGCAAATGCATTTACCCACTGAGCCCTTTCACCAGCCCAGATTTCTTGTTTCAGAGGTGTTTAAGTGCTAGATTCAGACCTAGGGCGTCATGCATACTAAACACTCGCTACCATGAACTACAACCCCACTCCTCCCAGTTACCACATCTACATCTACATACACAGATATGCACTCTGGAACGTTTCATAAAACAATGCCCGTCCTACGGATGATACGTTTTTGTTAGCTGTGGTATGTCCCTCTCCCATGCTTATTCCGACCCACTAAATGTTTAAATCCACACTGCCTTTTGAACCGTGCTCTGCCATGTATGAGGTAGGATTTCAACCACAGAAGTAATCTCAAAAAACAAAGGCTAGGTTCAGTGTCTAGTACCAAAAAGTACATAAAAAGATGTAATTATGAAACCATTAGAGAAGTCCTAATGAGAACTCTGTTAGTGGTCTGCTCCTGAGCCTTTACCAGGTACAAGGCAGCTGCAATGAATGCCTCTGATCCCTCCGAAACCCCATTTGTACGATCTCTGCCGAGTGCATATGCAGAAGCAAGCGACACAGCAAAGGGTCTGAGTCTAGGGGTCAGGCTCTAGACTACCAACCTTCCTCCTCACAGTCGGACTAAAGCAACTAGAATAATTTCACTCTGTGAATTGACATCAGGTAATATTGAGCCCATCTGAAATCAAGTGATTTCGGTCTCAGTAAAGTGCTACCCATATCAACATGAGGACCTTAGTTCAATCCCCAGAACCCACATGAAATCTCCAGACACAGCAACATGCACCTGGGGAAGCAAGAGACAGGAGAATCCCTGGAGCTTGCTGGCCAACTCATCTAGCTAATTGATGAGCTACACATCAAGGAGAGATCTTGTTTAAAAAAATAACAAGGTGGAGAGGTTGGAGAGATGGCTCAGCATTTAAGAGCACTTGCTGCTCAACCAGAAGGCCCAGGTTCAGTTCCCAGCATCCACATGGTAGCTGACAACCATTTGTAACTCCTGTTCCAGGGGATCTGACGCCCTCACCTGGCCTCTGAGAGTACTGCATGCACATGATACACAGATTCACATACACACAAAACACTCATATATAAATTAAATTAAAAGGAAAACAAAAAATAATTGTGGAAAGTAATTGAGGAAGACACCTGAATCAACCTTTGGCACACACGCACGGACACACGCACGTGCACACATGTGCACATGAATATGCACAAATATCTGTGTCGCTAATAATACCACACTTCAGCAGGGCAGTGAGAAGGCTGTGCTGGATGACGCCCAGGGTTTGCTTAGGCCGCTCTGTGAGTACGGGGGGTGGAGAGATGACGAGGAAGACCCATCTGATTTAAATCGCAGCATTGTCTGGGAACCAGGCAAAGAGAAGATTTAAGGAAAGTCATTTCAGGTAAGAAATGGCAACATCGCCAGGCACAGTGGCGCACATCTTTAATCCTAGAACTCGGGAGACAGAGGCAGGTGGATCTCTGTGGATTCAAGGACAGCGGGGCCTACAGAGTGAGTTCCAAGACGGTTGGGGCTATGTAGAGAGACCCTGCTTCAACCCCCCTGCAAAAAAAAAAAAAAATGACAATATCTAAAACATGGATGCCAGGGCTTGAGGATGTCAGGGCCTCCAGGGCTGGAGATGAGATGCTCAGCAGTTAAGTATACATAGTGCTTCTACAAAGCACCTGAGTTTGGTTCCCCAAACCCACATCAGATGTCTCACAGTGCCGCTAAGTCCCGCTCCAGGAGACCCCACTGGCCTCTGAGAACACCTGCACGATGTGTACATGCCCCTGTGTACGTACTCCATCTCAAACACTCAGGCAGCACACACCTGAAATTCTAGCACTTGGAAGGAAGAGGCAGGAGGAACAGGAGTTCAAGAGAGAACCTGTCTCAAGCAAAGGAAGGAAGAGAAAGTGTGTCTGGAATTGAGACCAGTGTGGGTGTGGCAGGATATGTGCCCGAATTCACAGGCTTTATGCTTGACTAAACACCTAGAGAGCAGAGCTGACCTGCAAGGCCAGCCCTCAGAAGTGAGAAGGTACAAGCTGCAGAGCCTGGGCGAGCTGGGCAGAAACCTGGTTCTGGCTCCTGATAACCTTCACTTCTTGGTTTGACTTTTTTCACTTTCTGAATCTCCTATCTTTGATATATTATCTGTCAGCTTTGTGTTTAGAAAGCCTAAGAGCACTGGCTACTTCTGCAGAGGACCTGGGTTCGAGTCCCAGCACCCACATGGTGGCTCGCAACTGACTGTAACTCCAGTTCCAGAATATCTGACACCCTCTTGGCTCCACAGGATCTTGCATGCATGCATGTGGAGTGTATAAAAACACACACTCACACCCGTGCACAAACACACACATCAAAGATAAATTAAAAATTTTAAAAAACGGGTTGGAGAGGTGGCTCAGCAGGTGGCTGCTCTCCCAGAATACTCAGATTCAATTCCCAGCACCCACGTGGCAGCTCACAATTGTCTGTAACTCCAGTTCCAGGGAATCTGACACGTTCACACAGACATACATGCAGGAAAAACACCAATGCACATTAAATAAAAATAGATTATTTTTTAAAAAATTAAAAACAAACCTCAGCTTAAGCCAGGTGTGTTGGCTTCACATCTGTAATCCCAGCACCCAGGAGCCTTAAGCAGGAGGATTGCCTTGAGTTCAGGCCAGCTGGAGCTACAAAGTGAGCTCCTGTATTAAAAAGAAACCCAAGGGAATGGCTCACACCTTTTATCCCAACACTTGGCGGCAGAGACAGGTGGAACTCTATGAATCGAGGCCAGCCTGGTCACAGAGTGAGTTCTAAGACAGCCAGTGCTATGTAGAGAGACCCTGTCTCAGAAACAGAGAAAGACAGACATAGAGATAGGTGGGTAGATAGGAGAGAGAGAGAGAGAGAGAGAGAGAGAGAAAGAGAGAGAGCGCTCAGCCAAGCAGAGGGCTCAGGGAACAGGAAACTTGGCAGAGGCAGAGACAACAGGGACATCCTGCTCCAGGGAGATGATGGGACCTGTATTGCAAAAGTTTATTTCCAGTTATGTTTAAGAATGGTTGTTTTGTGCACTGTTTGGAAAAGGACTGCCTAGGTCTTGGTGTTTTATATTATTTGCAGGTGTTGACTTTATGTAAAAGATATTTGATTGCTCATGATCTGCACGTGCTCACTGCTTTCTGGCAGAGCCAGTATCAATAGAACACCTGAGGAGCTTAGGTATCAATAAAAACCTCTGAGAGGAGAGGCTCAGGGTTCCACTGTTCAGGATGGTGCGTGCCATGACAGGTGGTTCCCTCTGCTGATATCTGGCAGGGTTTACATCTATGAAAATGCCTCTTGTGTCTTCTTTGCTGAGCCACCACAGTAGCTATACTGCTAATTGAGGCAGCTGGGCAGCGGGCATCAAGAAGAGATAGACAGCTAAGTAGCATCTGGAGCTAATTGCTGGGTGTGGCAAGCAACCTTCAAAGTTGATAGTAAATTTTACATTTATAATTTGCTGGGATACTCTGAGACACCTTTCTGTGAATTCACCTGCTGGTGAGGGTCGTGACAATGAGGAGGATAGAGGCTGGAGGTCTGCTGAGCAGACACTGGTTCACAATGTGAGGTGGTGTGGCGACATAGAGAGCCGGATAAGACATACTTACTAAAAATAAAATACATTGAGAAGAAACCTCAATGAAAGTCACAAAGAGAATTGGAGAACGGTAAAGCTCAGCAGCTCAGGATTCCTGTGATGTGGCAGCTGAGGGTCTCCTCACAGCTGCTGCTGTCACATCTCAAGTGACTGTGGACACGTCCACTGGGGAGTTGAAAGTCTCCTGTGTCCCCACAGCAACAAGCATTCTCAGTATAAGCAACGGGCTTTGTCTATGATTTTCAAAGCTATACTTTTATTGGGTTTTCAAGGGCAGTAAACAGCCCATGAAGTATGAATTCTGAAGAGCAATGGTGCAGGCACTTGGCTGGAGAGAGTGCGTTCCTGAGGCAGGCTTTTACCCTGAGCCAGAGACTGCATATCTGCCACTGGCCAGAGCATTCTGGAAGACTGGCTCAATTTGCAGGTTTATGTTTCAAAAGTGAAGTTATTTTAAGGATATTTTGAGGAGGTTTTTATTTTAAGATATTTTAAGGAGGTCCAGGGAGGGCCCTGGGATATAACGTATAAAAGTGTCTGGACGACCTTTAGCCTACCCTACAGAGGCTGCAGAGATGGCTGAGCAGTGCTTCCTGCTCTTGCACAGGTACCAAGTTCAGTTCCCAGCATTCTCACCAGCCAGCTCACAATTGCATCTTTTTGCATTTTTTTCTATTTTTGGCAGTACTGCTGATTGAACGTAGCGCTTCTCACACAGAAATCGTTGAGTTAGTGTCTCTGCTCCTCTGGTGTTTAATCCCATCAAATTCGTCTGATAAATATATTTTTAATTCATTTGTTTTTATGTACATTGGTATTTTGCCTACATGCATGTCTGTGTGAGGTTGTTGGATCCCCTGGGACAGGAGTTACAGACAGTTGTGAGCTTCCATGTGGCTGCTGGGAATTGAACCCCGAGTCCTCTAGAAGAGCAGCCAGTGCTCTTAACCTCTGAGCCATCTCTCCAGCCCCCTAATCAGATCTTTTAAGGTGGGAGGATCCACCTTTAATCTGGGCCACACCTCTGCTGGCAGCCTATATAAAGGACACGGAAGAAGGAAGCTCTCACTTTGCCTGCTTGCTCTCACTCTCGCTGGCATTAGAGCCTTCCTTCACTGGCATTAGAGCCTATATTTTTTGGGATCCCAGGTTATTCTGAAGACCAGCTAAGACATCCAGCTTCATTGATTGAAAAACTGGATTCTTGGACCTTCTGTCGGTAGACAGCAATTGTTGGACTAGCTGAACCACAGCCTATAAGCTATTCTAATAAATTACATATATGTATATATATATTCCATATATATGGAATATATATATACATATATACATGTATATATACGTGTGTGTGTGTGTGTGTGTGTATGTGTGTAGAAAAAGAGAGGGAGATTTATTCTATAAATTCTGTTCCTCTAGAAAACCCTGACTAATACAGCGGTCATTAAGGTAGTCAGTTATAGTGTTCACTGTGATAGTCAGCCAAAGTGGTCATTGATGTGGTCAGTTGTAGTGTTCACCATGATGGTCAGTCATAGTGATCACTGTGGTGGCCATTGATGTGACTAGCTATAGTGGTCACTGTCATGCTCACTGCAGTGCTCAGTTGTGGCTTTATAATCTCTTTCTAAAACTTAATACATTTTTTATTTTTATTATTCAGTTCACTTTAAAAGTTATTATTATTTATATGTATCTGCCTACATGAGTTTGCCTGCATCAAGTGTGTTCAGAAACCTGCCAAAAGCAGAAGAGAGCATTGGATCCCCTAGAACTGGAGTTATAGGAGTTGTATGGTGCCATATAGGTACTGGAAACTAAACTAAGGTCCTTTGCAAGAGCAGCCAGTACACACACACACACATACACACACACACACACACACACATCTATGAAAGTTCACGTGGGTGAAGACTGTCCTCTGACCAACCTCCACACATTCACTGGGTACATGTCCACTTAGGTCTCCCAGTTTGAGCTCGCCTGGTGTTTTTCTCATTGGATCTGTGAAGTGCATTTTGAAGCAGAGTTCCAGAGAGGATTTCCCTTGTGGGTCAACATCAGTGTTTCCCCACGTAGTTTTTGTCAACTTATACAAGCGAGAGTCATTTAGGAAGAGAGAACCTCACTTGAGAAAGTGCCTCCATTACACTGGCCCTTAGGATATTTTCTTGATTAGTGATTGACATGGGAAAGCCCAGCCCACTGTGGGTGATGCCCTGCTGGGCAGGAGGTCCTGGGCTGTATAAACAAGCAAGCGGAGCAAGCCACCAGGAGCAAGCCAGTAAGCCACAATTCTCCGGGACCTCTTCTTCAGTTCCTACCTTAATTCCTGCCCCGACTTCCCTCAATGATGGGCTGTGATCCAGATGTGTAAGCCAAACAACCCTCCACCTCCCCTAGTTGCCTTTGGTCTTGGTGTCTTATCATAGCAATAGAAGCCAAAAGGAACTCGGGAGCATGGCATATGATTGTATACTGTAAGTCCAAAGCCAAGAACTTATACAAACTTCGGGCTTTGGGCAAACATCCTGCTCCTGAGCTCCACCCCCAACTACAAATAATTGTCCTCTAGTGAGGACAAGCATTTTCGTGTTGGAGAGTAGGGAAGGAGCCTGAAGGAACTCTCTGAAACTGTATCTCTCCTAGGATGGAGAATAAGTAAACATATTGTAGATCCTGAGATGTATCTACAATGTAGGTACATTGTAGATACTGAGAACCAGGCTTCTCCCTACCGGAAAATAGTTTAAAAAGTTACCATATGTAAAGAGGAAATGCTAGAATGTACCTGGGGGTGCTAGATCAAAGTTGGAAATAAGTATGTGTGTACACAGTTATCTAAGTGTGCGGTGCCTGGTCCTTTCTACTGGAAAGTTCTGGAAACACCCTCCAGTAACACCACCTTAACCAAGCAGTCAAAACTGTCATCAGTAGCCATAAAGTACATCAGCAGACAAACTTATGTGAGGGTTGTATGTTTTTGGTTTTGTCTTGGTTTGGTTTTTCAAGACAGGATTTCTTTGTGTAGCCCTGGCTGTCCTGAAACTTGCTAGACCAGCCTAGTCTTGAACTCAAGAGACCCACCTGCCTCCCGAGTGCTGGGATTAAAGGCTTGCACCACCACACCCAGCTTTTATGTGGGTTTTGTTGTTGTTATTGTTGTTCTGTTTTGTTTTGCCACTATGTACACCTGGCTGGCCTAGAATTCATTATGTAGACCAGGCTGGCCTTAAACCCACCGAGATCCACTTGCCTCTGCTCTCCACCGTGCTGGGAGCTGCGAGTCACTGTACTAAGGCAGAATATAGCATGTTTTTACAAGACTGTGTGGTGGAGGTGAGGAGGGAAATGTGGAGACCGTGGCAAGGAGGGTAGGTGGCTCGGGCTAGGCTAATCATGGTAGAGGCTGGAGCAGGCGTGGGAGTCTGGATGTCAGATTCTCCATCTATCTGAAGAAAGGCAGGACTGACAGGCTTGTTGACTGAAGTGGCTTAGAGGCTTTAGAAAAGCATCAGGAGTGCCACCTAGGTTATGTTTGAGATGCTTTTTAGTTACTTAAATGGAGATGTCAGATAAGCAGTTATCTAAGTGTGGGGAGCTAGATGTAAACTTTGGGATTACTGGGGCAGAGGGTAGATAAGATTGTACAGTTCGTGTGAAAGGTGCTTCTGAACCCTGGTGGCTTTATAGGTTTCCTAGGGGGTTTTATTTCAAAGATATCTCTCTCTCTCTCTCTCTCTCTCTCTCTGTATGTATGTATATGTGTGTACCTGCCTTCAGAGTCTAGAAGAGGGCATTGATCATTTGGAGGAACTGGAATAACAAATGGTTGTGAGCTGTCTGACATGGATGCTGGAGCCTAACTAGTGAGTATTCTTAAGCACTGAGCCATCTCTCCAGCCCACCCCTCCTTTTTTGCCGTCAGCTGGGGTGGAACCCAGCTAACCACTTAGCTACATCCCCAGCCCTTCTTTGGGAGTTTATTCAAACAGATTCTGGGGGCTAGAAAGACAGTTCAGTGCTAAGAGCACATGTTGCTCTTGCTGAGGACCCGGGTTTATTCCCAGCACCCACACATGGCTCACAACTATCTGAAACCCCAGTTCCAGGAGATCCGATGCTCTCTCTGGCCTCCTCGAGCACCAAGCGTAACATGGTGCGCATACATGCATGCAGCCGCAACACTTACACACATAATGAATGAATAAATCTGATAATTTAAAAAACCTGATAAAAACAAACAACAAAACACCAGATTCTGTCTAGACATGGTGATGTACTCTTGTAATCCTAGCACTGAAGAAGCAGAGGCAGGAGGTTCGCTACAAGTCCAAGGTCAGCCTGGGCTACACAGCAGAGACAGGAGGATCCTCAGAAGTGCACAGGTCAGCTGGCCTGACACATGCAACAAAGGACAGACAGACAGACAGACTGCCTCAAACAAGGCAGGAGGTGAGAACCGACACTCAAGGTTGTTGCTGACCTCCCACGCATGTGCCTGTGTGCACACAACAGGAATGCACACACACACACACACACAGAGCGGACAGATATATATATATATATATATAATGGAATTACCATTGGATCTAGCAGTTCATTCCACTCCTGCATGTACACACAAGCAAATTGAAATAGGGGAAGAGATGTGGTAGTAGGCCAATGTTCATGGCAGCGTGCTCACAGCTGCCACCGACGGGAACAACTCAAACGATCATCAGAAGATGGAGAGGGAAACACAATTTACCAATTCCCTACCATAGAACGGTCTTGTCTTTTGATGTGTGCTACCTCATGGTAAACCTTCCTAGGTAAAATAAGTCAGCCACAGCGGGGCAGATTCTATGTGATTCTACTTGTTTGAGGCACATGGCGTAATCAAAGTCGGACGGAGAGGACGAGAGGACCGGGTGTGGTGGTGCACACTTGTTACTCCAAGGTTCCAAGGCCAGCCTGGACTATATAGTAAGTTCCAGGCCAGCCCAAGGTACAGAGCGAGAGCCTATCAGAAAAGAGGAGGAGGAGGAGAGGGAGGAGGAGGAGGGGGGGGGGGGGGGGAGGGGGGAGGAGGAGGAGAGGGAGGAGGAGGGGGCAAATTTAAAAGTTATAAAAATCAATTCATTTCATGTTTAACCAGAATCAGGTAGAACAAACGCCACGTAACAGCCATGTTTCAGCCGGTGGAAAGCACGGCAGAGAGCCCTGTCTGGGCTGGGAGGGTAGCATGTGAGCATGCTCTGGCTAGTGGGATTTGAAGTTAAGCTCCTCTGAGAACAGAATCTCAAACAAACTGAAACGAGGAGGCTTGGGGTGTGTGGAGAACAGAACATTCCAGATAAAAGGAAGAGCAAGGTAGAGACTTTCCAAGGGCTGTAGGCTTCTCTCAGGAACAGTGGGCTTCATTCACTAAGGTTTGAGCAGGGAACGATGTTTTGCTTGTGATGCGACAGCCAGAAGCCTGGGCATGCGGGCAAAAATCTCACAGCTGTGCCCATCCCTGGAAGTTTGATTTTTTTCTTTTTCTTTTTCTTTTCTTTGAGACAGGGTTTCTCTGTTATAACTCTGGCTCTCCTGGAACTCACTCTGTAGACCAGGCTGGCCTCAAACACACAGAAATCCACCTGCCTCTGCCTCCCAAGTGCTGGGATTAAAGGTGTGAACCACCATCGCTCAGCTAATAAATATATTTTTAAAAGTACTAGAAACCTATGGCCTTTTATTTCTGGAAATCGTGAGTCCAAAATGGGTCTTACTGAGCTTTGATTCAAGTATCAGCATCTTTTTGTTTTGCTTGAGACAGGGTCTCTCTACATAGTCCTGGCTGTTCTGGAACTCACAGACATCCACCTGCCTCTGACTCCTGGGTGCTGGGACTAAAGGTGTGCACACCGTGCACAGCTGTAAGCACCAACATCATCCTTAGCTGAGTCTCACCTCCCTCTCTCTTTTGGAAGGACATCCGAGGTGGTAGCATGATGCCCACCTCATAACCCAGGAATCTCTCATGTCCAGGCCAGCTGATTAGCAATCTCGCTGCCATGTAAGGTAGCATGTTTCCAGGTTCCAGGATTAGAGTCATGACCCAGGAAGCCATGACTGGCACTGAAAGCAGAAGAGAACCACTATTCCCTGCTTTTATCAGCTCGTTAGCTTAATTTATAACTTGTAAATATTTGAATACATGATAGACAGCCGTCTGTCTGCACTCCATCCAGCCTTTGACCCCAAGCCACACGCTACTGAGTGTTCACACCAGGACACAGATCTGCTCTTCCTGCTGTGTTCACAGGGCAGGTGCACTCTTCCAGGAAGGAGGCAACAGGCTGCTACCACTTACTCAGCTTTGGTACTATGTGTCTCTGCTCATTACAAAGCTACCTAACTAATGAGAGGAGGTGTGTTGGATCTGTAGTACAGGGGATCGAACCCAGAGCCCTCTTATATGCTAGACAGGTGCTCCACCATTCATCTGCATGGACAGTCCCCACTGTTGAGGCGCCGCTCCCTAAGCCTTCTGAAGCTCTTGTTTTCTCACACTCTTGGATCCCGCACATATGCCTCTACACAGACCCTTCTTGGACCTATTCAAGTGTGTTCATTTGTGGATTCCCCAAACACTTGTTTAGTGCCTCCACCATGGCTACCGAGAAGGCTTAGTCATAGTCCCTGCCCTCAGGGAGCCCACAGGAGGCTAGAATTGAGGAAAGGTTTTTCAAAGCAGGTGATACACAAGCTGAATCTAACAAGGTCTGGAGGTTGAGGCTGGAATCTGGGGTTGACAGTCCCTGAAGCTGCAGTGGGGCAAGTTGGGAGAAGTTCGAGTCTGTCACAGTGATTAGAATAAAGCAGAAGGTAAAATGAAGCAGGAGCGAGGCTTAGAGCACTAAGGGGCCAATGACTGTATGACACTGTGTGAAGACGTGAGCAAATAAATGTCCACTTACCCCAGACAGGGAACCGACAACAGAAATAAGGATGCTATCAAGTCCAACTTGGTGACTGATTTTTGCTTGTTTGTTTGTTTGTTTTTGAGACAGGGTCTTACCATGTAGCCCTGGCTAGCCTTGAACTCATAAAGATCTGCTGCCTCTGACTCCAGAGTGCTGGGATTAAAAGCACGTGTCACCACACGTGTTACTGGGGTTACTTACAGGAGCAGTAATGACGCAGACAGCTGCTTCACTGAAGCCCACCCTGGCATGGTGGGCTCTGAGAAAGCTGGAGCGCACTGCACAACTTCCAGGCCGCCGGGCAGGCTGGGGAGAGCCTCTTTCAGGTGGTGAGGTTTTTCTGAGAGCATCTCCCAGCCATCTCCCAGCCAGCCTTGTTGCTTATATAAGCTTGGGGAGAGAGAGGGCTAGAGAATCTGGTCAATTCCAGGGACTTCCTGAAGCTATTGAGTTGTTTACTTCCTGAGTTTTCTTTAATATTTATTTTATTAGTGCTCTCTCTGTATGTACACCTATTTGCCAGAAGAGAACATCAGATCCCATTACAGATGGTTGTGAGCCACTGTCTGGTTGCTGGGAACTGAACTCAGGACCTCTGGAACAGCAGCCAGTGCTCTTAACCACTGAGCCAGCTCTCCAGCACTTACTTCCCTCTGAAATGGAGTATTTAATCTTTTCCCTGAAGATGGAACTTGCTACAGAACACCGTAAAAGGGCGCAGGCTTCATGAGAAGCCTAAATGGAATTATTTGTCATGGCAGCCTCAGTGCGCGAGAGAGGGTCTTGGGACCCAGCAGGTCCAGTATTTGCTCAAGTAAATGTTGGATAATGTGGAGCTGCTGAAATCTGCTCCAAAGGCCTGCACTGCAGCCTGCGGTCAGTGGTTTTCAGCCTGGTCTGTGAATTGGAACCACTTGAGGAGTTTTAAAGATTAATAGCCTTTGTGTTGGCTTAGTTGATAAAGTACCAAGTTCACATTCCCAGCATCCACGTGCAAAGGCAGAAAACCAGGCTGCCAAGATGACTCAGTGCTAAAGCTGCTTGCCTGCAAGCCAGAGGGCCTGGGTCTGATCCCTGGACTCACCTGGAGGACAGACAGAACCAGCTGCAGCATAGCCTCTGAGCTCCACGCGCATGTGCTGCACACACCTGCATCCTCCACCCAGACAAATACATAAACGTAACTTTGAAAAGATTTTTTTTTGAAAATTTATCTTACCTGTGGGGTTATTTTGCCTACATATATGTCTGTGAACCACGTGCCTGCAGCAGCAAGAAGAGAACGTTGAATCCCCTGGAGTTGGAGTTACAGATGTGTCAGGTCCCAAAGGAGCCCTGGACAGATGGCTAGCTGAGCTGCCTATTAGCATATCAATGCTGACACTGGCTGCCGGGCTCTCCCAGCATCTCAAGTGCCGGTTAGAGTCCTGGCTCCTCTCTGCTCTTCTCATCTCAGCACCTACCCTAAGCCTCTCCGCCTCCTGGGCTTTGCTTCCCTTCCCCAGCTTCCCTTTCCCATATAACCAGCCCCTCGGGCCATGCTTCCTTGGACTCTTGGTTCTCTCCCCCTCTTGGTTCTTCTTGGTTCTTCCCCTTCTCCTGGTCCCCTCTCTGGTCCCTCTCTTCTCTTCCTCTCTCACTCTCCCCTCTTCTCTCTCCGCTCATGGCCCGGTCTATTTTGCTGGCCATGTTCAGCCTGAGGGACTTTGCTCTGATTTGCAGATGAAATCACTCTGAATTGGCAGTGGACTAGGGGCAGAGGTGGCCTCGAGGGCAAATGGGCACACCAATCCAGTATAGAGGATCAGAGCCCTGGCAGGGGGATGGGGAAGCAGGGGCTTTCCGGGGGCTTAGGAAGGTGCAGTCAACAGGATGGGGTGACTGCAGGTGTGTGGGGGTAGGGACCAGGACAGCCCCTGACTTCTGACTTGAGCAGCCTGGTGAGTCATGCCTGGGTCTCTACTGATCTTCTCCTGGCCTAGAATTTCCCTAAGCTTTTTGCCTGAGACTCTGGGTAATTTAGTCACTTTCATTTCTTCTTTAGGACCTTCCTATCCACTCTACTTGCTTGTGTGAGGCAGGGACTATGCTAACACGCACACGAACGCACACACGCACACGCCTGCCATCATGCTATCTTTCCTTCGCATGGAATCTCACTATGTTGCTCAGGCTGGGCTCAGACAATCCTACCCCAGCCTCTCTAGTACAGCAGGCCTCTAGAGGCAGACTGCAGGCAGACGTGTACCACCACAACCTGGCTACATCTGTCTTAAAATAAGTGGATAAGTAGGCGGTGACAGGGTAACAACACTGATTTAAACACACATGGAGGACGGACAAGATGGGGTCACTGCGAGGCCCGCCTCCATTCAGTCATTGTCTCCGTGTGGTTTGTAGATGTAGGTGATTTTGTTGTGTCCTTTTCATTGCTGTAATCACACTGGTGACTAATCTGGCTACACAAATAACAAACAAGCCAGGCAGTGGTGCCCTTAATCCTAGCACTGGGAGGCAGAGGCAGGCTGTAGCAGTACGCTACAAGCTTTTACCCTCTACTTAGAGAAAGAAAAAGGAAGGAAAGAAAGAAATTTCCACCGCTTTTGCAAGCGGCCTTGATATAGAATGAGAGAAAGGTAGAAATCTTCACAGCCTCCTCTAGGCTGTCCTAAGCTTGGAGAGGACTAGCTGACAGTGAGTCAGACTAGCGTCTCAGCTCACGATCTGTAAACTCAGTCTCTCCAACCTTTGTTCTTTTAGGAATTAACACACTAACAACAGCAACTCAACCAACAAACCACCAACCAACACCCACCCCGACTCTCGGGGCTTCAGACCTTTTATACCATAAGCCAAAAGTTCCCAAAAACAAGCTACAGGTGCCAGAATGCCTGCATCTCACCAAATTACAGCCACCTGCATCAGGCATTCTAAATCCAACTAGTAAACATCTACCACACCTGGGGTGGGAACGCAAGCCTAATCCAAATGCCATTTTGCTTTTTTAAAGAAACGAACAAAAACTTTCAAATGTTGCACTACAGCAGGCGGATCTCTGTGAGTTCAAGGCCAGCCTAGTCTACAGAGTGAGTTCCAGGGCAGCCAGAGTTACAACAGAGAAACCCTGTCTCAAAGACCAAAAATAAACAAACAAATAAATAAAATGGAGCCAGGCAGTGGTGGCACATGCCTTAAATCCTGGCACTCAGGTGGCAGAGGCAGGCAGATCTGAGTTCAAGGCCAGCCTGGTTTACAGAATGAGTTCCAGGATAAACAGGGCTACACAGAAAATATTTGTCTCCAAAAACAAAACAAAACAGCTGGAGACAACTTAGGTTGCTAAATGTGTTCTGTCCCACCTAGAGTCGGGATCCAGTGCTGTGTGTATTTGGTGGCACATTCTGAAGAGATGCTCATGGCATCTCATTTTGGCATTGGAAGCAAACACTAAAAATGCTTCAGCCAAGAAAGAAAGGCAGCGAACCCGTACACAGTGGGGGTGGGGGGGTGGGGGCAGGGGGGCAGGAAAGAGAGGTGGAAACGCTCTGCAGCAGCTCCATGGGCTGGTGAGCTTGTATCTGGGATTCAGGCTCTGCAGTGACACTCCCGGGTTCAAACCCCAGCTCTGGTGTGACCTGTGTCAGTCACCTTCTGAACCTATGCTTCTTTACAAGTAGAGCGGGGATAGCAGGTGAGCCTGTCCCATGGGCTTGCATCGAATTAATTATTTAGCTCATTAAGTGCTTAGTATAATGTATTCAGGCATTGTATGGCTGTAGTGGGGACTTCCGCATTCAGGTGTTCTGTGTCTGTCTCTAGCTGCCTCTCCATCTCTGTGTGTGTGTACACTCCTGTGTTTCTGTGGATATGTATGCACAAGCATGTGGAGGCCAGAGGTTAATCTTGAATGTTGTTCCTTGGAAACTATTCTACTTGTTTTTTGAGACAAAGTCTCTCACTAGAACCAGCGACACTATACTGGGCACCGTGGAGCTCCAGAGATCCACTCCAGATCCACTGCAGTGCCAGGATTCCAGGCTTGTACCACAACTAGCTTTTTATGTACATGTTAAGGACCAAACTCGGGTCCTCAATGCTCACAAGAATACTTTACCAACCAGACTGTTCCCTCAGCCTGTTTTCTTATCCGAAAAATGTTGATTATACATCAGACCTGTAGAGTGTTACAGATTTTATATATTAGTATGTTGAACTCTACCTGGCCCCACTGCAGAGTTGCTAATGCAAATCTCTGGATTTATCCCTGAACATGACCATTTAATGCCAAGCGCGAGAAAGACACGCTTCCATGTTTGCAGGTTTACAGGTATGTATGTATGTCTGGAGTTGAGGAGCAGGTGAATCACCGACGTGGGAAAACAAGGAGTAGGGGCAGCAGTTACAGCCCAGCTCCAGCTCGGCCAGATAGAACTTGTTTTCAAGAGAAGTTGTGAAAGCTCCTGGGTTAAAACTCCTGGCAATTGGTTCAATTTTGTGCACACTGTAAGAGCAAACAGCACGCCAGCAGGCCGTGCTAAGCTCACAAGCTGCTATCTCAACCCTAGCCTTTCTGTGCTTGATTGCAGCCGGACGTTTTGGAGTTTTTTGTTATATGCAGCTTTCTGTATGATTACATGCCACTTGGACTTCTGGGAACTTTGCTTCGATCATGAAGGAGAGCAGGGGCAGTTGGAAGTTGGTGGGTTAGTTTGTGAGATACTAGTCCAGTATTCTCAGATAGATGCTAGTTCTCTCCGAAGCTCCTGTTATCCAAGCTAAGGACAGCCAAAAAGAGAAGAACATTTCTTTTTCTTTCTCTCTTTCAAGGCCACCTGCAAGAGCAGTGAAGATTTCTTTATCTTTCCTGAGCTAGAGGGTACAAGGCACAGTGGGAATCTGTTACAAGTTAGGAATCTGTTACAGTACCATTCTACTACACTCGATGGAGCAAAACATTTACCAAGTGCCTGCTCTGCCTGGAGCTGTTTCCATCCTGGTCACGTTCATGGTTCTGTGACAGCAAGCTTGCTGGTTTAGCAGTCCGGTCAGTACGGAATCAAATGTGCTGAGGTTAGCTTGGTGTTCCACTGTGCCTTAACCCATTTACCCTCAGCAACACAGAGCATGAGCATCTTTGCACGTATCCACAGAACTTTCCTCTCGAGCTGGAGAGACGGCTCAGTCCTTAAGAGCACATGCTGTTCTTGCAGAGGAAGAACGCCCATGTCAGGTGGCCCACAGTCACTTAGAACTCCAACTCCAGGGGATCACACACAGCATGCATACACAAAACACATGATTTAAAATAAATAAATCTTAAAAAAATTCTTTTCTTCCCCAACAGTCTTAAAAAAAACAAAAAAACAAAAACCTAGAATCTATAGTCCAGGCTGACCTTGAACTCATTCTGTAGCCAAAGATGTTCTCAAGTTTCTGATCCTCTTGCCTCTACTTCATGAGTTCTAGGACCACAGGTGTGTACCACTAAGCCCAGTTTCATGCAGTGCTGGAGATCGAACCCAGGGCTTCATGCACGGCAGGCAAACACCACCAACTAAGCCACATCCCCAGCCCCTGGACAGAATTTTTGTTCCTCTGGGTACTGTCGGATTTAAGGGCAGGATATTTCTTTTGAGTGACATTATATCCACTAGACCATCTCAGGAGGCCCATGTTCTGACCATAACACGGAGTAGTGTTGTAATAAATGTATGAATGGACCAGAGCATGTGGCTTAGTAGAACTAACGTGAGTGAGACGCTGGTTCGGGCCTGGAGAAAAGCCTCCGTGGTTAACACTTGCTGCTCTTTGAGAGGACCAGAGTTTGGTTCCCAACACCTACATGGTAGCTCTGTACGCTACAATCGTTTACCCTCTATTTAGGGAAGGAGAAAGGAAAGGTGGAAATCTTCACAGCCTCTTTTAGGCTGTTCTAAGCTTGAAGAGGACTAGCTGACAGTGAGTCAGACTCTCAGCTCAAGGTTTATAAACTCAGTCTCTCCAACCTTTGTTCTTTTAAGAATTAACACTAATGACAGCAACCCAACCAAAGAACCATCAACCAACACCCACCCTGGCTCTTCGAGCTTCAGACCTTTTATACCCTAAGCCAAAAGTTCCCAAGAACAAGCTACAGGTGCCAGAACACTTGCACCCAACCAAATTATAGCCGCCTGCATCAAGCATTCCAAACCCAACTATAAACAACTCTGCCTGAGCTGGGGTGGGCACGCAATTAGGGCACACCTAATCTAAACGCCATTTTGTGTTTTTAAAGTAACCAGAATAACCAAAACTTCTTCCAAGCGTTTCTCTATAGGAATCTTTTCATTTTAATGTAAGGATGAGTACAAATTTAGGAATAGAGCTTCATGGTCAAAGTGAGGGGCTGTGCTGGCTAGTTTTATGTCCAATTGACACAAGCTAGAGTTATCTGAAAGGAGAGAGCCTCAGTTGAGAAAATGCCCCCATAAGATTTGTCTTTGGGGTTCTTTCTTTCTTCTCCTCTTCCTCCTCCTCCTTCTTTTGGTGTTTTAAGACAGGGTTTTTCTGTGTAGCCCTGGCTGTCCCGGAACTCACTATGTAGACCAGGCTGGCCTCGAACTCAGATCTGCCTGCCTCTGCCTCCTGAGTGCTAGGATTAAAGGCTTTTGCTGCCACCACCCAGCATGGGCATTTTCTTAATTAGTGATTGATGGAGAAGAGCCCAGCCCAGCCCATTATGAGTGGCACCAATGGGCTGGTGTTCTTGGGTTCTATAAGAAAGCAAGCTAGCCAGCCAGTGGTGGTGCATGCCTTTAATCCCAGTACTCAGAGGCAGGCAGATCTCTGTGAGTTCAAGGCCACCCTGGTCTACAGAATGAATTCCAGGACAGCCAAAGTTAAAACAGAGAAACCCTATCCTGCCTCAGGTTTCAGCCCTGCTTGAGTTCCTGTCCTGGCTTTTTCAGTGATGAACTATCATGTGGAAATGTAAGCCAAATAAACATTTTCCTCCCAAATTGCTTTTGGTCATGGTGTTTTGTAGACCCAGGGGGTTGGAATCTCCGCACCACATGTGTGTCCCAGCCGCAGGTACCCTGCCTGGGGGGCCGCGGTGGGGAGGACACAGCGTGGCGGGCGGCCGTGGGTTTACGGCACCCTGCCTTGTCCTTGGTGGACCTCTGGCGAGTCAACGAGTAGACAGACACTCGGGAACACGCTTCAGGGGGCATCTTCCCTTTATTCGGGGTGTAGGGTACAATAATAGGGCCACAAGCAGGGGAGGGTCTTTGGTATCCAGGGTTGGGATCCATTGGCTCAGACAAAGATATTGGAGTAGCCTCATTTGCATGTGGAGCTCAAGTCTAAGCATCAAGGTCCTGCAAGGGCACCTTCTGCATGAGGTGTGGTCTCACAGGGAAAAGAGGAAGGCACCTTATCAGTAAATGGACTCATCCCTAGGCTTCCAGCTACACTGCAGATAAGCACCAACCAAGCCAGCATTCCTTTGCTTCTGTGAAGCAGGCAATATTTAATATTTATCTGGGTTCTGGCCAGGACAAAAGTGAGGAGCAGCCGCCGAACGCCTACTGTTCTCATCTCCTGGGATGACGCGGGGTTCCAAGCCAGCTTCGACCCACTCTTAGCTCTATGACAGTCCCACAGTGTTTCATCTCTAAGACAGAGGCCCTGCAGCTTATGCTTTATTAGTTATCACATAAATTTGCTACTCACTTGAGGGTTCTTAAACTATTTGGTGCTATTTAGAATTCTTGGACAAACTTTTGATTTCATGGCAAAAGAAACCACCTGCATTTAAATGCAATTAAAATTCTTTTTATTGCCATATGTTAATTGCACAAAGGAGTTTGATTATGACATAAAATATATAGAATTATAATTTATTTATTAATTTTCTTATTTTCATTTTAAATCTATAGGTGTTTTGCCTGCATAGATGTCTGCACACCATGTGCGTGCCTGGGGCCTGCAGAAGTCAGGAAAGGGCATTAGATTTCCTGGGACTGGAGTTACATACAGCCGGTTGTGAGCCACCTTGTGGGTACAGAGAATTGAACCCAGGCCCTCTAGAAGAGCCTCTAGTGCTCTTAACTGCTGAGTTATTTCTCAAGCCCCAGCGAATCTATTTGAAAAAAAACGAATCTATGATGTGATATTTATCTTTATTATATATCAAGCTCTTGTGGAAGCTCTACTAACTAGTAAAACTTTCAGTTGGTAGCAAGCAGGCCTGGCATGTAGCTCAGTATTTGGGTGCTTATCTAGCTACGGTATTCAATACCAAAAACAAAAACAAAACAAAACAGATAAACAAACAAAACCCTTGGTGTCAAGGAGAATGTTTCTTTATGCTTGGACTTGACAAGCCAACTTGACTTCAGCAGATTCATGGGCCACAGCTCCAGCACTCTGATGAGAAAACACTGCGATGCATTTTCCTCCGGCATGCCGGTTAGAAGCCGGAAGCACAGCTGTTGCAGGGCTTCCTTCAAGGCGACTGTCCTCTCTTCTGTTCTTTTCCTTCTTTCTGTCTCTTCCAGACACTGGCCATAAGCCTAAGCATGCTTTCCCTGGCCCTCTGTGGTTTCTCTAAAGTTCCGAACCCATTCCGCCATGCCCCTCCATTACAAGACATGGTGACTCTCCTAGATCCTAATTCAAAAAGCCTGGCTTTCACTCATAGTCTCTATCTCCCACCTCCAGAGATTTACAGCTTGCCAACCCTGTTGTTTTCCTCCTCCGAGACTTGAATAAAATTGCCCTCAAACTTAAAGCACAACAAAAACAGGAAGTAGAAAAGGGAACTAGCTGCTGGCTATGGTTCTTGTAGGTGAGGGGAACTTCTGCTGAAAGGGACTCTGGAGCTTTCAGTGAGCGGAGCTGGAAGTCTGATAAGCACAGGCATACAAGCTATCCTAACAGGAGGCTGAGGAGTGCCACTGGAGGACAGAGGGCCTCTCTCCCGAAGTCAATCAGGATATAAAACTCGTTCACAGCCAGAGGCCTGGGTTCCAGCTACCGCGTTCTGCCATCTTAGCCCTAGTTTATTTACTATTTCTGTAACCTAAGCACAGCGTTACTCTCCCAAGGTTGTCCTCGAAGAGTGCAACTTTTAAAGTGCCGACTCTGCTAACAGAGTTGAATCTTCCATTTGGGTTCGTTGTGTTGTTACCATGGCTGGCCTCTGTCACTCTAGGTCAGAGGGGCACTTATCTGGGGGGAAGGGGTTTGACAGCATACTCATCCCCAATACCATATGCCTGTCTTAGGCAATTCAGCTCCCTGGAGTGGTCTCCATTTGGGTGTGTGCAAGTCTCTGCTGCTTGAGTACAAGGTAACTTCTCTAGAGAGAGAGTTCCTTGAGGGCCGTAGGCGGTCACGCTGGCTTGAACACAGCTGTCCCACGTGGCTGGTTTGCAACCGCGCTTAGACACAAATGTGCTGGTTTGTGTCTTCAAGGTAGCACTCTGCCTTACAACCCCTGTATTTACTATCTGGGAGTGTGTGTCGGGGGGTGTCTCATCAGTTACGGGGCATTTCTGAGCAAGGTTGGGCGGTATGCTAGAGCACTTGCTTTGTCCTGGGCCTCTCTAGAGCAGGGTGTCCATGTCCTCTCCCCCTAGCCTATCCAGGGTCTCACACGATCTCTCTTGTACCTGTTGCTGTCCAACCTGAAATGACCTTCCACTCACAGTTCTCCTAGGCAAATTCTTTCCTCCAAGATCTATGCCAAATGGTTCCTCTCTTGACCTCGAGGCCAAGTTAGGCTCCTTTCCTCGTTCATAAACACATGTATTTCCCACTAGCTCACTCACTCACCAGTTAGCAATTTTTTCCCATTGCTCATCAAGTACCTGGGAAACTCTTACCCTTGATCTAGAGTCCCAGCCCTCCCATAGATCCTAGATCATCAGAGAAGGGTTAAGGCGACAACAGATTCCATCCTGAACCCGCTCAGTCCTCGGGATGCGGTGGTGGTGGAGGGGCATCAAGGAAATGAATGAATGAGTGAATGAGTGAATGAATGAATGAATGAATGGTTAAATGGCCTCTTCCCCAATGGCCTCTCACACAACAGGAAACAAAGTAGCTTAAGGTCAAAGACCTTGAGTTTAGCACACCATGTAATCTCAGGAGGCAGAGGCAAGAGGTAACTGAAAATAAGAGGCTACACTGTGAATTTCAGGATAGCCAGGGCTACATAGGGACACAATGTCTCAAAAAATGAAAAACAAACAAAAAAAAAGAGCCAAATGACTTCATTTACCTTTTGGTTTTGGCCTTTACCAGATTTGAAGGTTATTCTTTAACCTTTCCATGACTTGGATACCCCATCTTTAAAATTCCTCAGGAAATGCTGGAAGGGAAAGATGTATGAAGGCAGCACAGAGCTGTGTCACCAGGAAGACACCTAGCCAATAGCAGTTGTTCCTACCTGCTTCTGTCAGGCTTTCTTGGCACGCTCTGCTCTTCCACCTGCGGAGCCATCTCTGTGGCCAGTAATTCAGTTACTGAGTATCTATCTACCAGCTACAGAGCACAGACCCTCTGGCTGAGCTTACATAAATGAAAAGGCAACCAAAATAAGCAAGATAAAGAACTAAGGGAAGCCTGTAGGCTTCCTTACTGGATACAATGTATATAAATGCAGGACATTTAAAAGTACTGAATTAATTTTGTTTTTCTTTGTGTGGGCCTCCGACAAGCTAAGCAAACATTGTATCACTTAGTCGAAGTTCCTGCCTTTCCATTTTTTTCTATTTTCATAATACTTTTTGTTTTTTGAGACAGGGTCTCTCTCTCTCTCTCTCTCTCTCTCTCTCTCTCTTTTTCTCTCTCTATGTATCCCCTGGCTGTCCTGGAACTCCCTATGTGGGAGGCTGGTCTTGAACTCAGAGATCTGCCTGCCTCCGACTCCTGAGTGCTGGCATTAAAGGTGTGTGCCACTGTGGCTTCAGAGTAGCTTCTGTTTTGGGAGTGGTTCTCCACGACTGGGCTCCAAGAGCACTGGAAATTGCTGCAGTCTTTCTTCTTCAGACGAGGAACCCCAGAGCCGTTCCAGGTCTGCTATCCATCAAGTGCTTGTGGGAAATTGAACCCAGGTTGAAGGCAATGGGTAAAAGACGTAGATTTTGGGTCCTAAGTACCATTCCTGGAACTGGCCGTCTCAACTTGATTTTTTATTTTTTTGTATTGAGGAGAGCAAACAGCTTGTGAAGCCTAACCCTTAGGACGGTACCGTCCCTAAGTATATATCCAAGTGTAAAGCAGTGATGGGAACATGGCCCTATGAGAACAGCGGTCACAGTTATGCAAAACAAGTCTGTGCACCCAGGGGAATCTGCATGCTGTCTTATAGGTGAACTCAGTGTTCCTCCTTAGCCAGACAATGTGTTTGCCCAACCACTGCTCTTTTCTTCCTTCTTTCCTCGCCCTCACCCCCACCCCCACCCCTGTCTTTTTTTTTTTTTTTTTAACTTCAAGACAGGGTTTCTCTGTGTAGCCCTGGCTGTCCTAGAACTCATTCTGTAGATCAGGCTGGCCTCAAACTCAGAGATCAGCCTGCCTCTGTCCCCAAGTGCTGGAATTAAAGGTGTGCAACACCACCATCTTGTAGCAGTGTTAATAATATCCATTGTTGATCGTAATGAAACTATTTATTAGAACATTATTTTACAAATCTCAGGGGTCCAATTCCCCGGGCGGCTTAGGCAGAGAGCTCACTCCAAGGCTTCCTCACCCCATACTCCCCTCTTGGTTCCCTTCCTAATCCTCCTGCTCCCTCCTTGCTCCGCGCCCCCCCTCCCCAGGTGTTTTTCTTCCTGTTTCCACAGCAGCAGACCCTCAATAAACAAATGAACAGGAACCTCCTGGCTGGGTGAGGGTTGGGTATATGTGGGGGGGGGTGTCAAAGCTGGGAGTAGCACAGAAGTGTAAACAAGTAGAAAGCTGATTTTTTACATGCTACAGCATAACTAAAATATCCCACGACATAGTAGTACACCTACTGTGTGGGCTTACTAAGGGGTCATGGTGGCATTTTCATAGGTGGAAGCCCTGCCAAACCTCAGCAGAGAGAACCACCGTCATGGCCAGCGCCATACTCCCAGTGCCCTGAGCATCTGAGCTTGGGTGTTTCATTGATTCAGAACTCCTTAGGTGTCCTACTGATACCACATGCAGATCATAAGCAATTAAATATCCCCACATAAATCCAACACCTGCAAACAATACAAAACGCTAAGATCTAGGCTAGCCCCTCACCCAACATGCATAAAACATTTTATACGTAACTAAACTTCCACATTTCCCTTTTCTGTATATAAAAAATTGCTTTACCTATACAACACAGTTTAACACTACACCAGCAAAACTATCTATAAGAGGAGCAATCACGAGAGTTTCTAATGCACAGGACCCAATGAAACCAAACATCTATCAAGCTTTCACAATGTCTTTGGACAGCAGAAAAACACTATCAATGTCCAATTATCTGGAATTCACTCACAATCTTCTGGGCTCCTCCAAAGGACTTGGGTCACTTCTCTGTCTCTGCCCTCTGCAGCACACACAGCTCGTCCTCCAGGTTCTGGTTGGCTCCACTCCACTGCTGCTGCTGTCCTTGGTAGTTGTCCCATGGCACTGGCATCTCAAAAGCTGCTGGGGTCCCTTGCTGCAACTAGACTGCACTTTCACCAATAGCCTCTCCTGGGCTCTTTCCATGGTGCCAAGCCTCAATTTCTCTGCATGACTCCTTCAATCTGGGCCTTCAACTGCCACTGAGGCATTCACTTTCACTAATGGCCTCTCCTAGCCTCTTACAATGCCAAGCCTCAGATATTCTCAAAAAAGACTCCTTCATGCCTTCAAAACCAGCACCAGCTGGGTGACTCTTACAGTACCAAGTTTGGCTGCCAGCATGACATACAACTTCTGCCAGTTCTAGAAGACAGCTTCTGTGTGCTGACCCTGAGGAAACACTTTTCAGATTTTAAGATAGGGTCTGTTTGCTGGAAAATAACTAGTCCTTGTCTGAGGGAAAAGTTCCCTCATGGTGTGGGTTACCGCTTATAGACAGGTTTGCAGGGAGAAAAAAAAAAAAAAAAAAAAAAAAAAACCAAAAACTTTTCAGTTTAACTAAGCAGCTCTTCCACAACAGCACGGGATCCTGGGCCAAAGGGAAGAATCTCCAGTTGAAACATTCTGGCAGTTTGGCATTTTTTCTCACCACCGCGCTATGGGGACATGTACACCCTTCTTCATAGACCTCAAACACAAGACCCACTCGGGCTTCACAGGCACAAAAAGCCATTAACAAACTCAGTTTATAGAATAGCAGTACGCTCTGATTTCTGTTTCCCATGCCCTGGCTGCTGCCAGCAGCAGGAGGAAGCGTCAGCTCCATTATCAGGAAAAGCCTTCAAAACATTGTTTCTTTCTTGCTCCCAGATGAGTTTTTTTTTTTTTTTTTTTTTTTTACCATGAAAATGTCTTTCTCTAAAGGCCTCTCTTCTGTGGCTCTCACATTTGAGCCCTCTTTCTCACTCAACTGTAACAAATTTCTCTTCATAGAGGCTTCCTTCCTTCCTCACTCTCCTCTTCCTTCAGGAGACTTCTACTCATTATTTTTGCAAATATATAATCTCCGTCCTCTAGGAGCTGCCCTGAGTGTAGTTTACCAGACTCTGTGAGGTCTGGAGTTTCTTTCTCTTCTTCCTTGTCTCCATGTTGGATTAGTTGGCGTGATGTCATGCCCCACATTGGTATACCAGTTGTAGTAGTACACCTACTATTTAGGCTTACCAAGGAGACATTGTGGCATTTTCATAGGTGGAAGCCCTGCCAAATACCAGCAAAGGGAACCACCGTCATGGCCAACGCCATACTCTCAGTGGAACCCTGAGCATCTGAGCTCAGGTATTTTATTGATTCAGAACTCCTTAGGCGTTCCACTGAGATCATGTACAGATCATAAGCAATTAAACAACCCCACATAAATCCAACACCTGCAAACAATACAGAATGCCAAGACCTAGGCTAGCCCTTCACCCAACAGTGCATAAAACATTTTATACATAACTAAACTTCCACGACACCATCTGGGGTTTCTTTTCTTTTTCTTTTTCTTGTTCATTTAATTTGTTATGTGTGTGAGAGAGAGACACACACACATGTGCCATAATAAGTGTGCAGAGGTCAGAGGACAGTCAATTCTCTCTTTTTACCTTTCTGGTGGTCCCACGAATCAAACTCTGGCGAGCTCTTTACCCATTGAACCATGTCCCTGGTCCCCATGCTTGAAATTTTCTTTTTGGGAGCTGAATGTCATATTGCATGCCTTTAATTCCAGCACTCGAGAAGCAGAGGAGACTGGATCTCTGTGAGCTGGAGGCAGGCCAAGACTACATAACTAGTTCCAGGCCGACCTACGGAGGCACTATCTCAAAATTTATTCTTTCTTTTTTAAAGATGTATTTTTATTTTTAAATTTTGTGTGTGGGTAAGTAAGTGTCTGTGGTGGGTGTGTTCATATGGATATAAGTGCCCTCAGAGGCCAGAGGCACAGGACCCTCTGGAGTTGGAGTTAACAGGTAGTTGTGAGCTACCCTAAAATGGATTGAACTCAGGTCCTCTGCAAGAAAACTAGATGTTTTTAACTGCTGATCCATCTCTTCAGGTCTTTCTTTCTGTATGTCTGTCTGTATTTTTTTTCTTCTTGAGACAGAGTTTTTCTGTTTAGCCCTGGATGTCCTAGACCAGGCTGGCCTCAAACTCCCAAGTGGTGGGATTAAAGGCCTGCGCCACCACTGCCCCGTCCCCTCTTTCTTTTTTGAATATAGGCTGTTGTGTAGTCCAGGCTGGCTTTGATTTATTATGCAGTGGAGGCTGGCCTTGAGGCCAAATCCTCAACCTAAGTGCTGGAATTATGAGCCAGAACCACCACACCCAGGTTAACTGATGCTTTCCCAAAACTGCTATACTCCAGTTACTTAACACTGATAGAACTCACAAGTCTATTAAGTAAGAGGAACCAATGCCAGAGTTTCAGTAACTTGACCAGAAGCCATGGTTAGTGTGTGGACTCAGGAACTAGAACTCAGGTTGTCACTGGTCCTCAACTCTGTGTTCTTGATTCCCACCATCCAAGCAACTTGCCTCTTCCTAAGAAAGAGTGGAGCTCAGGGCAGGAGGCCTAAGGGGAGTTCCCTAGAACCACTCTCCCTTGCAGCATAATCTGTCCCACCTAAACAATGTCACTTGAACAGTCTGGAAAAAGGGCTACTTTCTGATGTTGATGAGAAGATGGCTGATAATGTAATATTTGTTTCCAGTATTTCCAATTGCCTTGAAATCCAGACAGCCTGGATTGCTCTTTACCAAAATTGCAATACCGTTACATTACTTTAAATGTCTAAATTGCACGATTTTTTTTATTGCGTGGGTATGTGTCACAGCTTGCAGGTCGATGTCCGATAACTTACAGGAGTCAGTTCTCTCCTTCTACCCCAAGGGTCCTCCCAGGATGGTCCCTGGGGCGGCTTGTCGGATCCCGGAGCCAAGCACTGACACTACCGTCAGGTGTAAATGAGGGTGTGGCTCGCGGCAGGACCCGGAGGGAGTGAATGTCGGGGTTTGGCTTCCAGATTTCAGTGCCTTTGCTGGGAACAAGGCCTTGGGGGCGGGACTCTGCGCTGGGCGTGCCAGGGGCGTGGTCTGCCGCTGGAGCAGGAGCAGGGCGCAGCGCGGAGATGTTGTGGGCGTGGTCTGGTTCGGGGGCGGGTCCTGAGGCCGGCCCCACACGCCCCCCAGCGGAGGCCCGGAAGGGACCATTCGCGCTTCCGTCTCCGCCGGGGCCGCACGGAGGGCGGAGTTGCGGCCCGAGGACGCGACGCGAGCCCAGTTCCGGCGAGGAGGCCGCGCCAGTGACAGCGATGGCGGCGGAGTCGGCGCTCCAAGTTGTGGAGAAGCTGCAGGCGCGCCTGGCCACGAACCCTGACCCAAAGAAGGTGAGCGGCGGGCGGCGCGGGCGGGCGTTGGGCGCGGCGCGGGCCCGGTAACGGTCGCGGGCCGGGCGCTGCCCGGTCCTCCTCGGACCCGGAGCCAGGCCCCGCGGAGCGGCGCGGGGAAGCGGGGAGTTCGCAGCCGGCGGGTACGTCCCGGCTAGGGGCTGAGGACTCCAGCGGGGCGCGGGCGGCCCGGCCCTTCCGCTCCCCCTGGGTCCCCGGGCAGCAGCGCCAGCTGTTTGCCAGTCCCGGCCGAGCGACGCTGTCCGCCCGGTTGGGGTCCTGCGGCTCCGCCGCGCACCGGCGCGAGGACCCCGCTCTCTCCCTTGCCCTTTAACCGAGACAACGGGAAAAGCCTTGGGCTTGGAGCTCTGCTCCTGAACTCGAGTCCTGGTCGAGGGCGTGAGCGTGTCACACGGCTCCGATTTACAGAAAGGTGGGAACAGCCAGAGATGAGGAACCGTGCTTAATAATTGCACTTAACTACTTAGTTGCTTCTTTTAGAAACTGTTATCTTAAACATATCGTTTCCCCTTCTGGTCTCCCGGTGACCTGGCTTCTCAGTGGTGGAGCAGAGGCTATGGTGGAAGTTAGTTAGAATCGTTTTCATTGAAATCCCTGGATGAAAACACCGAAGGGTGTGACATTGCTTGTCAGCATTTTAGCCTGGGTCCGCGGTTCCTAAAAGGTGAAGTCCCCAGCGAGCTGACTGGAAGAGGAAGTAATGGAGGGAGGCAGCAGACTTACAAGTGCAATCTAGGTTTCCATCCAGCACCAGCTCCGGACTTTGGGGGAGTTCTTTGCTCAGCCTGTCCCTTCTCTAGTTTCTTCCTGAAATGCCAGCTGGACCCACGTGCTTTGTGAGAGTTAATCGCCATCTTTCAGAATTTCCATTCAAGGACCCCATTCGCTTCTAGCGGGTCACAGAGAAGTTTCTCCGTTTTTGAAGGTTGCACGCTACCTCTCAGGGCCAGGCCACTTCTTAACTACCTTCACTCAGCTCAGAGATAGTCTTCTTCAGGGAGCTGTGTTCTAAATCAGTGAAAACTTAAATGTTTTCAATTGTCTTTATGTTTTACTTTCTATCGAGGCTTTGGTACCTTCGGTCAGACGTATTTACAAGTTTCTTTTTACAATAAGTCTTTGTGAGCATATAATAAATGGTCATTATTTCCAAGTACCAGTTTGCCTTCCTGAACACTATAAGATTTGTGGCTGACCTTAACCACCCTCATTTGGGCTTTTTCCATCAGATTAAAAAAAGAAAATCCTCCATGTAATATCTATAGGCTTTTTTTTTTCCACCTTTGCTAGAATTTAAATTTCGAAATGGCCTTTGCATGAAATGGCAAGTTAGAAAAAGTTTAAGTAGGTTTTCTTGAACTACTAGTAATTTTTTCAAAGGGTATTTGGTGTATTTTGTTGTTGTTTGGTGGTGGTTCTTGTGGTACTTGCGACTGAATCCAGGGATTCATATGCTAACACTTGTAGGCAAGCACTATTTCACTGAAAGCCCTATTTGGCTTTTTTTTCCCCCTCAGATAGAAAATCTCCCTGGGGCTGGGGATGTGGCTCAGTAGCTGCTACATGAGCTCCTGATCTCTGTACCCATTGGGGATGGAGGACTGAATGTATTGTGAAGAGAGACTGTAAAGATGAGGAAAATGTTGAGAGACCCTTTGCAAAGGGCCTGGTAGTTGACATTCAGAAACGAGCTGACTGCAGAGGGAAAATTGCAAGCAGGCACACTGGCTTTCAAACCTCCTTTTAACACAGCAAGCTCTCACAGGTTCTTGAAATGGCAAGATGATTACAGAGCAGTATTGAATTTGCAACCAAATCTCCCTTCCAGACCATTATTAGCCAAAAGGCTGATTCCACACCTGTGTTTCTGGGACTCCTGCTATTGGATTTTGGTGTTTTGAGTGTAATTAGCTATGTATTCACTCTGCATTCATCCAAGGTCTAGGCTCACTTGTTAGAGAGGGTACTGGGAGATGGCTTAGCTTTTGTTCCTAGTGTTGGATTGAAGATTATTTTCATGGCTGATAAAGTTAGCAGTCCTCTATTAGTTTTTTAGTGTGAAGGCTATGAAGGACACAGATTGATGATAGACAAGAACTAGGAAGTTACTGTTGAGAACTTGTTTGGCTCTAAGGGTAGAAGCAGGAGACCCAGAGATCCCTAAGATGTTATCTGCAAAATTTTGGTATTTCTGAATCATCTGTTACCAGTCCTTCTTGGCTCTATAGATGCTGCTTTTGGGTGACAACACAAGTTTTCATCTGCTTGAAGATACCCATAGTGCTCTCCCCTTGTTTTTACTTCATTCTTTCTTGGAATTTACTGAAAACTGGGGATGGTAGAGGCTTTCTCTTCTATTAGGCCAAATCAGCTTGAAAATCTCAAGAATTTTCATTTTGTTTACTAGTCAAAGATAGACAACAGGCCGTTCTCACTTTGCCAGTTAGTGCTAAGCCTTGAGATGAACACATCTGTGATGTCTGTCTCCATCCTTCTACGCTGCCGCACAGAGGTCCTGCAGCTCTGTGTCCTTGTGACCTCCTTTGCCATGTGGACTGTTAAGCTGTTAAGTAGCAGGGAGCTGAGGAAGAGTACCTGTTTTCTTTCATGCTAAGCGCTTGGTGTATGAGTGTATGTTTCTTTCCTTTCTAAGGACAGTGGGAACTATGTTGGGTTTTTCTTGGCTGGTTAGGCAAACTTTGGGACCCACTGGACCCAGTTTCAATATTGGTAAAATAGAAGAATGATATATACCTACTAGATAGTCAAAAGAGATGAACTAGCGTGACACCTGGCACACAGGGGGTGGTGTGTAAATGTCCCCCTTCTAGGGATTCACGTTAGAGGAGAACTACTCATTTTAACTCTTTCTAATAATTCCAGATTTCCCATTCAAAGAACATATTGGCATTAGCCTTTGTACTTCTAGCCTATGTGACAAGAAATACACATACAGTGGTTCCTGAGTTGGATCATAGAGGAGATGGAGTTTGTGTACAATTTTTACTCCATTAGGTTTTATATTCCCCAGATACACCACTGGGCCTCTTATTCCCAGTCAAACAAGATTGTCACCTGTGATCCAGTTGCTCTGCCTAGAGACCATGTTAAGTAATTATGGAAGTAGAATGACCAGAAAAACATACTTGTTGCTCCACCTTGTAGTAATATGCCATACCAATTACAGCCTGGGCTACAATGGAGAAAGAACAAGTCTTGCTGTCTAATATTTAAATGTAAAGGCAGCCAGTTATCTATTTTGTTTTATTTTGGCTTTTTAAAAATGTTTATTTTTATTTCTTTATATGTATGAGTTTTGCCTGCATGTATGTCTGTGCTTCAGATGCATGCCTGATGCCCACAGAAGCAGGAAGAAGGCATCGGGTCCTCTGGAACTGGAGTTATAAACAGTTGTGAACCACCGTATGGGTTCTGGGAATTGAACCCAGGTCTTCTCCAAGAGTAGCCAGTGCTCTTAGCCACTGGGCTATCTCTTGAACCCTGTTTTGGCTTTTTAGAAATTAAAATTGTCATTCAGATATATGTGTGTGCATATTTGTTTGTACATGTGTGCCCTCAGAAGCCAGAAGAGGGCATCAGGTGCCTTAAAGCTGGAGAACAGGTTGCTGTGAACTTCCAGATGGTTCTGGGAACTGAACTTGGATTCTCTGGAAGACCAACAAGTGCTCTTAACCACTGGTTCATCTCTTAAGCTTCATGTTTGGCTCTTGGAGTGAGGATTTGCCATTTGGTTGGCAATACTGGTACTCAGTATATAGCCCAGGCTGGCATCAGACTCTGAGTGCTGGAGTTACAAGAGAGCACTACCATAGCTGGCTGAGTTATCTGTTCTACATGGCTTGTTCTTTGCCATACTCCCTGAATAGGAAGTGTTTATAAGCATGTAAACATTCTTAGAAAAAGGCTTAGCCAGTTCTGACTTTGAGCAGTATCTGGTCTGGGATCAAGGGTAGGAAAGAGCTGTTGGTTGATGGATGAAATGATTACAGATGATCATGTTTAACTTTTATAGTGTTGCAGACACCATGACTAAACACTACACATGGTCTTTCCCAATAAATCCTTGCAGCTAGTGTAGCTGAATTTAGTTTTGATTTGCAGATGAAGTAACTAAGGTTCAGGGAGGTTACTGACTTACACAAGATTACCAGCCAAGAAACCAAGACGACCTGTCTGACTCTTAACTTGAGCTCTTCCAGTTTTGACCTACTTTTAGAGACTTTAGGAAGGAAATGGGCAAACCCAGATCTTTCTGACCTACCCAGACGTGTTTGATCATCATTAACAGCAAGATTCCGACTCAGATTGATCTTGGCTTCCCATTTTTGTTGAAAACACTTCTGCCAAGCACTGTAGCCCTTTGGGAGCTTGTAGGCACTCTCTTCTTGTGGAGTCCTTGTTCTGCTTTCTATTGTATTGAGACTGTGGATAATCTCCCTAAACTTGCTACCTCATAATCCTCTGTAAAGTGATAGTTGCTGATGGCTTTGTTTGGTTATTTTGTTTTGTGGAGAGGGGACAGGGTCTCTCTTTGAAACCCAGATGATCTTTGAATTGGTGGTGATCCTTTTCCTCAGTTTTTTCCTTTATAAGTGCTGGGGATTATAAACATAAGTCACCATACGAGGCCAGTTAGTGAGGGTTTTAAATTTTTATTTCCTTATTTTATGTGTATGGATGCTTTGCTTGCGTGAATGTCTGTGCCCTTCATGCATGCCTGTTGCCCTTGGAGGCCAGAAGAGGGCACTGGATCCCCTGAAACTGGAGTTACAGATGGTACGAGCCACCATGTGGTTGCTGAGAATCAAACCCATGTCCTCTGGAAGAGCAGCCAGTGCTCTCAACCACTGAGCCTTTTCTCCAGTCACAGTTAATGAGTTTTAATTCTCTTCTCTGCCTTTTTTTTTCCTCCCCTGGGAGGAGTAAAGCAGTTGAAACCACAAAATCTAGCCAGGCCTAGTGGCAAGAGTCCTGTAATTCCCACTATTCCAGAAGCTGAGGCGGGAAGCTCAGAAGTAAGGCCACACCTGAGCAAGCTAGTGAGAAAATCTCTAAAAGTTTAAAAAAAAAAAAAAGTTTGAGTTATAGCTTGGTAACAGAGCACTTATCAGCATGGGTAACCAAATAGGTTCAGTCTCTAGTATTATAAGCAAAAAAACTAAAAACCACAAAAGAGGGTTTAGGAGGTAGCTCACTTGGTAACATGCTTTCTTCAAGACTTTAGGACCTGAGTTCAATCCCCTGTACCCACTGAAACATATTGGGCATGGTGTTGCATTCTTGTAATTCACCTGTTAGGTGGAGACAAAAGGAGCTCTGGGACTCATGGGTCAGCCAACCTAGCCTAATTGGTGACCTCCACGCCAGTGACAAACCTGGTATCAAAGGAGTGGGCAGTGATTGTCCGATTTTTGAGACAGGGTCCCTATTTAGACCAGGCTTACCACTGCCCTTCACCTGACCAGTGCTGGGACTAAAGGTATGCACTCTCATGCCCTGCATAATGACACTTAGGCTGTCCTCTGGCTTACACACACACACACACACACACACACACACACACACACACACACACTTTTAAAAACCCATAAAAGAAAGCACAGACTCTAAAACCAAAGACCAAAGTAAATTTTGTCCCATTTGTGTTTGGGGCCAGTACTGAAGCCTCTCTGAGCCTGTCTTTACACTTGTAAGATAAGGATAGCCCCATAGTTGTTCCCATGAAGAGCATAGCACCAAGCAAACATTTCACCACCAGATAGTCTCATCTGCTCCAGAGAAGATGGTTATGACTATAGAAATTAATATTTGTTTCATTCTCTCTGCAGCTGTTGAAATATTTGAAGAAACTTTCCATCTTGCCTATCACAGTAGACATTCTTGTGGTAAGAATTTTCTATCTGTAAATATTATGTGACTGTATTGCAAATGTTTCCCACTAGAGAGAGGGTAGAGAGAGACTTAGAGGATGGGCTTTGCAAGCAAAAAAAGCCAGACACAAAACACTACACACTGTATGATACTGTTTATATGGAATGTCCAGAATGGGCAGCCATAGACAGAAAGTTGTTTGGGGCTGGGGGAACTGGGAGGAACAGGGCTTCTTTTTATGTTCTGGAGTTAGGTGGTGGTGTTATTAATAGCAGAGTATGAGGAATGTTCTAGAAATCACTATGTACTTTAAGACAGTGAATTTTATGTCATGCTGTGGAACAAGGCCTGGGTGTTGTGCATGGTAGACTCAGCTGAGCTACACATCTATCCCTGTTATGTGCCTTTTAATCCAAAATTTAAAGTTTTTTTGTTTTTGTTTGTTTGTTTTGCTTATGTGCGTGTGCCTGTGTGACTTTGTGAGTGCTGTGTTTAAATGCCCAAAGAGGCCATAGGACCTCAGATTCCTGGGACTGGAGTTACAGGCAATTGTGAGCTACCTGATATGGGTGCTGGGAATTTCGGTCCTCTGCAAGATCAGTAATCGCTTTTAACTGCAAAGCCATCACTCTGGCCTCCAGGTCAAAATTTAAATACATGAGGTGCATGAGAGACAGGTCAGTGGTTAAGAGTGCTTGCTAATCTCCCCAAAGATCCCAGTTCAGTTTTCAGTACTCACATCAGACAGCTCACAACTGCCTGTTAATTCCATTCGGCCTCCAAGGGCACCTGCTCACACATGGCATACACTTACACAGAAGTATACAGAGAATCATAAATCTTAATATATATTATTTAATTTTGTTTTCTGTGCATTGGTGTGAGGGTGTCAGATTCCCTGGAACAGTTGTGAGCTGTCATTTTGGACACTGGGAATTGAACCTGGGTTCTCTGGAAGAGCAGGTGTTCTTAACTGCTGAGCCATCTCTCCAGCCCCACAGAATCCTAAATTTAAAAAAAAAAAAAAAAAAAGAAAAGAACATTGGCTTTGGCATCTACTCCTAGATACTAATCCACTTTCTAGGTGGGCATGGTTATGTGTGTCTTTGCAGGTGAGGTTCTGTGAGCTTTAAGGCTAGCCTGGTGTACATAGGGAAACCCTGTCTTTTTTGTTTTATTTATTTTTTGTTTTTCAAGACTAGATTTTTCTGTGTAGCCTTGACTGTCCTGTAACTTGCCAGCCTCAAACTTGTAGAGATCCTAGCCTGCCTCTGCCTCACAGGTGCTGGGATCAAAGGTGTGCATCACCACTGCCCAGCATGAAACCCTGTCTTTAAGAAAATAAAAATCAGCCAGCCTGTGGTGGCACAAGCCGTTAGGGAGGCAGAGGCAGGCAGATCTCTGAGTTCAAGGCCAGCCTAGTCTATGTAGTGAGTTCCAAGACTGCCAGAACTACACAGGGAAACCCAGTCTCAAACACCCACCCCCCCCCCCCAAAAAAAAAAGTCAAATCCAACTTCTATGACTTTTCACTGGGCCTCCGTACAGTGAGGCTGATTACCTAAGGGTTGTGATGAACACCGACTTCATAGGACATGAAGGATCTCTAGCCCAAGGTCTAACATCTGTCTTCCTTGTTACAGTGTTATGGTTCTAGGATGTTACCATAACACCCTTCTCTTAAACTGTGAGCTTTGTTACTTTGTGTCATATATTTGGGTATAAGCAACCTAGTAATTTAGTATAAAGCTTAGAAGATGTTTTAGTGGGGAAGTATTTGCTTGTTGCTTTTCTCAAACCAGGAGGCCTTATTTCTGTAGAAAAATATGCTCTTAGATTTAGAATCCTCAATAAATTCCTTTGTTAAATTTGTAGGAGACTGGGGTAGGGAAAACAGTAAACAGCTTTCGAAAACACGAGCAAGTGGGAAACTTTGCCAGAGACCTGGTGGCCCAGTGGAAGAAGCTGGTTCCAGTAGAGCGGTAAGACTGTTTCTTCTTTGCTTGTTCTGCTTCTTATGTCAAATAACTATGTGGCCTCAGTTATAAAAATAACCCATAGTTATTATAATAGGACAGTGTAGAACCTACAGTAAAGTACTAAGAATCAGCGTTTCTTAGGAAAGCCAGGGAGATGGAGCCGGGTAAGGACACCTGCTCCAAGCCTGACAACCTGAGTTTGATCCTGGAACCTATATGGCGAAAGGAGATAACCAGCTTGCAAAGGTTGTCCTTTGACCTCCAGATGTGTGTGGGGCATGCTCCCCAACAAAAATAAATAAATAAAAATGCAATCACATGTGTGTTTTTGTTTTTTCGGTTTTTTTGAAACAGAGTCTCTCAGAACTCACTATGTAGAACAGGCTGGCCTTGAACTCAGAGATCTGCCTGCCTCCCTGAGTTCTAGAATTAAAGAAATGGACCATTATGCCGGGGTACAATTCTTTTTAATGATGAATATTAACGTTGGGTGGGTGTTTTTTTATTTGTTTTGGGGTATGAGGCTAAGGATTGAGCCCAGGGTCTCTCACGTACTAAGCACACATTTTACCACTGACCTATGCCCTTCTGATTGCTTTCTTTTTGTTTATCATTTTGGGCGGTGGAGTGGGTATGTGCTCAGAGGGTAGAGGATAGCTTTGAGAACCAGTTCTCTTTTCCTAGCACAGGATCGACTCAGGTCTTCAGGCTTGCGTGGCAAGTATTTTTACCTGTTGAGTGGGACAGGGTCTCATTCTGTGGCTCACTCTAGCCTTGTGCATGCTGTGTAACAGGATGACCTTGAATACCTGATTCCTCAACAATTCTATCTTCTTTGGCACTGGGATTATAGGTGTGAGCCATCACTCTTGGCCTAGTTTTTGTTATTTGTTTTTTGGTGAGAGATTGGGTCTCTTGTAGCCTATTGGACTTGAACTTACTTTGTAGCAGAGGATGACCTTGAACTTCGGATCCTCCTGCTCTGCCTCCCACCCAAGTGTTGGGATTATAGATGTACCCTCACAGGTGAGGGCCTGTGACTGTCTAAAAAGGTTTACACTGAGATTCCCTTCTGCTTTTGGTTTTATTTTAGAAACAATGAGGGTGATGATCAGGATTTTGAGAAGAACAGTTCTCGAAAGCGCCCTCGAGATGCTCTTCAGAGGGAGGAGGAAATGGAGGGGGACTACCAAGAAAGCTGGAAAGCCTCTGGCAGCCAGTCCTATAGCCCTGAGCACAGACAGAAGAAACACAAAAAACTCTCCGAGCCTGAAAGGCCTCACAAAGTGGCTCACAGTCATGAGAGGAGGGATGAAAAGAAGAGGTGTCACAGAGTGTCACCACCATATTCTTCAGACCCTGAGTCTTCTGACTATGGCCATGTTCAATCCCCTCCACCTTCCAGTCCTCATCAAATGTATACAGACCACTACAGGTCCCCAGAGGAGGACCCTGAGCCCATCATTTCCCACCAGAAGCCTGGAAAAGTCCACAGTAATGCTTTTCAGGATAGACTAGGGGTTAGTCAAGAACGACACCCAGGTGAACACCAAGGGAAAGGGGCTATAAGCCAAAACAAGGAGCACAAATCCTCCCACAAGGAGAAACGCCCTATGGACGCCAGGGGTGATGAGAAGATCGCTGCCCTGGGCAGAGAGAAATCGCACAAGGCCTCTTCCAAAGAGGAGAACCGAAGGCTGCCCTCAGGGGACAGTGCCAAAGAGAAGCCACACTCTAGTGTTGTCAGGAAAGAGAAGGACAGAGAAGGCAACAGTCTCAAGAAGAAGTTTTCACCTGCCTTGGAGGTTGCTTCAGACAACCACTTTAGAAAGCCCAAACACAAGGACTCTGAGAAAACCAAATCTAACAAAAACAAGCAGAGTGTGGATGGCTTAGACTCAGGGCGAGGGGCTGGAGACCTGTTGCCCAAAGCAAAAGAGAAAGTTCCCAACAACCTGAAGGCTCAGGACGGGAAAGCGAGAACTAACTCAGATCGGAAGTCAGCAGGCTCGCTCCCTAAAGTAGAGGAGACAGACATGGATGACGAGTTTGAGCAGCCTACCATGTCCTTTGAGTCATACCTCAGCTATGACCAGCCTCGGAAGAAAAAGAAGAAGGTTGTTAAAACTTCAACCACAGCCCTCGGAGAAAAGGGGCTTAAAAAAAAGGACTCTAAAAGCACTAGTAAAAACTTGAACTCAGTTCAGAAATTGCCCAAGGTGAATGAAAACAAGTCAGAGAAGTTGCAGCCAGCTGGAGCCGAGCCCACCAAGCCTCGAAAGGTAACTCTGCAGCTCATGCAGCGTCCAGCCTGCTGAGTACACAGAGCCCATCTGCCATGTGCTTGGCTTGCTGAGTTGGCCAGTAGAGTTTTGATTGGTAACATTATTCTCTGGGCCTCACTAGCTACTAGGGTGGATGGTAGCCAGGATAAGAATTTTCTGGGTTAGGGAGGTAACTCCTTGGTACAGTGCTCGCTGAGAGTGTGTGAGGCCCTATATCTGCTTCTTAATCTCCTCAAAAAAAAGAGAGAAAAAAAAAGATTCCCAAGGCATTGTTGTTGCCTTATTTATGTTTACTTCTTGACCTAGACAGTGTCATTCATGACTTCTGTCCTACTTTAGCCTGGATCTGCCCGCCTGTGCAGTGTGCTTGGTTAGCTCTCAGGGATTGATCACAGGATAGAAAGCTGAGCTTAAAGGCCTCTGCACCTCTGTCTCTTGCAGGTCCCCACTGATGTTCTGCCAGCATTGCCAGACATACCCTTACCTGCCATACAAGCCAACTACCGCCCCCTACCTTCCCTTGAGTTGATTTCCTCCTTCCAGCCAAAGCGAAAAGGTAATTTGAAACATTAAAAAAAAAATTTTTTTTTAAAAGCTTTTTGAAATACAGTCTCATTGTGTAGCCTTGGCTGGCCTGGAACTTACTTTGTAGGCCAGGTTGGCTTCAAACTCCTAAAGATTCACCTGTCTCTGCCTCCCAAGTGCTGGGATTAAAGGTTTTATTTTAATCTCACCTGTGTGCCTGTTTTGCCTGTGTATATATGTCTGTGCACTGTGTGAGTCAGTGCCCGAGGTCATAGGAGAGGGTGTTGGGCCCCTGGGGACTGGAGTTAGAGAAGGTGGTAAGCTGTGTGGGTGCTGATCCTCACGGTGTGGCATAAACCTTTCGTGACTTGCTGGTTTTCTTCTTTCTACAGCATTCTCTTCACCCCAGGAAGAAGAAGAGGCTGGATTTACAGGACGCAGAATGAACTCTAAGATGCAGGTGTATTCAGGTTCCAAGTGTGCATATCTCCCCAAAATGATGACCTTGCATCAGCAGTGTATCCGGGTGCTTAAGAACAATATTGACTGTGAGTCACAACCTCTCCAGCCCATTGCCACACTGGGACTTTGTCACCGGGGAGCTTGGCTGCGGTTCAGCACTCACCTCCTCACCTCTGGTCTCTCTGCAGCAATCTTTGAGGTGGGAGGAGTTCCCTATTCTGTTCTTGAACCTGTCTTGGAGAGGTGTACACCTGATCAGCTGTATCGCATAGAGGAGTGCAACCACGTGAGTGTCTGTGTGGGAAGAGGGCAGGTCAGAGGTCAGATTACTACTGTTCTGGGCATGTTTGGTGTACGTCTGGACCTTTAAATGAGCATAACTTTAGTGCCTACTCTTGAGATCTTTTTGAGACAGGTTGTCTGTCTGGAACTCACTTATAGACCAGGCTAGATCCTAACTCACAGAGATGTGCCTGCCTCTGCCTCCAAGTGCTAAGATTAAAAGTGTCCATCAGAATGCCTGGCTCCCTTTTTTTTTTTTTTTTTTAAGTGTGTGGTGTGTGTGTATAGGCGTGAGTTGATATGTACATGTATTGTCTGTGCACAAAGGTTGAAGGTCAGCTTTGTGGAGCTTCTTCTATTTTTACATGAATTCCAGGATCAAACTCAGGTCAACAGGCTTGTTGTGTGGCAAGTTCCTTTACCAGCTGAGCCATCTTGCCAGCCCTCTCCGGGGATCTTAAACAGGCAGTTGAGATTCAAACAGACAAGCACTTTCAAGGCCTCCCTCAAGCTTGTCTAGTCATAGAGGTGGAGGAGATTATGGCAGCGAAGCATCTGGGGCCAGGGAGATGTGTTCAGTGCTGACACTGGGGTGTCAGGTGAAAGCACCGTCCAGAAGTTTGGACCCTTCAGAACCCTCCCTCTAAGGCAGACACTCACCTGACATCACTGGGCAGGACCTTCTAGGGAAGCCCTCCTGCCATGGTGGTTCAGGGTGGTTCTGTGAAGCACTTGACTACTCTCAGCTCTGCCCTTACTGATTTCTGAAGGAAAAGACTGATGTTAGTAGCTGTCTTTTCCGTTAGTTCACAACACCCTAGGACAGTGGCTCTCCCTAATGCTGCGACCCTTAGTGCACTTCCTCATGTTGTGGTGACTCCAACCGTAAAATTATTTTCGTTGCTACTTCATAACTAATTTTGATACTAAATTTGCTACATTATGTTATGAAGCATAATGTAAATTTCTAATATGCAGGGTAGTCTTAGGTGGCCCATGTAAGAGGGTTGTCACACACCCCCCCCAAAGGGGTCACAACCCACAGGTTGAGATGTATTGCCCTAGAATGGTTAACATAGTGGCTCCAAATTACCTTTTTTTTTTTTTTTTTTTTTTTAAATTTGCCTTCTTCCTAGGACTGTGGAACTGTAATACTAACATGAAGAAACCCCTCCTCCAGCACTATTAGGCAGTGGGTCATGCCTAGGTAGAAGGGAGATATGTAGGAGTGCCTGTATAAAATGATGTCCTGGCTGGTTGGCGGTGGCTCATCTTTAATCCCAACACTTGGGAGGCAGAGGCGGGCGGATCTCCAAGTTCGAGGCCAGCCTGGTCTACAGAGTGAGTTCTAGGACAGCCAGAGTTACAACAGAGAATCCCTATCTCAAAATAATAATAACAATTAATTTTAAAAAATTGTCCCGGTTTCAGGTATTAATTGAAGAAACAGATCAGTTATGGAAAGTTCACTGTCACCGAGACTTTAAGGAGGAAAGACCAGAAGAGTATGAGTCCTGGCGGGAAATGTACCTGCGGCTTCAGGATGCCAGAGAGCAGCGGCTGCGGCTGCTAACAAACAACATCCGCTCTGCACATGCCAATAAGCCGAAAGGTAAGGGACAGGGCGCGGGCAGCCATGTGGGCCTGGTGGATACAAGAGCACCACCACGCTCTAAATGGGCAGGTGGTTTTTCTTCTGCCACAGGCTGCTCCCAGACAGTGAGGTCATGGGGCCTGATTGAGTCCTAGTTTGGGGCTTTCAAAAGCTCTAGACTGTTAAATTGGCAGCGGTACCTTTGCTTAAGAAGGTAAATATTGATGTTTATATTTCTCCTCAGGACGACAGGCAAAGATGGCTTTTGTCAACTCTGTGGCCAAACCACCTCGAGATGTCCGACGGAGACAGGAGAAGTTTGGAACCGGAGGAGCAGCTGTCCCAGAGAAAGTCAGGCAAGATCTCTGCTGCTGCATGGAAATTACCCTGAAGGAGAACTGGGGGGCAGGAAGTGACTTATTTGGGGGTGGACGCAAGCAGTGCAGACTATGCTCTGGAGTGCTTACTGGGCCTGCAGCTTACCTCTCTGCCTCTCAGTGGCCTGGCCTGCTGCTTGGTCAGGGACCCAGGTCAGTTATGTGGAGAGCAGGACCTGGCTCAAGGAAGTGCCCCTTCTGCTTTCATTTTCCCCATTTAAACAAACAGAAACCATTTCCAGGGTTGAGGAGATGGCTTAGCCAATAAAGTGCTTGAGGACCTGACTTTGACCTTTAGCACCATGGTAACAGGCAGATGTGGTGATGTGCACTGTGATCCCAGTGCTGGCCAGCTGGCCTAGCCTATGCAGTGAGCTCTAGGTCTCTGTGAGACACTCTGTCTTATAGAACCAGGTGACTTCTCAGGAATGACACCCAAGGCTGACTTCTGGCCTCCACATGAACACATGCCCATGTGTACCCACATTTGTTTACAAACATACACACCAAAACAAATTAAAAGTCTAGGGTGACTAGATGTATCTAAGCCACATGAGCATTTTCAAATTATGGACTAACATTTTAACAGCCGAAGTTTAGCTGAGGCTTATTTTCGCAGTTGCCTCTGAACCTTCACCAGAACCAGTGAACTAGGCCCACTGCTCAAAGCCACAACAGAGTCACCCAACAACTGCTCTGTTTCAGTTGTGGGCTCCTGGCTAGCCAGCTTTGTTCTGTGTTGCAGGATTAAGCCAGCACCATATACAACAGGAAGCAGCCATGTTCCTGCCAGCAACAGCAGCAGCAGCTTCCACTCCAGCCCTGAGGAGGCCTACGATGGGCCCAGTACCAGCAGTGCCCACTTAGCTCCAGTGGCCAGCAGTTCTGTTTCCTATGATCCTAGGAAACCAGCTGTGAAGAGTAAGCAACTTCGGTGGGAGCAGGACTATGGGTGGGTGGGATCCTGGTACATGTGTCAAGTGGGCGTAGGTCACCTGCCAAGGACAGGCTGGCCCTCCTCAGGTGTTTGTGCTTAGCTCATCTGAGACTTGTTGCTACTCTGGGAGGCTGAGGGGTCTGGATACTATTTACGGATTTGAATGTTTATAGTACAAAGTTAAATTGTGGGATTATGGCCCTTAGAGTCAGCAAAGACTCCTGATTTGCCACGTACGGCCACCCATGAGCACATCAGCCAGTCTTGGAAAGCTGTGTTGTCACAGATGGTGGTGGTTCTGTACCTGCAGGGTCTCAGCAAGAGTCTGCCTCTTGTTTTGGTTTTTGTGACAGCGTTAGCAGATAGTTCCTGCTTGTCCATTTGTGTTACAGAGAAGGGGTACACAGCCAGGGGAGCAAACTCAGCCTGGCTTTGCTGTAAACCACAGTGGCAAGTGTCTGCTGCCACCCATCTGATACAACCACCTCCTTTTTCCTCACAGAAATTGCCCCGATGATGGCTAAGACAATTAAAGCATTCAAGAACAGATTCTCCCGACGATAAGCAGGACTTGCCTTGGAGGTGGAGTCTGGGGAGCAAGAGCACAGGGACCGTGGGGCGGGAGAAGAGGATCTCTACAGAAGACCTGTATCTTTTGCTTTGTGGAACTTTTGGCCTCTGACTCTTGCACAGTTGCAGGGGTCTCCCTGTGCACTGTGGCCCTGCAACCCTACCTGGAGCACACTTCAGATTTCTGAAAAGAGTATGAAGCCTCAGTCTTACTGAGGACTTTAAGATCAGTTACACTTTTGTTGCTAATTAGCATCTTTGTAAACAATAAGACATAGTTTTAATTAATAAATATTGCCCCCAGATGTATTTATAATACCCCCAGGGGTTTTTTGGTTTTCTTTTCCTTTTTTTTTTTTTTTTTTTTTCATTTTCTCTACAGTATATTTAGCCTTTTATTTTCCAGGTCCTTTATTAAAGTAAGATGAGCCTAGCAAAAGCCATTCCTGTCCTAGGTCAGCTCTTTTGAGTAGACACTGGTCCAAAGTGCATCCCCAGAGCCTGTGTGTCGCTCCAAGCTCACAAATGAGCCAGGAGTGAGTGCGTGCCACGATGCCTGTCCTCCAGCTGTTGAGAGTTCCTGAGCAGGCGTCTCTCTTACCCTTCAGTAGTATTTGTTAAGGAAGGCTGCTGGCAGAGTCCAGTCCTTCCTTCATCTCCGCACAGCACACTCCCCTCCCTGTTTTAAGGCTCACTGGAGGACAGAACCTGAGATCAGTTTGCATAGGACCTCAGCAGTTTTATAATTTCTAGTTTCTGGTTCAGTATTTTAACACACACCCCTCCCCCCTTATTTTTCCTTTTCCCACCACAACGGGGAAACACAGACCTGGCAGGGCTGTTATAGCTGTGAATGTGATTTTGGGGGTTTGAAAAGCCAGCACTTTAATCCCTATGAATTACTACTAGGAGTGAATGATTTAAAACATGGTAGTGCTTGTTGGAAATTGCTTTTGTTTGAATAGAAAGATCATGTGACTGGAAGAGCACAACCGTGTCTGGCAGAGAACCTGCTGGTGACGCCCTCTGCCTTCTGAGTATAGGCCAAAGTTAGGAGGAAACGGCCACCTTGGGAAGGGGCTGTGCGGTACATCAGGATGGAGAATTCCGGTCCAGCCAGCCAGTTCTGGAGGAAAGCTCCTTCCAGTTGACATGGGGGCAAGATCAGAACTCAGAGGGCAATGCCAGCTCCTTCCTTGTGGTCTGAAAACATGGAGTTGGTAGAACTTACTGGTTATGAGCCAGGTGAGAGATGCTATACTTGAGGAGACAGACAGTCTGCTAACCTGGCCCATCGCTCCTGTATATACTGTGTTAACCATCCTGGAGACCTGCGTAGCTAAAGCTGCCCCCACCTTACCATACCTTGCTACGCAGGGTGCCTGTTGCCATGGGACACGCGTATTGCTGAGTTTTTAACTTGTATTTTGGGATTGAGTAAAGCATTGTTCCCCTTGATTGCTTGTTTCACCATACCACCTCTCTCTTAGTTTGACCTTCAAATCTAACATCAGGTCTCTTATCTGAAATCAAGTGAACATTTGCACCAGGAGCCATGAGCCTGGAGCCTGTTGCCTAGAACAGCCTCCTCTGGGTGTCAGCCACCTCAGACCTATGCCTTAGCTGTGTTTCCGAGACTTCCCATTGCTGTTTTTCCTGTTGCAGATTCAGTTGTGTGTGATTTAATTCCCCCTCTTAGAGTACTTAGGACTAGGGGAAGACATTTGTCCATCCCAGTGTCAGCATCTGGTTTAACACATAAAGATTTCTGATGCAGCCAATTTGCTTCGAGCCAGATCTCCCGCCCCTTCAAGAGTGTCTGTGTCAGGGATATGATTGGCAAGAACAGTGAGGGCCAGGAAGCCAACTATCTCCACGACCCCTCACCACATACACAATGGCCACAAAGCAGACACACGGTGATGTTCAACTTTTGCTCACATTTGTGAAACCTTGTGCAATTTTTTCCTGTGCTACACTACATACAAATCACAAATGACAGATTAGCCCTTGGCGATCCTTGGTGTTACAGGGGGTTCTCAGGGGCTTGCTTTCTCTTTTTTGGAGGCAGGAGGGGCAGGAGTGAGCATCATCCTGCTCTTCATTTGTATTTTGGTCCCAAAATGTAAATACAATTTTCTATGTTACTTTTTTGTGGTAACTACAAGATGAATATTTTAATTAGATAAGTTATACAAAAAGGAAAATCCCATGTCTAAATAAAAAAAAAGAATTCTACCTGCTGAGCCTTTCTTTCTTTCTCATTTTGTCAGAGATATCAGTCACAGGATGCCCGCTTCTTTAATCTTGGGGTTGTGCTCACACTGATGGAACACCCTGGACGTTTTTATAGTATTCAGTCGAACAGGGAGGTGAGGTTTGTGGTATGCCCTTGAGCAGGGAGCCAGAGCTTATTGTATACAGCTGAACCGGGAAGCAGGGTTTAAGGTATACATCTGAACTGGCAGGTTTAGCTAATCTCAGTAGGAGCAAGCATCTTCAGCTGGTGAGGTGCTAGACTGCCGTCCTTCTGAGCCTCACTTGGGAGACGCTTTGCCATTCCCATGTCCTTGATGTGGCCTGCACATGTCAAACAATACACGTTCACTTGGGACTTCACTTGCTCCCTATAGGCCTAGCCTTAAAGGATTTGGGGTCTCTGCTTAGAGCAGAGCAGAACCAGAGAGGAGTTTTAGAGACAACCTTGACAACAATTAAAAAAGAGATGTGTAAGGAGCACTTGTTGGTGGCACTGTCTCTTGTGATACTTGGAAGGCCTGAGGCTGAGCTAGTAACCCCATCGTACTGTTAGGAACTATGACTTGGGTGGGGTAGTATAGCCATGTTGAATGTCAAGGATTAGAAACTCAGAAAAGGATTTGAAACCCACGTTCTCCAACGAAAGGTTTGAAGTTCTCTGGCTCTTAGTCTCTCCTTGCAGGTGTGAAGGGCTCAGGTAGATCTCAATCTTCCCTTTGCTGCTGTGTTGGCCCTGGTTGAGCTGCTCAAGTTTCAGCATTTGCTAGAGGAACCAAGGGCTTGACTCCTCCCATGCATCTATCCACCGGGGTCAGAAGCTACATCAAATCCATATCTCACAGTTACCCATTTCTGCTAGCCCTCCTAAGTGCATTCTTGGCATGTGGTCTAGACTCCTCTTCCCCGCTTTGCTTTACAGGATCTAGTTGCTAGTGTTAGAGAAATGCATCAAAACTAATTATGGAACAGTTTTTCTGTTGAGTTATTATACCTACAATTTGTTAGTTCTTTGCCTCTTTTTCATTGCTGAGCCAGTAGCTGTATTAGTTTTTACTGATTTCCTGCCTCAGCCTCATGAATGCTGGGATTACAGTCATGTTACAACCATGCCCTGCTCCATTTTAAAAATAAGAAAACTAGCCAGGCATGGCAGCATATGACTTTAACCAGTGGCAGGCAGATCTCTGAGTTCAAGGCCAGCCTGGTATACAGAGCAAGTTCCAGGACAGCCAGAGCTACACAGAGGAACCCTGTCTCGAAAAACATAAACAAACAAACAAACAAATAACAAATGCGGAGAATCCTACTCTTGCCCTGTCTGGGACAGGGCAGTGAGTGTGTGCTCGTGGAGTATAGCACACGTCCTGCTTTGTCACAATCCATCTCATCCTCTTGACACAGGGTCTCTGAACCTTGAGCTAGGTTGGTTACCTGTCTGCGCTCTCTCCTCCCTGGGTTACCTATCTCCGTCCCATCCCTGCCACAGCACTGGGATCACAGGTGCATGTATACAGAGAGGTTAGGGTCTAGCCTGAGGTCATAGAATTTGTCATGGGCAGTGGTGCTGAGTGCTTGCCTGACTCATCACATGTACTTTCTCGATCACAAATACACATGGCCAGTTGGGAGCAAAACCTCAAGGCCACAGCTACCGCTGAGAATCTCTGTCTGCCTCATGGAACTGATATCTGCCAGACTCCTCTGTATGTCTTAGCACCTTACAGGTGCCTGTCAACATCTCTCCTTTCCTTGAGAAAACATGTCTCCCTGTTTAAGTAGAAAAACATGACCCTTCATCATCAGAATCCCTTGGACTTCCCTTTCTGTGAGACCTACTGTCTTGGTGTTCTTCAAACACTAAGCAAAGTTCCAGGCATCTAAGTTTGAAATCTACCCAATTTCTCAAGCATGTTCTATACCCAGAGTGCACGTTTTAAAAAAACAGAAAGGTTTTGGCCTGAATGTGTCTTCTTCCCCTCCCCCACTGGTTCTGATGTTGAAATCCTAAAATCCAGCGTGATGGTGTTAGGGGCGGGCCTTTGGAGGTAACTAGGTCACTACAGCTTTAGCTTTGTGAAGGAGATATTCCCTGTAAGAAGAGAAATGCTGGCTTGGCCTGGTGGCACATGCTTCTAATCCCAGCCCTCAGAAGGCTCAGTATTATGAGTTCAGACCAACCTGTGTTACATGAGACCCTATCTAAAACTTAAAAAAATTAAAAGTTTGAGAATTACTCCCTTGGGTAGCACTATTTGCCACAAATAGTGCTGTAGCTCTCGCCCACAGGACCAAGGCTCAGGGATGGGAAGTTTGCTCCTCACGTACCTGTGGGGTCTATGACTTCATGTCATTGATTAAGTAGATGTGGCCCTAGTAAGAAGCCATGTTGTAGGGGCTGGGGAGATGGCACAGTGGTTAGGAGCATTGCTCTTGAGAGGACCTTGGTTTGGTTTCCAGCACCCATGTGGTGGCTCACAACCATTGGTAACTCCAGGTCCAGAGATCTGATGCCCTCTTCTAGCCTCCAGTGGCAACCAGCCACAAACACAGTGCACGTACACACATGAGGCAAACACTCATAAGCATGAAAGTAAAATCTTTAAAAAGTAGGGGCTGGAGAGATGACTCAGTGGTTAAAAGCACTAACTGCTCTTCCAGAGGACCCTGGATCAATTCTTAGCACCCACGTGGCAACTCACAACTGTCTGTAACTTCAGTTCCAGGGCATCTGATGCCTTCACATACAAATGCACATAAAATAAAAATAAATCATAAAAAAGGGATTTTAAAAAAAGTAAGGCTATGTAGTAGAGAATAGTTAAAAAACTGCATAAATAATTGATTAAAATATCATTTCCCAGGCTTAGAACGTGCCTCAGTGAGCAAAGCATTTGCTTCATGAGCATGAAACCTGGAGTTCTTTTCCCCAGAACCCATGTAAAAAGCCAGTCATGGCTACATGTGCATCTACAACCCAAGCACTGGTGGTAGTGGGGGGAGGGCAGGGACAGCCTAGGGCCTGAACCTGGAGAGACCCATGTCGATGGAATAAGGTAGAGAGCAGTAGAGCAGAAAACCTGATGGCCTCCTCTGGCCTCCACGAGAACAACTCAAACTGAAGGTGATAACAGTTGGACACCTGAGCCAGAGTCGAGACCCAGGCCTGTAATCCAGCTCTTGGGAGCCGGGAACAGATGATTGTTAACTTCAAAGTCAGCCTGGGCAACAGCGAAAGAACCTGTCTCAAAAACCAAACAAAAAACCAAGAACTAATAAGCACAGCGGGTAGTTCTCAACCTGTGGGTCATGACCCTTTTGGGGGTTGAAAGACCCATTCACAGGGTCATCTAAGACCATCTGCATATCAGATATTTATGTTGATAACAGTAGCAAAATTACAGTTATGAAGTAGCAAAGAAAATTTTATGGCTGGGGGTCACCAGAACATAAGGAACTGTGTTAAAGGGTCGCAGCATTAGGAAAGTTGAGAGCCACTGATACCAGTGCACCCGCAATTACACACCTGTGGTGGACTGTCAATCATTACCACATCTCAATATGCCACAAAGAAGCATTCAAAGGCACCAAAATCTTCTTAACAGTTCCCTTCCTCTTCCTTTTTATTTTTTATTTTTTCAAGACAGGGTTTCTCTGTGTAGCCCTGGCTGTCCTGGAACTCGCTCTGTAGACCAGCCTGGCCTCAAACTCAAGAGATCCACCTGCTTCTGCCTCGTGAGTGCTGGGGTTAAAGGTGAGCGACACCACTGCCCAGCCTCTTCTTCTTCTTCCTCCTCCTCGTTTTTGTTTTTTTTTTTGGGGGGGGTTGCTTGTTTTGTTTGTTTGTCTTTTTGAGGCAGGGTTTCTCTGTGTAGCCCAGGCTGTTCTAGAACTCTCTCTGTAGACCAGGCTGCTGTCGTATTATGGGTTAATTCAAATGGTCCTAAAGTATCGTCCACGTGGCAAGGAAGCCAGGTCTGCACAAACTTGCTCTAAGTACCCCATCTTGTACCTTCAGGTGATTTCAGGATCCTGAGAGACCCCAAGTCAGAACCACCCAAGGAAGCCACTACCAAATTCTTGACTGAGAAACTGAGGTAATAAGTCTTTGTTGTTTGAAGCTATTAAACCGGGGAGTCGTTATACAACAAAAGAGACCGGTTTCTAATAGAGGAGAGGTGGGCGACAAGGTATTTTTATAGCCTAAAAAAGAGCAAAGTCTGTCTCTCCACCTTTGAATTTGGACTCATCCATGAAACTTGTTTTGGCTGAGGAGTCATTATAAACAAACTACAGAAGCAGAGGGTTAAAAAAAACCACCTGTGCTCAGCCAGGTGCAGCAGCAGATCGCCAGAAACTAGTACTCAGAAGGCAGGCAGGAGGAGCAAGTCGCAGGGGCCAGCCTGAGCTACCCTGTCCTAAACAAAACAAATAGCAACCAAACAACAACAAAACAGGCCCATATAGCAGCTTAACAGGTGGAGGTGCCAGCCACCAAACATGATGATCCAGTTAGATCCCCAGGACCCACATAGTGGAGAGAGAACAGGATCCTGCAAGTTGTCCTCTCTACAATTGCAAAGTGCGTGTGTGTATACGTGTGTGTGCATACGTGTGTGTGCATATGTGTGTGTGTGTGTGTGTGTGTGTGCGCGCGCACCTGCGCGCGCACATGCACATGTAATTTAAAAAGTAAAAAAAACAAAAAACAACACAAAACTGTGTTGTGTTGTGATCCTGGGAATTTGGTGACTGTCAGCTTATATCTAAGCTTAGGTGCCTCCGCTGGTGTCAAGGTCCCCATCATCCCAGATGACAGCCAGTGTGAGTACGCAGGTGCTGAGGCCATCTCAGACTCTGAGCACACGAGCAGGCAGCGGCCCAGGAAGAGCTACCCAACTAATTACAGATTGATGAGAGGCAGATGCCTGTTTAAAGCTACCATTTTGGGTGAGTTTTCACATCCTTAGCTAACTGATGCCACACAATGACTTCTGTGTGTCTTGCCTTTCTCTCCTCTAGGGCATTCTGGGAGGATTACTACCAGAAAGGCTCAAAGCCGGACCACTTCCTAACCTTGACTGGATTTGAACAGCTTTCTTCACCTCTTTTCAGCCTGTTTTCATCATCTTCGAAGTGGAGATCACCTTAACTTATAACTTCTCTCTCTAAGTTCAGTGAGCTGGCTCAATGGGCAAAGTGCCCCACACAAGCAGGATTTTAGTTCAGACCTCAAACACCATGTAAAAGCTAGGTGTAGGTGTGTGTGCCTGTAACCCAGTGCTAGGGATAAGTGGGGACAGGAGGAATGTCCAAGGAGTCACAGGCCAGCCTGTCTAGCTCAAACAGTGTGCTTCAAGTTCAATGAGAGACCCTGTCTTAAAAGAAAATATAGTGGATGCTAGAGATGGATCCACGGTTACACCGCTTGCTGCTCTTCCAGAAGGCCAGGGTTCAAGTCCCAGCACCCACATTAGGCAGCTCACAAATGCCTATAACTCCAGGCCAAGGGGATCTGATGCTTTCTTCTGCCTCTGCAGGCGTCTGCACTCAAGTGCACGTGCATACTCCCACATACCTCCATTTTTTAAAATCTTTCAAAAATGTAAGGCAATATAGACACCCAAATTCAACCTCCACACTCACACACAGCTGCACACATACTTACACAGCTACCCGCAGCGAGAGCTGCACAATGTCCTTAAGACAGTGCCTGAGACACTGCCGTGAAAGCAGGAATGATTCATGACCTCCATCTGCTCTGAAGCAGGATGGAGTAGCACACCAAACATACCAGAATATTCCTGAACAAACAGATGTTAGGGATTGTACTTCACCAACTTAGTTTGGGCACTCCTGAGCCAGCTGTGAAGGGAAAGGAGTCTAGAGAAAATTCTCTATCTTTCTCAGCAGCCTCTGGGTTTCTCCTCTGGCTGAGGGAGAAAGTGCTCTATTCATTTCAGCTGTAGAGTGTGACTTCCAAGACGTCGGTCCACGATGTGAGAGCCACTCCATGTGAGGACACAACTCAGAATGGACACAAAGGTCCTTGAAATGTCATATGGGGAGACAACCTGAAGATGAGGGGGTTAAGTCGCTTGCCCAAGACGACACTTCTAGTAAGTAGTAGTGTTTGAATTTGATGGTGGTAACTAACTGAATACTTAACCTGTGTCAGCCATTCATTGCATGAGTTGTCCTGTTTCGGTTTTGAGACAGGGTCTCTCCATGTACCCAGGACGGCATTATATGTGAGAGCTTCCCTCATCAGCCTCTCCAACACTGGCTTTCCAGCAAGAACCACTGCACCCATGCGTTGAGTTCTCAAATCCATTCTCCCTCCTACTATTCACTGTGACTCTACCAAACAGATACTATCCTCCCTACAGATGAGGAAAAGGTCTAACTTAGAACAGGAAAAAATTACTTTTTCCTAGTGTCACACTGACAGTGGGAAGACCCAGCATTTGTCATCCCCCCCCCCCCCCAGGTCTAGTGCTTATTATAGCCTGCTATCAAGAAAGTAGCTATGGGCTATGGAGAGGACTCCGTGGCTATAAGTGCTTGCCGTGAAAGCACGAGAACCAGAGTTCAAATCCCCAGCAGTCACTTAAAAGTTGAGCAAAAGCTGAGATATGCAGCAACCCCACAAGCCCAGAAGTTCACTGACCAGGTAGCCTGGTCTAAATGGTGAGCTTCAGGTTGAGTGAGAGACATAACTACTTCAAAAAACAGAAAATGGTGCTGAGTGTGACAGCCCACGCCTTTAATCCCAACACTCGGGAGGCAGAGGCAGGCAAGCCTGATCTACCCAGTGAGTTCCAGGCTAGCCAGAACTAGATGGTGAGACACTATTTATTAGGGTGAGAAGCCACAGAAGACACTGAATGTTCTCCTCTGGGCCCTTTAGGTACCCAGACACACAAAATAAGGAAAAAGAAGCATGCCTTGCAATCCCTGAATTAGGAGGAGTTGAAGGTCATCCTCAGCTACATAGATCATATGAGGCCAGCCTGGGCTACATGAGACCCTATCTCTAAAAACAATGAAAGGAAAATGGGGAGAGGGAAGACAGAGAAGGAGAAGAGGTGGGAGATGGGGGGTAGACAGGGGAGGTAAGAGTGTAGAGGGGAGAAGGGAGGGAGGCAGGCTCTGCTCTCCTGCGGCCCCTCCTTATCCGCCACCCCCGGGAGAGCTGGGCGCTAGGGAAGAAAGCGCACGCCTTGGCCCTGGAGAGGAGGCTTCGCGTCCCCGCCACGCGGTGCTCCGGGAGGCCGCCGCGTCCCCAGCCCTTCCGTTCCCACGCCTGCGGGCCAGCGCTCGGCCCCCACCGCCCGCGTCAGGCCACGCTGGCGCACGGCCCACGTCAATCCCTCCGGGCCCCGCCCTCTGGGCCGCGCGCGCATGCGCCGCGCAGGGGCGCCTTTTACGACGCTTCGGTCGCGGCGCTTGGCGGCCGGCGCGGAGCGGAGTGATCGGCGGACGAGCGGCGGCGCCGCCATGTCGCACGGCCACAGCCACGGCGGGGGCGGCTGTCGCTGCGCCGCGGAACGCGAGGAGCCGCCCGAGCAGCGCGGCCTGGCCTACGGGCTGTACCTGCGCGTCGACCTGGAGCGGCTGCAGTGCCTCAACGAGAGCCGCGAGGGCAGCGGCCGCGGCGTCTTCAAGCCGTGGGAGGAGCGCTCCGACCGCTCCAAGGTGGGCGGCCCGGGCGGGTGGACAGACAGGGAAACTGAGGCCCAGAGGAGCCAGGTGGGCGCCTTGCCTTCGTTCCGAGGCGGCGAGGGCTTGCGAGGGAGGAGGGCGGAGAGGACGACTGCCTCTCCGGCCGACCATTAGTCCAAATGGCTGCCTAGGGCCGCGACCCCGTGTTTCCAAGCCGGAGCCCAGGCCCCTTTGAAAGCCCCTCGAAGGCTCCTCAGAAGGATACACATAATGCATCGGCCTTTGAATTCGCAGCCCGGAAACCCCCTGTCAGAACCCTCCAGTACAGAGGGTCCGTGGTGATTAGAACACTGACACAGACTCATTAGCCCCAAGCACACACCACCCCAAGCTGTGTGTTCGATCCCAGTTTGTAGAACAGGGAGGCAAGATGCCCGAAATTGTAGGCTCTCAGTAGATATATCTGTTGCTTTCTCTCCTCTTCCCCCCAGTTTGTTGAAAGTGATGCGGACGAAGAGCTTCTGTTTAATATTCCGTAAGTATTTCCTTGGTGGTTGTCTCAGGCGAAGCAGGCCGTACCCAGTTGGCTCTTCAGATGGCTTCGTTTACTGGCTATGTCGAGAGTGCACATCTGTTGCTAGAAATGGGATAGATTATTTTGGTGGGTTTTAGAAAGAAAGTATCATAGCTTTTTTTTTTTTGGTGACTGAAAACGATGTATTTGTTGAATTAACAATTGAGAAATTAAGGTAGGTTTGTTAGAATTGTAGAACGATAGAATGTTTGAAAGGAGTACAAGTGACAGATGTGTAAACTGAGCTCAGGGAAGGGTCTTGCTCAGGGTCAGAATCTCTGAGATTCAATGCCAGGTAGACAACCTTCTCTTTTGCATTCTGGCAGATTTACGGGCAATGTCAAGCTCAAAGGCATCATCATTATGGGAGAGGACGATGACTCACACCCCTCTGAGATGAGACTGTGAGTAGCAAGGGCTTAGGTCCTCATGAACCTCCCACTTGTCTTTTTCTGCTAACATTTTATTCCAGGATATACTCACTGGGTAAGAGTGCTTGCTGCACAAGCTTGAGGATCAGAGTTCAAATCCCCAACACCCAAGTAAAAAACTGGTGTGGCCCCTGTGCTGTGAGGTGGAGACAGGATTGCTAGGGCTTCCTGGAGGTCAGCCTAGCTCCAAGTTCAAAGAGAGACCCTATCTCCTGGGAATAAGCTGGACTCCTGATGTCTGCTTTTGGCCTCCTTGTGCATATACTACAAAAAAAAAAAAAAGAAAAGAAAAAAAGAAAGGCTGGTCAGGTTAGGTGTGGCAGTGCACACCTGTAATTCTAGCACTCAGGAATCTAAGGCAGGAGGGTTTTTGTGAGTTCAATGGATTGCCCTTGTCTCATTTACATCGAAATATATTGATTCCTGAATTAATTTCATATATAAATAAATTACTTAAGTTCTATCTATGTGAATGAAAATACAAGCTTTGCTTTATTTTTGAGACAGGGTCTCTTGTAGCCCAGGTTGGTTTTAAGCTTCTGACTCTGCCTCCATCTTTCAAGTTACAGGTGTGTGCCATCTTGCCCAGATGACTTTACTTTTGAGACAGGTTCTCACCGTGTAGCTCTGGCTGGCCTGGAACTTGTTATGTTGACCAGGCTGGCCTGCATCTCACAGGGCTCTGCCTTTCTCTATCTTGTGAATGCTGGGATTAAAGGCATGAGCCACCCTGCCCAGTTGACTTTTTGGTGTGTTTTGTGGCACTGGGAATGGAGCACTAGACCTGTGAGTGCTGGGTGAGTGCTCTAGCACGGAGCCTTTCTTAGATTAAGCACCCTCAGGGCCCGCTGCTTATCTCTTCCAAGTGCTGACTGTGGCACCATTCATTTAGACAGTAAAACAAATGCCAGTCGTTGATGACTTTGCAGTTTCCTTAATAACCTAGCTGCAGATCCCGAGTCTTCTTTATGGCTGCTCTTGTTGCATACAGTAGCCATCTTTGCACTGCTGTGCTGACGTCAGTTGCTCTATCCGCATCTGTGTGGCCTCAGGTTAGCAAAGTTCCACGTACCTCTTGCAACACCAGATCTGTTGTTGCCACCATTGGCAGTCCTCCTCCTGGAGAGTTTGCCTTATTCTGGTGTCTCCTTCCTGAAAGAAGAGGAATCTGCTCTGTGAGTGCAACATTGGCAGGGTGAGGGACATAGCTCAGTCAACAAAGTGCCTACCTGGCAGTCACGAAGACGTGAGTTTCATCTCTGGCACTCAGGTGAGAGTGGAGACAGTATGTGCTTGAGTAATCTCGGTGCTGGGAAATGGAGGCAGGAGGGCCCTGGGGCTCACTGGCTAGCCAGTGAGAGACTCTGTCCAAAGAGTGTAGGTGATATTCCCAGGTTGTCCTCTGGCTGCCACACAGGCACACAGTCATAAATTCACACATGTACATGCGTTAAAAGGGTGGAGAGATGGCCCCGTGCTTAAGCACACTGGCTACTTTTCCAGAAGACTAAGGTTCGATTCCCAGCATCCACATGACTGCTCGCAGCCATCTCTTAAATTCCTTTCCAGGGGATCTGACACGCTCTCTTCTCTCCTCTGAGGACACCAGATGCACACATGAGGTGCACAGGCACACATGCTATATAATGAGCGCCAGGCCAGTTTGGGCTACTGAATGACATCTTCTTACAAGAAAACAACATTTTAAAAAGTTTTAAGATAATCAAAAATTTTAATTGGGTTAAGGTTGTAGCTCAGTGGTAGAGGGGACTTAGCGAGTGCGAGGTCTCCAGGTCCCAGATCCAGTCCTTAGCATTCTTGAGAGGACCAAAGTTCCATTCCCATTACCCACATTGGAGGGCTCACAATCATCTGTAATTCCAGCTCCAAGGCATCAGACACCTTCTTCTGGCCTCCCTGGGCACACATTCACTCACACAGAAACACAGAAATAAAAATAATAAAAATAAATCTTTAAAAGCATATCTCTGTGTTGAATCATTTTTGATACTTTTTAGATATTTAGTTACTGGGAGGTTGAACTGGCTTCAGTCAAGCTGATACTTCCTTTGAGGCTGGGGGTGGTGATGCCTTTAATTCCAGCACTCGGGAGACAGAGGCAGGTGGATCTCTGTGAGTTCCAGGCCAGCCTGGTCTACAGAGCTAGCTCCAGGACAGCCAGGACTATACAAAGAAATCCTGTCTTGAAAAACAAGAGTGTGGTCTGTGGAGCAAAGTGAGTTTATTTTCAGGCTGTATACTTGCTAACTGTTCAAAGACTTCGGACGCTGTTTATCTTTATGCTTTGATTTATTTTATGAGTGTGTGTGTATGCCTGAGAGTAATAGGTATGTTCACCACATGCGTGCAGTTGCTTGTAGAGTTCAAAAGAGGGTGCTGGCTCCTCTGGAACTGGAGTTACAGGTGGTGGTTAGCCACCATGTGGGTGCTAGGAATCCAAACTGAGTGCTCTTGACTGCTGAGCTGTCTCTCCAGCTCCATGAATTTTATTTATTTATTTTTTTCTGAGACAGGGTCTTACTACGCAATCCTGGCTGTCCTGGAACTCACAGAGATCCACTCGCCTCTGTCTCCTGGGTGCTGAGATTAAAGGTGTTGAACCACCATGCCTGGCAGTTTTGTTCTGTTTGTCTGTCTGTCTGTCTTTTTTTTTAGGACAGAGTTTCTCTTTGTAGCCCTGGCTGGCCTCAAACTCAGAAATTGCCTGTCTCTGCCTCCCTACTGCTGGGATTAAAGACATGCACCACTACTGCCTGGCTTGTTTTTTGTTTTTTTGTTTTTGAGAGAAGGCCTCATCCATTACAAGCTGCTTCAAACTATGTAGCTGAGGCTGACCTTAAACAACTCCTCCTCTTTCCACTTTCCAGGTTTGCTGGGACCACAGTTGTGTACTACCATGCCTGAGTAGCGTTTTCTTTTTCTTTTTTTTTTCTTCTCAGAGAGGTTCTTACTCTGTAGCAGTCTGTTCTCATGGCAGGCTTCCAGGGTCACTCTCCTACGTGCTAAGGTTGAGTCACTGGGCCTGGTAACCAGTTGTTAGCCATAGTTGTCCTACGGTGCTGTAGTGTACTGGAGGATCTCCCTTTTATCTAGCTACACCCTGGACTAGTTAACCATTCTTTTTTTCTATGCTCACACCCCCTCGCAGGCCCTTGTAATCACTTGCTTGCTTCCATGAGGTCAACGTGTTTTCTTTTAGAGCATGCAGCATCTGTCTCTGTGTTTAGCTGACTTACTTAACACAGTTAAGTGTTAAGCTCCTCCGAGCTCGTCCACATGGCATCAGATGATAGATTTCACTCTATAACTGAGTAGCATCCCACAGCGAGCTTCCATCACATTCTGTCTTTGATCTGTCACAGGACTGAGGTTGAATCTTTGCCTTCCCATTGGAACTAGTGCCATGGTAAGCAGCAGCGGCAGTAAGAGTGCCGATGTCTCTCCCGTGCTCCTGTCCTTTCCTTGGGTATTTACTCAGGATTGTTAGATCATAAGGTATTTCTACTTCCTGGTTTTTTTGGTTGTTTTTTTGAGAATTTTTCCATAATGACACCCCTAGTTTACCTTCCCATCTATAGTGTTTGTGTGTTCTTCTTTCTCTGCTCCTCACCAGTATTTATTTCCTGTCTTTTTGCTAGTGACCATTCTGAGAGAGTAAGATGACATCTCATTGTTTAGATTTGTGTTTCCTTGGCTAATGACTGAATACTTTTTCATGTTCTTGTTGGCTACTTGACTATTTTCTTCTGGGCGTTTCGAGGCAGGGTCTTACTGTATAACCCAGACTGGCTTCGCACTTGGGATTGTCCTGGCTCTGCCTCCCAAGTGCTGGAATTACATTATGTGTCATTGCACTCCGCTTGTGTTATCTTTTGAGAAATGTCTTTTTAGATTCTCTGGACGTTCTTTAATTAGATTATCTGCTCTTTTGTGGTTGAGTTGAGTTCCGTATGTATTTTGGACATTACTTACCCCTGTTGGAAGATTTCTCTGTCATTCTGTAGGTTGAAACAGGATTTGTAACTACAGTGCTATGCTGCCTCATAATGCTGCTTGTGGATGCTCACTGTTATTAACCTGCTGCGGATCATTCTTAGAAACACTTTGAAGCAAACATTTGCTTTCTTAAATGACACACATTCTGCCACAGTGAAAATATAGCTCCCTCCTTGTGGGTGTGTTAATAAAATACCCTGGAGGGACATGTAGCTGAGTGCTTCAGAATGTGTGTGTGTGTGTGTGTGTAATTTTTTCCCTTTTACTGGCAGTTTTACCTTTCCAAAGCCTTTTATGAGTTTATGGTCTTTTGTGTACTCTTTTGAAGTGGAAACACCCCACCCCCATTGTAGTATTTTAAGAAATATTGCTGAGTGTGGTGGCACAGGCCTTTAATCTTAGCTGTTGGAAGGCAGAGGCAGGGGGATCTCTGTGAGTTCTAGATTAGCCTGGTATACTTAGCAAGTTCCAGGACATACAAACATAATAAAGAGACCCTATCTCAAAAAGAAAGAAAGAAAGAAAGAAAGGAGAGAAAAATGAAATCAATATAACATGATGGTGTTCAGGTGATTTTTGGATGCAAAACCCACTTGCGTGTTGGGCTACTTGATCTTATCTCTTAACTGTGTTTGATATGCTTCTGCCAGAGTATGCATTTTCCCCCATGAGTAAGCTGTTTACTCTAGTTTTGGTCGGATGTGCTGAGTCGACTCTGTTCTTCGTGCCGTCCCTGCATGTGACCCGGCTGAGCTCTCTCTACATGGCTTCTCGGTTCTCAAGCCACTCGATGCCACTGGATTGTGCTGTGGTTTCCTGGCTCTTCGCTTTCTTCTTTCTCTCTCCCTTCCTTCAAGGTGGGATCTTGCTGTGTTGCCTTCAGTGGCCCCAGGGAACTCTGCCCAAGCAATCCCCCTGCTTTGGTCTCCCTGCCAGGGCTGCAGGCCTAAGGGTGTATGTATGTAAATGCCAGTAAAATGCCGTTTTGATCCTAACTTTTGATCTCTTTTTGATGGAATTGAGGTTAGTTGAGTAGTCAACAGAGAGTTTGAAAACACTGAAAATTTTGATAATGCATATTTCTTGACTTTTCTTTCCTTTTTTTCCCCCTCAGGTACAAGAACATTCCACAGATGTCGTTTGATGATACAGAAAGGGAGCCAGATCAGACCTTTAGTCTAAACCGAGATATTACAGGAGAATTAGAATATGCTACAAAGTAAGCATGGGACCTGGCTCCTTCTCTCTGTGTTTTTTCTTCCTTTCATTTTGGAGACAGGGTCTTGATATATTGCCCAGGCTGGCCTTGAACTCAGTCCTCCTATATCTGTCTCTCCAGAGTGTGTGCTGCCTCGCCCTGGCGTTGTGCCGTGGCTTCTCCTTCGCTTGCAGTAAGCATGCAGCCTGTGATCTTGACTCTTTGTTTTGGCCACTGTCCTGCTTTTTGAGCATTGGAAACGAGTTAAAGCAGCAAAGGAAGCTTGGTTCCCGGCATGGCCAACTTTTGGCCGAGATCAGTGCACGTCACAGACTTGTTAACTTGGAAGCTTTGGGCAGTCCTGGGTGAGCAGCTAGCAAGGCTTAGGAGAGGTGTTTGTGGAATTCCTCTGCAAAGTGGGATTGGCAGACTCAGGTCCCTGCACCCACCTGGTCACTTCTTTAGTGCTATCTTTCTCCTAAGGGCGAAGCCGTGATAAACATGGCTCAGAACCTGGCTTGGTCCCTTGAAGTTAGGTGCACTGTATATTCCTTTCCTTTCCTTTCTTTTCTTTTTTTTAAAGACAATCTTGCTATGTTTCCTGGCTGGGCTGGAATTGACTGTAGACCAGACTGACCTTGAACTTACATCGATCCTCCTGCCTCTGCCTTCTGGGTATAGCAGTGACATATGCCACTATGCCAGGTGTTCTGTTGATTATCTTTTTGCCCTAACTGCCTTAGACAAGGTCTGGCGGATGTGTAGTCAGTGTTCACTGCATTAATTACTGCTCCAAAGGAAATTGGGAGTGAAGGATCAGGTGTCCTCTGATACTTACCTGCAAATTGGGATTGAACTGTTGTCTTACCTGGTGGCAAGATGAATACCACATGGTAACCCGTGTCTTCTCTCCCTCTTCCTTTTCCATCTTCTAGAATTTCCCGGTTTTCAAATGTCTATCATCTCTCCATTCATATTTCAAAAAACTTTGGAGCAGATACCACGAAGATCTTTTATATTGGCCTGAGAGGAGAGTGGACTGAGGTAATTGAGTTTGGTAAATGTGTCTGCACAGTGAGGTGTCGGTTGGCCCATCTGTTTATAATTTTTCTTTTGTGTGTGTTTGTTTTGTTTTGGGACAGGCTCTTACAATATAACCCTGTCTGACCTAGAACTCATTATTAGACCTGGTTTGCCTGGGTCTCATTGAAGATCCACCTGCCTCTGCTTGGCTTTTTTTTTTTTCCCTATGATTTCATCATAATAACTTTCTTTGTTGGTTAGACTTTTTTTAATTCATATATTTTATTTTCTGTATGTATTTATGTGTATATGGTATGGGTACATGTGTGTTATGGTATGTGTAGCTTAGAGGACAACTCGTGGGGGTCGTTTCTCTCCTTCCAGCATATTAGTTTCAGGTGTCTAACTTAGGTCATCAGGGTTGGCAGCAGTCACCCTTACCCACTGAGCCATCTTGCTGGCCCCACCATAGATACTTTTAAGGGAATGGAAATAGTTTAATTTATATCAGTTAACAGTTTTGAAGTTTCAATTTTTTCATGAGTATTTTGATACAGGGCTCAGGTGAGCTCGATGACAGCTTGCTTAGCATGCAAGAGGCCATGCAGGGGGCCTTGGGTTTCACCCCATCACACATTCTTAGCAATCTTGTTCTGGGCACCAGAGACCAGATGATAAGTTCCTGTTCTCATCTGGATTTTGCCTGCTGCTGAGAATCCTGATTGTAGATAGTGGTCTTTGCTGGCTTCTCAGGATTAAAAGTGTCAGCAGGGGGAGCTTCAAAGAGAACACGTGGCGGGAGCCGGGCTGAGGACTGCTGCGGTGTATGTGCTCTAGGAGGGTTCCTGAGTGGCCACTGACCTCACCTCTACCTTTTTTTTGTAGCTTCGCCGGCATGAGGTGACCATCTGCAATTACGAAGCATCAGCCAACCCAGCAGACCACCGGGTCCATCAGGTCACCCCACAGACACACTTCATTTCTTAAGGGCCGGCCTAGGCTCCTTCAGATGCGCTGTTAGTGAAGACGTGCGACCACCTTCTGGGAAGGACAGAAGAGGCTCCCACAAGAGTTGCCTGCCACAGCCTTGGCCAGGCTGTGTCTTAGGGTTGCTGCAGGAACCTGGTTTGTGGAAACTGCTCACCACCAGGAGTGGCGTGGGTGCCAAGGGACAGTCGTTCTCTAAGGCATTGCAGAAACTGGGTCTTAGGCTGGGTGGCATCTCGCAGTCATGACTAACGCTTGCTTTTCCAGTCAGTGTGGCCATGGGATCCCAAGTGTCTTGTTGCTTGTGACTTGTCCTTTTTAAAGAAGGAAGCTTCCTCGGCTGCAGGAATCCTTCTGAAACCTGAGTTTTGTGTTTGTGTTAGCCATCAGGAGGGTCTCCAACTAGAAACACATGTCCCTGCCTGCTCCTCCGACCTGTCGTTGCTCAGCATTTGTGTCAGGGTGCCCAGCTGGTGTCATGTGTCACAAGTGTCCCGGGATGGAGGTTGGAAAGGAGGGAGTCTCCTGATATATGGCTGCTTGGGGAGGTCTCTCAGTATCTAGCCAAGCAGCTGGCAGAGCATAGAGTCATTTCTTGTGTGGTGACCTGGTTGGGGTGAGATTGAGACTCAGCAAAAACTCCCCGTGGGACCTCCTTGGTGTTTACTTGCTTCTAACTTGTGTTGTAAACCCAGTGCTTGAATCTGGAGACCATGGTTCTTCTGTTCATGGCTTTTATTCACTGTGACTAATGAGCTTCCTAATAAATCCTTGCCAGACTTAAGTTTTCTCTTTTCTTCTGTGCTCTTGGTTGTACTGCGAAACTTACATTTCACTGGGAACTTGGATTTCAATCTGGTTTTCTTTTGATCTAGATAGATCATGAATCTTACAGTTAAATCAGTTTCTCCAGGAAAGGTCCACTTTCATTTTGTACAGCATGGTAGAAACATTCCTACTTCTGCATTTTGTAAAAAGGAAGTTGGGTTAGAAAGCTAAGTTCTATTTCTCATGAAGGGAAAGTAGCTTGTAGAGTACATTTATAAAAACAGGAGGAGGACATGGGCTGGAGAGGTGCTTTTTAGTGAAGAGCACGTGCTGCTCTTCCAGAGGACCCAATTCACTTCTCAGCACTTAAACGGTGACTCAGAACCAGCTGCAACTCTAGTTCCAGGGGATTGGATGCCTCTTCTGGCCTCTGCTGACATGTCATTCACATGATACGCAGATATACATGCAGACAAAACACTCATGCACATAAAGTAATCTTTAAAGGAGAGATTCTGGAGGCATCAAAATAAGTGAGGATGAAGGTAATAAGGACAATTGCTTCAAGGTGATCAGAGTCAGCACAGCCCCTGACAAGGAGCTGAGTGTCTGAAAGCATTTGAGACCTCATCTTTTCAGAAGAGTTGGTAAGGGAGTGGGTGCTGAATGTGGCCCGGAGAATACCTCTGAGGGATGGCTCATCGTCAGGAAGACATTGCTACTTTCTCCAGTTCCTGAAAAAAGGTCTGACACTCTAGGCCTTGTTGGAAATCGAAGTTCTGAAATGCAGCCTTGGGGGGCAGGTGGTGGTGGTGACTAGAATGCAAACATAGCTCTCTTGGTGCAGTAAGGTAATCCACTCAGCCATAGCCTGCTTTGTGTGGAACATTCTGAAGACTAAAGGGCTAGCGGGTGAGGGTGTAGCTCAGCTGTAGAGTGCTTGCCTAGCATGTGCTTGGCCCTGGGTTTGGTTCCCAGGGCTATTTAAGGCTATTTAAATTTCTTGGATCGAGGGGGAAAAAAAAGTTAAAAACCTCAAAATAGGGCCATGGAAATGGCTCAGTGGGTAAAAATGTCTGCTGCTCAAGTCTGACAACTTGAGGTAGATACTCAGAGCCCAACTGAAAAGCCAGCGGCCATGGTTCACATCTGTAATCCCAGTGGCATAGGCAGAAATGAGAGAACCCCCTGGAAGCACTCTGGCCAGCTTGACTAGAGTACACAATACAGCAGCAAACCAGAGACTGCCCAAAAAACAAGGTTTGCTGGGATGATGTCCATGCCTTTAGTCCCAGCACTCCACCTAGGAGGCAGAGGCATGCACATCTCTGTGACTTTAAGGCTAGTTCTCTGACATGTGAACAGAATAGGTATGCGCGTCATCCGCAACATCCAACACCTCAAAACACTCATCTGTCCCACTAGTACGTGCTCACAGATAGCTCCTGGAACTGGAGTACCACAGAGCTTCATGTGATGAGCTGCATTTCTTCCACAAACCAACCCAGCAGAGTTCTGCAGGTGGGGGGCCAGCTGTATTTTCTTCTACTTTATCCCCTTTCTTTTGTGACATCCACTTCCATGTCTTTGCTTTGCTGTGGTCCCTTGATTCTAGTATTCCAAGCTTCATGTCTATGGCCTGTTGATTTAAATACAAGAACAAGTTGCTGCTCGGCCTGGAGGGAAGTGTTTTTGTTGAGCTTCCAAGCTTGTATTGCTCTGGGTTCACAGAAAAGAAACTAGTGTAGGTGAAGCTTGGAGAATGAGTTCTCAACCACCAAGGGACCCCTGTGACTCATTTCCTGTTTGCGGATCCTTACAGGCTCTCTCAGGGATTCGGTCGGTCCTTCAGTTCAGCTTGTCCCGCAGCCTGTTTTTCAAGCTCAATTTCCACTTCACCAGTGTGACTCAGTGGTGACCAAACGAAGCCCTTCTGTTCTTAGCTCAGAGCTGGCGGCGATCCGTGCAAACCTGAAAGGCATCACTTGTCAAGGGCAGTGTCAAGCCAGCACTGCTGGTGCTGTGCAGTGTCCTGATATGGCCTACATACTTTCCCAGGGTCCTTCTTCAAGTGAGTAAGGCCTCACACTGATTTTTACAGTGTTCAAAGCAAGTTTACATGGCCTCATTGGAGCTTAACAGCAAAGTTATGAAACAGCAGGTGGTTATTAGCATTTTATAGCTGAGGAAGCCAGTCAGGAAAGGCAGATTACAGTGTAATCTTGAGGTTGCTATTTATTTACTTCCCTTCCCCAAGCCTTAGCTCCCTCATGTTTAAAGATAAAGAGGGGAGGACAAAGTGATCTCAGGTCTTTTCAGGTCAGGGTGTATGATTCCATCCATGATCCTGTGAAAGAGCCTGAAAACCAGTGTGGAGGACCACCAGGAAGAAAGATGAACAAAGGGAAAGGTCGAAAGCACAACGTGAGGAGTGTCGTTAAAAACATTCACGAGTTTTGTGAAGGAAGGCAATCTTTGAGATGCTAAAGTGTTCCACTACATTAACCATTTTACTACATATGTACACGATTCTGTGGACTGGAGACAGAAGCAGTAAAATGCTTTTTAATAAAACAAAACACCAGTGAATACTCAACAGCACACCTGGAGATGTGCCCTGCCCCGCGGAGATGGGAAGATGGCCAACCTTACGCTAAAGAGCACTGTGAGGAATGTCTATCCTCCAGGACGAAGGTCCTCCCGGAAGGCTTGTCTGGCGGGGCATCTGGGAGTCGCTTGTCACGTCCAGACGCCGCAGGTGTCAGCGTGGCATCACAGGGAGTGGTCCCACTGTGGGCAACATGGCAGCTCCTAGATGGGAAACCCAGACCCGCTTCCGGGTTCCGTACCGCTGGCCGGGCTGCTTCCGGCAGCGCGATGGCTGGGTTCCCGGGACTCGAACGGAAGTTCCGGCGGGGGCGGCCGAGGGGGAAGAGTGTGTGTCTGTGCGGGAGGAAGGGGAGAATCGCCCGAGCGGTCTCGGAAGCCCCTGGGAGTGAGGTACCCGGCCGGGCGTGCAGCGAGACCGCGAGGGTCGCGGGGAGGCGGCGGGGAGCGGCCGGAGGGCGCTGTCCGGTCCTGGGACGGCCGGGCTCGGGGCTGCGCGCGCGGCGGGAGAGCGGCTGCGCGCTGGGCACTGGGAGACCCCATTGTGGGGCGGAGGCTTCCCCGGGTCAGTGCCCCTTTGTGGGCAGGTGCAAGCGCTGGGGTAGGGCAGCAGGTGCCATTGTAGGGGTGCGATGACCCTGGGTCAGAACCCAACTTCCCACTGTGGAGAACCGGAGACGCCGGGTGGAGGCGGGGGTCCCCAGAGCCGAGGAGGAAGGGGATCCTAGCTTAGGGCATCTGGTGCATTCTCTCTGGGAAGAGGAACCCCAGGGTGAGAGGTTTGGAGAGATGCTGTGTGATCTTCCTACCGTGAGGAGGGGCAGTCGGGGTCAGAGCTGGAAGGTGGGGTCCTGCAGGAGGGCGGGGCGCCCTTAAGACACTTAGGAGGCAGGTAGCGGAAGCTTCCGGAGTTTGGAGGATGCTAAGCATGGGGAGGGGCCAGCCAGCCTGAGATTCTTTTGTGTTGGGAGTCCCAACACCTGTTCATTTGGGGACCTATTTGGAGTCATTGGCAGCAACGACAGCAGGTAGCCCCGTGGAGATGGGAAGGCTTGGGGCACCGGTTTGTGGTGGAAGGTGGCAGAAGGGAGTTGTTAGGTTCTCGTGGGACATGAATGGCTCCCAGGAATTTATTTCTGAGCCAGAAACTGCTGTGAAGATTGGATTGGGGCTGGATAAGAGGGGAAGAGAGGGAGGATGGAGAAGATGGGGAGGTGGGTGGGACGGAAAGCCTGTTTTCTTGGCATTTTTCTCCATCTCCCTAGGGCAGTGGTTCTCAGCGTTATTAATGCTCCGACCCTTTAATGCAGTTCTCATGGTGCGGTGACCCCCAACCATGAAATTATTTTTGTTGCTACTTCATAACTGTAATTTTGCCGCTGTTATGAATCGTAATATAAATATCTGATATGCAGATGGTCTCAGATGACCCCTGTGAAAGGATCATTCGACCCCCCAAAAGGGGTCTCGACCCACAGGTTGAGAACCACTCGCTGCTCTAGGGCCAGGACTCAGGGAAGAGGGGCTCCAGGGGTTTCAGGAAGGGATACTTGGGACTTTGGGAGGATGCAGTTAGCACTCAGAGGCTTATAGGGGGAAGACTGCAGAAAAAACCCTACCTTGCACTGCCCCCCACTTCCAGCCCCTAAACCCTGTGCCAGCCCATCTGTCCCATGCTTGGGCTCTAGGGTTGGATGGGAACCAGGGATGTAAGTTTTAGACCATGAAGATGGCTACCCCTGCTTCTCAACCTTGGGATGGGGCCAACTTTCTAGCCCTCTGCCCCAGACTTCTTTTTGCCTGTGTTTTCTTTCTGTTCAGAATCAAACCCTGGTGTTATGCAGGGCTGATGGCCTGGGTGGGCTTCTTAAACCTGGAGGCCTCTCCGGCCTGACTTTGCTCTTGACCTCCCACCTTCCCTTATGCAGGCCCAGCCTGCAGGAAGCCCTGCAGTGTATGTGTGGTAACACCATGTCTGTGCCCCTGCTCACCGACGCTGCCACCGTGTCTGGAGCTGAGCGGGAAACGGCCGCGGTAAGGGCCCCTAGGCCAGACTTGTGGGTGGCAACTGGCTGTAGGCAGTGTGGGAAACATGGAGGTGGCAGTATGAGGAGGGAGAAGCCTGGAGCTAGCAGGGTGTTAATAATCTGTTGGCTCCCACCTTGGTTTCCCCAGGGCTAGGGGGCTTACGAGAGGTGGGCCCCCGTAAGCTGGAGGAGCCAAAGGGTGGCTTCCCATTCCACTTCTGATGTTTTCCAGGTCATTTTTTTACATGGACTCGGAGACACAGGGTGAGTGAGCTGGGAGGTGGGGTCCTTTTTTGTCAGGTGGAGGGCCATTGTCCCTCTGGGTGCTTTCTACACTGGCACCCCTGCTTCCCTCCCACAGGCACAGCTGGGCTGACGCCCTCTCCGCCATCCGGCTTCCTCATGTCAAGTACATCTGTCCCCATGCGTGAGTGTCACCCCAGCTAGAGAGGGGCTGCGGGGGGGTGATCCTCTAGTCCTGGGCCTGTTCTCTCCATCGGCTGCCTCCTGGGGCTTGGGCTGAAAGCAGTCAGGCCATGTTCAGTCTTAGCTTCCTGGAACCCTAGGAATGGGCTCCAGTTCCGGCCTTCACCCCCAAGGCTTCCTAGACCCAAGACCTCCTAAAAAGAGCCTTCCCCAAGTACTCACCCCTGAGCTGGACCCCATCACGGGGTGTTAGTCTCTGCTTCTCCTTCGTTACCGCTGATGCCCCAACCACAGCTTCCAGCCCCACGTGGCAGGTTGCCTGGCAACACTTGAAACACAGGCCCTGCCTGCTGGGAGGGGCCCCCAAGGGTAGCTCTGCCCATTCCCAGGCTCTCTGCTGATGCTTTATCCCTCCTGAGACCTGGCCACCCCTCCCCAGGCCCAGGATCCCTGTGACACTCAACATGAAGATGGTGATGCCCTCCTGGTGAGTTTGGGGCTGGAGGGAGATGGGAACTGAGGAGCTACAGGGGCTGGCCAGACCTCCCAGAAACTACTGCCTCTGCTTGCCCAGGTTTGACCTGATGGGGCTGAGTCCTGACGCCCCCGAGGATGAAGCTGGCATCAAGAAAGCAGCAGAGAACAGTAAGGCCCCAGCCCTCCCTCACCATTCCCTCCCCACCCTCTTCCCAGAGCACCGGGCAGTGCCCACCTGCTCCCTCCAAGTCTCTAGCAGCTTCCTCACCCCAGCCATGCCCTTCCCCCCGTCCCCAGTCAAGGCTTTGATTGAACATGAGATGAAGAATGGGATCCCTGCCAATCGAATCGTCCTGGGTGGCTTTTCGCAGGTGAGGGGGGTGCAACGGGGAGAGGCTGGGTGTGTGAGCTGTTCCTTCCTGACCTATCATTCCCTTCTCCCCAGGGTGGGGCCCTGTCCCTCTATACAGCCCTTACCTGCCCCCACCCTCTGGCCGGAATCGTGGCATTGAGCTGTTGGCTGCCTCTGCATCGGAATTTCCCCCAGGTGAGTATTTCCACAGGCCCTTCCTCTCCTGAGGGTCCCTGTGGCTTGGGCACTGTGCTGCATGCATGGAGCACTGACTGTGCCCTGGAAATTCTATCTGGCTCACAGGCAGCCAATGGTAGTGCCAAGGACCTGGCCATCCTTCAATGCCATGGGGAGCTGGATCCCATGGTACCCGTTCGGTTTGGGGCTCTGACAGCTGAGAAGCTCCGGTCTGTCGTCACACCTGCCAGGGTCCAGTTCAAGACATACCCAGGTGTCATGCACAGCTCCTGTCCTCAGGTCAGTGGGGGATGCCTACTCCTGCCCTCCTCCCTCTTCCCTCCAGCAGGGAGCCTCACAGTCTTCCCTCATCCCAGGAGATGGCAGCTGTAAAGGAATTTCTGGAGAAGCTTCTGCCTCCGGTCTAACTAGTTGCTGGCTCCCATTGCCGTCCCCCAGCTCATGGGGGACCCAGCAAGCAAGCACCGCACCATCTTGGATCTGAGCCGGTCGAGCCCCTGTCCCCTCTCTTCCCACCCTGTTCTCTTCCCACAGGCCTCTGGGGCAGGTGGCCGAGGCTGGCCAGGTCTTCCTGCTGGCTTCGGCCATCTGGAAGTCAGCAGCAGGGGTGGGCTGCTCTCTCACCCCCCTTCCCTGGAGGCGGGCCCCAGCAGCAGTATTGGAGGGGCTGTAGGCAGCGAGAAAGGGGCCCAGCTGCTGACCCACTCACTCAGGACCTCTCACTAGCCCCGCTTTGGGCCCCCTCCTGCGACCTCAGGGTTTGGCCCATGGGGCCCTCATGGGCCCCCCACCCCAGTGATTCTGCCCGGATAATCGTGTCTCTCCTGCCTCACTGCAGCTGCTTCTCTGTCACGAATGTGTCCACAGCCCAGGGCCCTTGCTGCTGTGGGCTGTCTGCTCCTGGGCAGGCATGTCAGGAGGTGGGGTCCCTCGGGGGCTCCCCCAGCCTCTCCCCAGAGGGGCTGAGCCCTGCCTCCCGTGGCCCTTCCTTGCAGGCCTGGAGCCTGCAGGGCTGGATTGATGTTCAAGGGACCCCTGCCCCGTGCTGTCTCACCCTCACTATGTCCCCACTCTAGGGCCAGGGAGGTAGTGGGGGAGGAGTTGTGTCTTGTCTTCTGTCTCCATGTGGTTTTGGGTGTTTTTCTTGTTTTGTCCTGGATTCCGATAAAATTAAAGAAATTGCTTCCTCAACTCTCAGGCCTGCCTGATGGAGTGCAGAGTGACCATCTGTGAGCGTCTGCCCCAGGATAAGAGAACGTTTTTTATTTTAAATACTTCAGAAAGCTCAATCATAGCAGTATAAGTTAGTGCCGGGGAGGCTTTGGTCCCAGACCCTTCTCCCTTATAGGCTCTGGAGGGGGGTGGGGGTGGGGGTGGAGGGGGTCCCATGAGCTCCCAGATCCTGGGGAAGATAAGCTGGAAAAACCCATGCTCCTTCCTGGTCAGTGGAGCCAGACAGAAGTCTCCTGCCTGGAGGGCTAAGTGGGCAGCTGGTATATGAGGTAGGCCTCAGCTTGGCCCCAGAGCGCAAGGGTACAGGGTCCTGGAGGCTGGAAAGCAGGCAACTGCTCCTCTTCCTTTCTGGTCCATGGTAAGGAGGTCCTCAGGCCTGTGCCCCAAAGCCTGAAGGGTTCTGCTTCTGCCAGCGCCATAGATCTTCACCTGCGCAGACAAGGGTGGGTCAGGGCTTGCCTGAGGACAGCCCAGACCAGAGTTGCCCTTGTAGCCAGTTCCTCGCTCTTCCAGGTTAGGCAGATACTCACACATCCTGTCGAGCCCTAAGGCTGCTGTCCAGCCCAGCTCCTCGTGGGCCAGGCTGGGGTTGGCGTAACAGGCTGCCACGTCCCCTTCCCGCCGGGCCACTACCTTGTACGGGATCTGCAAGAGAGGTCACAGATGTCTAGCTGAACAGGCCCCGGGCGGCAGGAGCCACGAGCAGGAAATACGTCGCAGCCATCTAACCCTGAATGCAAGGTGGCTGGAGGAGCGGGGTGTGCTGGGATGCCAGCTGCGTGGGCGGGGCCTACCTTCTTCCCCGAGGCCTTCTCCATGGCTTGGATCATCTGCAGGACAGAGTAGCCTGTGCCCGTGCCCAGGTTGTAGGTCTGCCCAGGAGAATGGGGGTGTTGAACGGAGTGCATCATCCACCCCATGTGCCACGCTCGCCCCGGATCTCAACCTTTTCCCTCCCTGGCCTCTCCCTTGGCTCCCTACCCGGCAACCACACTGCTCCTTCAGCTTCTTCAAGGCTGCTATGTGGCCCTTCGCCAGATCCACCACGTGAATGTAATCCCTCACGCCTGTAGAGAGTGATGGAGGTTTGTCCGCCCTCGGCCTCCCTCCTTGCCCCCACTCTTAAGAAGGCTCACCTGTCCCATCCTCCGTAGCATAGTCATCACCGAAGACGTTCAGGGCCTCTCGTCGCCCAATTGCCACCTAGGGCACAAGGCAGGTCAGCTTCTTCAAGGGCCCAGGCAACAGTGGTACTCCGAGGCCCCCTAGGGTTATCACCCCTACCTGGGAGACATAGGGCATGAGGTTGTTGGGGATGCCCTGGGGATCTTCGCCGATGCGGCCGGAGGCGTGGGCACCAGTGGGGTTGAAGTACCGGAGCAACACTGCATTCCAGGCCTGTGTGGTGCAGGTCAGACAGTGGGGCTGGGGCACATGCAGTGAGGCCCAGCTCAGCCCACAGCCATGTCTGTTCTGTGCGCTCTACGAACAAGCGAGGGATGGCACCTGCGTACCAACCGCAGTGGCCCTGGGCAGAATACTGCTGCTTCTGAGCCTCTGTCTCCTTGTGGTGAGAGGGCTCAGGATCCCAATCCTGGGCTCATGGGAGCCAGTGAACGGAGAAGAGGCTGGGCTGGGGGGTCCTCACCGTGTCTGCCCTGCACAGGTCCCGGATCATCTCCTCAATGAAGAACTTGGACTTGCCGTAGGGGTTGGTACAGCCCCCGGTGGGGTGGGCCTCATCCAGAGGCAGGTACTGGGGGTTCCCGTACACGGTGGCTGAGCTGCTGAACACCAGATTCTTCACCCCGTGGGCCCTCATGATCTGGCCGTGGAGGGGAGGGTCAGTGGCCTGTGCCTCACGCATTAGTCCCACTTGTTACCCCACCCTAGGAGGGTGGGGTTGAGGCGACGGGCACGCTCAGTTACAGAGAGGGAGTCAGGCTGGGAGGTAAAGAAAGGCATGTGTCCAAGAGAGCACAGCTTGGGTCCTGTCTGATTCTCCTACATAGGCCCTTACTGTGGCAGCCATGCCAGATAGCCTGGGGCCCAGCTGGGGTCTGTGTCCCCTTCTCTTACCTCCAGGAGCTGGATGGTCCCTGTTAGGTTAACTCTATAATAATCCAGAGGCTTCTGCACTGACTCTCCCACGGCCTTGAGCCCAGCAAAGTGGATGACGGCCTTAAAGTTGTGCTGCAGGGGTAGGGCAAGGGTCAGAAGAGGCTCTGCAGCTCAGAACTTGGCAGTGCTCTTCCTGCCTGCCAAGCAGCACCCACCTTTTTTTGATAGGGTTTCTCTGTGTAGCCCTGGCTATCCTAGAACTTACTATGTAGACCAGGCTGGCCCCAAACTCAAAGATCTGCCTGCCTCTGCCTCCCAAGTGCTGGGTTTAAAGGTGTGTACCACCACGCCCAGCTAGCACCCCACCTTTTTAAAGAGGTGCTGTAAGGCTGCCTGGTCCAAGATGTCCATCTCCTGAAACTCCACAGAGTGGCCTGTCAGCTCCTGGACCCGACGCAGGCTCTCAGGCATGGAGTCCCCTCCTGGTGGGGCATGCGGAGACCATCGGCATTAGAAGATGGGGTCCTGGATCCAACCCTTCCAGAAACCACTCACCGCCGCCCATTCAGCTGACTCACCACGAATGGCATTGTGGAAGTTGTCGATGACTACAGGGGAGTAGCCTGCCTCCAGCAGCTCCAATACTGTGTGGCTGCCAATGTAGCCAGCCCCTCCTGTGACCAGCACCTTCTCCGCCATGGTGCCTGGTTAGAGGACACGAGAATGTTACAGGTGGGCTGGACCTCCTTCCAACTGGATGCTGGGCTCCAAACCTCATCTTGGAGGATGCACTGGTGGGCCTCAGTTTAAAGAGAGGCTCTGGAGTCAGCTCTGGGTCTGACCTAACTATCACTTTCTGGCCTTAGGGCCTGAAGCTTCCCTACCCTCTCTAGGCCAGTTCCCACCTCTAGGATGATCTGTACACACACCATGAGGGCCTAATGGGGTGTTAAAAGGTGTGCCACCTGTGTGTGGAGGAGTCAGACACACCATACTGTCTAGTTTCTATTGAGGATGGGACTTTTGAGGACCCACCCTTCCTGCCTCCATGTCTGGAGAGTGGGCAGTCCTGGACAGAAGAGAACATGGCTGCAGGATTGGGATACTAAGATTTGAAAAAGGGGTCCGTCCCTATAAGCTCTGGCCTTCTCTCAGGAGCAAAAGGTTCCTGGGTTTGGTGACTAATACCTAGTGCTCCAACAACCAATCCGTGCCCTGGAAGGTCAGCTGGGAGGAAGCAGCAAATACACCAAATGGCTTCAAGGGTGCAGTCCTTAGCCAGGAACACTACTGCAGTACCAGTAGCCCTAGAGTGGGTCAGGCTTCACTCCACCCTGGGGCAGCCAATAGCCCAGCTTTTGCTCCTGGCGTGGAGCAACAGATCCCGCCCAACTTCAGGCAGCACCGAGAGGGCCGGTGTCGACGTGGATTTGGCTTGAGCTCGGCTGCCAGGTGTGTATCCCCGCCCTGAGCAAACTGCAGGGCGGACAGAAAGGAAGTCCACACACTGAGGCCTTTCATTCTCGCGCCCTGGCTCGCTGCCGCCTTCCTCCAAGCAGCTCAAGTCGCTGCAGGGGTCATTCTCCTGCAATCCACCGGACTGGGCGCGCACTGCGTGCGTGACTCCTAACTCGCACTTGTGCGTTATTTTCCCTAGTTTCGCCCCCACATCTGGATGAGCCAAGTGTTCCCACTAGCACTTGGAACTAGGTCAGAGCCGGGAGGTAGTCTGCCTGGGGTCACACAGCGGTGAGACCCAGGTTGGCTGGGATCACCAAACCCACTCCCCGCTACTCCCCGCTGCTCTCGCACTGCGCGCGTTCACGGTGAAGCGGTTGCCGAAGGGCCCTGGAGGCAGAAAGGCTGCTCCGCTCCGGACCCGAGGGGTGACCCTCCCTGGCCAGCTGTCCCTTCCTCAGTTTTCCCAGTCTGTACAATGGAGGGGAGCGGACGCAGGACCCCGAAAGCCCGGGCGCGGCCGAGCTCAGCGCTGGACTGTGGTCCTGGGCTGGTACCGCGAGCGGGGAGCCGGGCCCGGAATGAATGGGCTCCGGTGGCCCCTGCCACGGCCGCGGGAAATGCAGCAGAAGGGGCGGGCCTGGCCCTGTCTCGAACACCGACCGACCCTCTTGGAACTCCTTCGTCCCCGCCGACCACAGGCCTTTTCGAGCCCACCAAGCCCTTCATTCTGCCATCCGAACCTGCAGCGGGTCCCGCGCTGGCTCCAGGCGCCGCCTCCCGCGGCCAGCGCGGCGGCCCCTTTAAGAGCTGACAGCCAATCTGGCCACGCCCCCTCCACGCCCTCCAGGAAACCGTTCTACCAAGTTATCGACTCTACGGCGGCTCTGGTGGGACAAAAAGCGCGCGCAGCGCACAGGCTGTAGGCGACTGCGCAGTGCGTTTCCTTCGAAGGCGGAAGTGAGGGGAGCGGACGCCATCCGGTGACCAGGTGACTGCAGAGGGGCACCAGGGCTAGGACGGTGGCCTTTCTAGTCCCCACTACTGGCATTTGAACCCCGAATGACCGCGCCCTGCCCCACTCTGGGCCTCTGGCTTCCAAGTTTCCCCGCTTCTGTCAAACCCTTCGTTGGGCGCTAGTTGGAGGGCATGGATGGCCCAGGCTGTGACCTGGATCCAAGTCCACCCTGTTAACAAACCCAGGATGCCCATCACAGAGCCACCAGGCTGGAGCCACCAGCCTCCCTCTCTCCCCGAAAAGTGCTCACCTGCCCACCGTATAGCAACTCACACAGTTTTGTCCCGGCTTAAAATAAGAGGCGGGCCTGAAAGATGGCCCAGAGCTCTTGCTGCTCCTGCTGAGGACCTCAGTCCCGTTGCCAGCACCCACATACTGCCTATCATTCCACGGGATCCATGCTCCTGGCCTCCATGGCCATCTGCACATACCTAGCATTCTCTCGCGCAGTCACATAAACAAATGAAAATCTTTCCTGGTGGCATAGGACTTCAATTCCAGCACTTGGGAGGCAGAGGCAGGCAGGTTTCAGTGAGTTCGACAGACAACCTGATCTACATAATGGGTTAGGCCAGCAACAGATGAATAGTGAGAACCTGTCTCAAAAACAAAACACCTGAAAGTCTTCAAAGACGTGGAGCTGGAAGACAGTGCACCAGTTTAGGGCACTGTCTCTCTTCACATCTACCCGTAACTGGAGCCTCAAGGAATCTCGAGCCAGTCTCTGTGTCTTGGGGCTCCTGCACTTACACACAGACACAGCCGGGAGATGGTGGTATACACATTTAATCCCAGCACTTGGGAGGCAGAGGCAGGCGGATCTCTGTGAGTTCAAGGCCAGCCTGGTCTACAGAGTGAGTGCCAGGACAGCCAGAGTTACAACAGAGAAAACTTGTCTTGGAAAAACAAAAACCAAACATTTTTTTTCTTTTTGGCTTTTCGAGACAAGTTTTCTCTGCTGTAATTCTGGCTGTCCTAGAACTCACTCTGTAGACCAGGCTGGCCTGGAATTCATCGAGATTCACCTGCCTCTGCCTCAAGAGTGTTGGGATTAAAGGAATGGTTTAATTAAATTAAACTACCGCCCAGCTAAAGATAAATCTTAAAAATAACTTTTAAAAAGAGGCAAGAAATCAGGTATGGTAGTTTATGCCTGCAATCCCAGCACCTTGGAGGCTGAGGCAGAATTATTGTGAGTTCAAGGCCAACTTAGACTACATATCAAAACCAATTTAGAGCTTATGAAGGTTGCAAGCCCATGAAGATTTGCGTTTGATACCCAGAACTCATGTGAAAAATTAAAAAAAAATCAAGCTGGACATTGTCTAAGTTTATTATTCTAGCAGTGGGGAAGCAGAGACAGATGGCACCCTGGGGCTCACTGGCCAGCCAGCCTTGCCTACTTGGCTAATCCCAGGCCAATAAGAGACTTGTCTCACTGCTCTGGGAACAGAGGCACAGTCTCAGAAGTAACCCCTTGGGTGTCCTGGCCAGTTACCCTGCTCGTCTCAGGAATAAACCCACAGCTATGATTCTCAGGAGTGGAGATGGGAGGAACCAGGGGTGAACCAGTCCAAGCCTTCACTCTGCCTCGGAATGATTTTGTTCCTCTACACACAACCAAACACACGTTTACATGATTGAATCTTAGAAAATTAAACCTTTAATTATACAAGCTGTTTCAAAAAATCATGTACAGAGTGGAGATTTTCCAGAGATGCTGGAGTTGGCACATGGCCATGACATCAGATCAACCTTCACTGTTTCAGCAAACGCCCTGCTGGCTTGGGCGGAAACTGCTGTCCCTGAGGTAGAGCACAAGACCCACAGCCATGGTAGGATGGATGTCAGCTCTCTTAGAAGCCTCACCCAGGAGACCCAGGGCTATCCCAAGCGAGTGCTCAGGCACTCAGCTCTGGGGAGCTGGTCCACAGTGAAGGGAGACGTCCAGGCTCCGAGGCCACTCAGTCAGCCCCAAGTCTGATAGCCCCAGCCCTTTCTGTCTAGGAGAAGGACCTCTGTCCTCTTCCTTCTTCATTCCATTTCCCCCATCAGGGAATCGTCTGTGCACACCCAATCCCACAGTCCCGGGTCTTCAGGTGAACGAGGGGCTCAGAGTTTGCAGGTAGCTTGCGCCACTTTGGAGCTAGTTTTTCTGTTCAGGGCTTGACAGATAAAGTCCCCAGCTTCCAGGAGCTTCTGGAGGTTCACACCCTTGAAATAAAGTTAGAGGATGAAGTTAGTCAGGACATGCCCTCAGCACCCAGGGAAACAAACTAGACATCTGAGGCACAGAAAAAGGGACGGTGAAAGCGGACAGGGCCCTGCTGCAACAGAGGGCACCACTGTCTGTGAGGTGGTTGGAGGCGACCCCGGGTGCCTGGTGGTTTGTGGGACTACCACCAGAAGACGGTCATCATTAACTTTGTCCCACCTCCACGTTTAGGATCTGGCATGGGCCTGGCTCACAGGAAATGTAATGTTCACTCACTTCCTTTTGTGCCTCTTTTCCTGTGCTGGGGATGGCACCCGGACCACTGCTCACGCTAGACACGGGCTCTACTACTGAGTCGCTTCCTCACCCCTACATACACTCTGCAAGAGTAACTCCTATCTGCTGATGAGTGCTCAGCACTCTACAGTTTCTTCTGGTGTTAGAGACTGAACCCGGCCTCACCACTGACCTGTACCTCCGGCCATACATTTTCTTAATCCTGTAACAATCTAGGAGTGCTACTTTTATTGCCATTACTCAGGTTTGGAGAAGTAAAATCATTTGAGGCAGCACAGCCCGTGAGGAACAGATCTGGGGTTTAAACCATTGGATCTTAAAGCAGAGACACCGTATGACGTCTATGCCTCCACTGCAGTCCCTCCAGAGTCTGGTGGAGCCCCACGTGGCTAATTTCACTGTCCCCATTTCACAGAGAGAACAGGTACACGGGACGTGACTCATTTGCAGGTCACAAAGCTGGCCCTTCTTAGGGCTCTTTCCAAACATGCTCTCTGGGAGGCCTCCTAGAATTGAACCGTGATGTCACGCTGAGATCTTAGTCTTCTGTTCTCATGATCGTGTTCAATCAGACTAAAGTGTCTTCATCCGTGCTGCTTCCTCTGCTAGAGACCTCTCTCCTCACCCCTTCTTGGTTGGCTACTTCTCTCCCTCGGGGTCTTAGTCTACTCCTTCAAATCACCAGCTGAGCCTCTCCCACTGTGGAGACCTTTGTCTGCTGGTTCTTCATATACACACCCCAGGCTGCTCTGTCAGGGCCTCTAACCCCACAATGGCCCGGTCCCCAGATCAGCAACTTTCCACTCTCCTAGTCTCTTCTCCGCTCACTCGGAAATACAGAGCTTCCTCAATCCCTGCCACCCTTCTCCCAAACCCCACCAACCCTAAGCAAGCACGGGCGGGCATCATGTCCTCTGGCTCCAGGAGAGCCCGTCACTTCAGGGATGTCACCGCCAGGGGGCAGGCGGGCTTACCGTGTGAATCCCTAAGCCGGTGAGCATGTAGACCAGGTCCTCGGTAGCCAAGTTCCCCGATGCCCCTTGTGCATAGGGACAGCCTCCAAGTCCCGCCACAGAAGAGTCCACAACGCTCACTCCCATCTGGCAACATAAGGACGATGAAGCGTGGCTGCTGCCGGGCCTAGAGCCCATGGGGCTGCTCCTCACCGCCCCCTCCCCCAGTGTCAGTCAGAAAATCTCCCAGTGCAGTTCTCCTGCTTGGGATTCTGTCAGGGGGGACCCACTGGGGGTTGGAGGGTCCCTCGGTCCCGGAACAGCGCGTCTCTTCTGCTACACAGTTCCCTCTGCTAGAGGACCTTTCCGCCATCCCATCACGGCTGGCTCCTGGCTCGGGTTCAACCTTCGGGGCTCTCTCGGAAAGGCCCCTCCAGACCACAGCCTAGCTCCTCAGTTTCAGTGAGGATGGTCTTGAGGTTTACAGCAGCGGTGGCCCTGATGCTAGCATACAGACCAACACCAGGGGGCGCCACCTGCAGCAGGTTCCACCTGCTTACTCCTCTTGGTCATACTGCTACGGCCAATGCCTCCCCCAGGGACCCCATACATGGCAAACACCTTCAGGTCTCTGCACCGCACAGCACCCTCTCTTGTCCATCAGATGTCTACTACATTCTGGGGGAAGCCATTCCTTTCTCTTCAGTGCTTTATTAATAAATAAAAGCAAACTGGGCTGCCCTGCCCCATGGCTTTCATTACCTGCAGGGCCACCAAGGTGTTGGCCAGGGCTTGACCGTAGGTATCATGGCAGTGGACAGCCAGTGCGGCCACAGGCACCTCGCGCATGACAGCAGTGAGCATGTCTTTCATGAGTCCTGGGGTGCCTACGCCAATGGTGTCCCCAAGGGAGATCTCATAGCAGCCCATTGAGTACAACTTCTTGGCAACCTGGAGAAGCAAAGAGCTACTTAGAGAACCCCAGAGCCGCCAGCATGTGACTTCGGGGCTCAGAAGCAGGGACTCTTTGCTCAGGCGGTTCACCTCCCTCTCTGAGGTACTGTGCTCCTATTGGGTCCGAGCTCCGGACATCTCCGATAGAAGCGAGGAGAAGCCAGTCACAGCAGCAGCCTGTGACTCACACAGCAGTCCTGTGACTTCCTCCACAGGAGCTGACCAGGCTCAGGAAAAGCCTGTCCTTTGGTCTAGAGTCAACTCTGGCTGTAGGGTCTGTGGACTGCGGGTCTAAGATATGAGTTGTGTCTTAAGGATCCACGGGGAACTACGTAACTTTTTAGAAGCTCATTTACAAACAGGTGTACCACTGCCAAGCCTCCACAGCCAAAACCTCCCCTGAAGGAGGCTGCCCACGCCTGGCTCTGGACAGAGTGAAGAGGTGGCAGGAGACACAGATGTCTTCTGATGATCATCCTCATAAATGACACAGTGACATCCCATCCCACCCCTGCCTGTGTGACAGGTGACAGCGGTGGGCAGGCCTCTGGGGCCACGTGCTGCTGACTGATTTCAAGCCCTCACTCTGCTGCTCACTGGCTGCCTGCTTTGGGGTATAACTTCTCTGTGTGTCTGTTTCTGTTTCTGGAAAGTGGTGACTGGTTACCGTGAGGGCGGGTGGCAACGGGGATGAAGGTGGGGTACACAGGTCAGGGCAGAGCAGCTATTCTGGGGACGTCCCTCTGACTGGACATGGTATTAGGGAGGACCAAAAGGGCTCCATGGGACATGATGCACGGTGAGAGCCAATCTGCCACCTGCACCCTGGATGGCAGGTGACTTGCTTCCTCAACTAAATGGACGAACAGCATCAGAATGGCAGCAGGGTTTTCTGGATGAAATGGCTGAAGCTCCAAGGTCACCGCGCTCAGTTTTCACGTTGGCTCCTTCTCAGTGGAGACCTGGTTACTAGTCAAGGGGAGGCGTGTTGTCTCACCTACTACAAGGAACCTGGGGACCCTCGGATACCACCTTGGCAACCATGCCTCAGCGGATGAGACTGGAAGCTGAATGTGGGGCTTTCAGGTCGGGTGGAGACCTGGCCAGGAGGTGGTCGGTGGGGTGGGGCAGGTGCGGGGTGTGCTCTCACTGTATGAGCGCCCTGTGTGTGTGTGTAAAATCCCCATCCTCCCGGGAAGGGGAGGTGAGGAGCACCTGTGCACGCAGGTTGGCAAGAGAGCCAGCCCTCATGAGACCCTACCCCACTGCACACACCTCAGCCACTTTAGCCGGGGACACCTTCCCCTCGTAGGGGCAGCCGAGAGTACAGGAGACATACCTGCGGGGAAACGGGAGGAAGGGCGTCAGTGTCCTCAGCTCTTCGGCATCAGGAATATCTGGTGACCATCTGACACACATCCCTGGGGAGCCCACGGTAAACATGGAGCTGGGCAGAAGGCCCGGTGCTGGGTGAAAGGTCAACTACTCTGAGTGGGAAAAGGCTCTTTGGTCTAGTTCTGGGTGGAAGCATCAGAGAACCTGCGGGAAGGTGGGGCTCAGAGGTCACAGGAAGCAGGGCTGCAGGTGGCTGAGAACTCACAATAGGTACAGGAACTAGGGTGTACCTGAGCTAAATGCCCCATGTTCCAGGAGAGGTGGGCCAGCATCCAGGTCACCAATGCCAGGATAAACACACAGGTTAGTACGAGAATGGCGAGAGTGGATGAGGCAGTACGGAGCCCCGGGGGCCGGGAGCTCATTCACTAGCTTATTCAGCTGGTGTTTACTGAGACGAAGATGACAGTCAGCCAAGCTCTGGGCACAGCAGTGAGAAGACCCGTGAATGAGCCCTAGCCTCCTGGAGCTTGTTCAAGTCAGGAAGACGGCAAATAACACCGCAATCACATGAGGAGGGGGAGAGAATTCCAGAAGCAGCTGTGAAGGAAGCAGGAAGGGGAGGAAGCACAGGCAGCCATTGCAGCAAAGGTTGGCGAGGCAGACCTCCACAGGGCCTTGGCGCTGGAGTTCAGAGCATCTTTGGAAAGGGTGTTTCAGGCAAGGCCAGAGTGTGGCATGCTCAGGACAGAGCGAGACGGAACATCTAAGCCATGGGGAGAGCAGGGCAAGGTAAGACGTGAGACAGAGGGGAGCCCAGGCTGGCCTGTGACAGGCTGGTGGGCTGTCCTGAGGACTCTGGGTGTGGACGCAGGGTCTACTCTCGCAACCCTGCTGGTATTGGGGCAACCTTAGAGTTAGGCTGAGGGTGGTAGTTCCAGCCTGTAATCCTAGCACTTGGAAGGCTGAGGCAGGAGGATTGCCAGTCTTGGTTACATAGTGAGTGAGTTCCAGGCTGATCTGAACATGAAGAGTGAGATGCTGTCAGAAAAAAACAAAAACAAAAGGAAAAACCCAAACCTTTCATGGTCAAGTAAAATACTCTACGTATTAAGAAAGGGGCCAGAAGTAATGGCGCACGCCTTCAATCCAAACAGCCGGGAGGCAGAGGCAGGTGGGTCTCTGTGCGTTTCAGGCCAGCTCACCTGTCTCAACAACTAGATAAATAAATAAGGCTTAAAAACTAAAATAAAATAAAAACAGACAGAGTAAATGTCTGCTGGATCAATGTTTTCAAGAATCCAGGTGTGCTCGTCACCTTAATTTTCCCGTTTTCTCCCCAAACATCGCTAAGCAAGAAAAAGTAGTGTGGTAGCACACACCTCTGATCCCATTACGTGGGAGGCAGAGGCAGGCAGATCTCTGCGAATTCAAGGCCGGCCTGGTCTACAGAGTGAGTTCCAGGACAGCCAGAGCTACAACAGGGAAACCCTGTCTCAAAAAAAACAAAAACAAAAGCCTTAACCTGACACGGGCACAGCTCAGTGGTGGAGTACCTGTGCAGCATTTGCAAGGCTCCAACAGAGTTGGTTTTATCCCCAGCACCGTGTTTCGTTGTTGCTGTTGTTTGTTTGCTTGTTTGTTTTGAGACATGGTTAAAGGCACGTGCCACCAGGCCCCACGCCACCAGGCCCCGCCTCCCAGCGCTGTAAAACCATGGGCATGGTGGTACACACCATCCCAGCACTTGAGGCAGAGACAGGTGGATGTCTGTGAGCTCCAGGAATGCTGGCTAATATTCTGACTACATTCTGGAGGAGAAAGATTCCCGTGTGTGGAGTTTGTCCCGACCCAGCAGTGCACTGATGAAAGAGCCCCACAAGGCCCGACTCACCCTCGCACAGAGATGCCGGTGCCCCGTGCGGCCTGCATGATTCCGTCAAAGCGCTGGAAGCTCTCCTCTATCGAGCAGTTCACATTCTTCTTGGTGAAGAGCTCGGAGGCAGCCCCGAAGATACTCACTTCCTTGGCACCTGCAGCTACCTGCCAACATCAGGTGAATACCTTAAGCACTCTGCTTCTGGAGGAACTGGTCCAGGGACAAAATTTTTCTTGGGGTAAGTTTTATGGTATGTGACTGTGACAGGTTGAGCAGTGTGAGTGTGCATGTGTGTGTGTGTGTGTGTGTGTTTAAATATATGCACACATACACATACACACACACACACACAATTTAGGAAGCATGTAGGGGCAGGCAAGATGGCTCAGTAGGAATAAAGCCATGTGCTGTCAAGCCTGATGACCCAAGTCCAATCCCCAGGACCTACATGGTAGAAGGAGAGAATCAAGTCACTCCAGTTGTCCCCTGACCTCCACGTGAGTGCCAATAAACAAATATGCTGACATCCCAACCCCTGGTTCCCTAGAACATGACCTTGCTTGGAAATACGGTCATTGCAAATGTAATTAGGCAAAATGAGGTCACACTGGAGCAGGGAGGGTCCCTAATCCTTAATGACTGCTGTCTTTACAAGACGGCCCTGCGAAGACACTGAGATGTGGAGGGCTCCGGGAGGGTGGAGGCAGGCACCGGAGTGAGGCACAAACCAAGCCATACCGAGGTCATCCCCAGACAAATGCATGGGGCAGGCAGACACTAGAAGATGCATGGGACAGGCTCTCCTGAGGCCTCACAAGAAGCCAACACCCCCTGACCTCCAGAATGTGAGACAGTAAAGCAATCTTTCAGTTTGCAGTATTTTCTCACAGTAGCCCTAGGAAACACTCACATCTCAATTAGAAAACAAAACAAAAGCAAGGCTGGGTGTAGCTCAGGGCCAGAGCACTTTGCTCATATGTGAGGCTTTTGATCCCTAGCACCCGGAGGGTCCAAAAAACCCATCAAGTCTAACGTCCTTCAAGGGAATCAACACTGCTGCTGTCAACCCTTCAAGGGAATCAACACTGCTGCTGTCAACCCGGGTAGTCACTCTCGAAATAAGTTTATGACAAATCACATGATCAGCATCTCCAGATGCTGGTTTGGAAACCATGAGTGGCAGGTGTTTAGCGATCACTGCAGGCACGCCCACAACGGTGTTGCTATGGGCAGAGATGGCTCAGCAGTTGGGAGCACTGGTTGCTCTTGCACAGGACCTGGGTTTGGTTCCCAGCCCCCCCATGGCCGCTAACCCAGGACGGAATGGTTTTAGCAAGCACGTGTCTCTCAGGCGCTTACTGAGCGCTGACTGATGGAAGCATCCACATGCATTCTATCTCTGAAATTGGCTCAGCTGTAAGTAGCATTATCAGTCCTAGTTCATGGGCAGAACTGAAGCTTAGAGGCTAAGCAATTTGTTAAGACAACAGAGCAGTGAGTGACAGGGCTGGACCACTCCCCCCGAACCCCCGGCCTGACGCTGCTCATCCACTGGAGATAAGCCACTCAGAGAGCCATCTCGGGGCAGGACGGGAGGAGACGGCAGGGACTGATACGTGAATCTTGTTCAGGGCCCCGCCGAGCCAACCTCTTACCGCTTCCTCAAAGCCTTTCATGTTTGGAGTCAGGACTGGATAGTTGACGCCAGGCAACTTCTGAATGCCCTTCAAGACTTCAGTGTGGTCAGCCATCTAAGAGCCAAAGAACCCAAGGGCTCAGTGGTGGAGAAAACCTTCTCACCACTGAATCTCCATTCCCTAGACCCCGAAAACACATCCTCTGCAGGACCATATGTCTCCAGTGCTTTCCTTATCTGTCTGAGCACTGAGGGGTCAGCAGACCCCCGTACAGCTCCCATGGCTCCTACTGTCAACTCTGAGGTACCTGCAGTCACAACCAGCAGCAGCCACTTACCAAGTGGCTTACCACCATCTCTGGTGGGCACTGGGCCCCACTCCCTCTCCACCGCCGGGCACTCACTGTCATGAGATCGTTTGCACACCCCTGTGAAGCAACTGTCTTGCTCTTCCCTTTACAAACATGGATGCTGCGGATGGGCATGGAGCTAGGAGAGACCTCAGAGGCTACCTCCAGCCTGAGATGGCAAAGGCCTTAGCAAGAGCTCCAGTAAGCCAGGGCAGAGCCCAGACTGAATCGGAGTCCCTGGCTCCCAGGTCACGTCGTTCCTGTGCTACACAGTGCTGAGACTCACCTGGGAGGCCCCTCAAGCCAGGGAGCTGGAAACCTACGCTTCCTATTGCCAGGGACTGCAAGGGCAAATGGTGGACATCCCACCCTCCCATCTGGGACAGGCTTCTTCTGGAGGCTGGGCTCACCTGGGGAACCCACTTGGGGGAGACAAAGCTGGTGGCTTCGATAACGGGGAGTCCTGCTTCAGAAAGCATGTCTATCAGCTTGATTTTCACCGGGGTAGGTACAATATTCTGTAGCGGACAGAAACCCAGAGGAGACGAGTCAGCGACATCGGTACCGAGAACCGGCCTCGGCCTGCGGTTAGCACCTCAGGCTCCAGCTCTTGCCACGCCGGCTCCTCACTGCCTCGACTTCAGACACTGACATGAACTCACACACCATCTCCAAGTTCTACCAGCTGTGTCTCCTGGCGGAGAAGGCTGCTCACCTGAGGTGTTCCTATGTATGTGGAAACACCATTTTCCTCCTATGCAGACTCTCCTGTAACTCCCTGTGTTAAGTTTATGTCGCCATCATACACAGAGAGCAACGTGCCTTGGCCAGAGTGGGCAGAGGTGACTCACCGCTGCTGAGTGCTGTGGGATAAACCCCCAAATATCACACTCACCCCTTTTTTCTCTCTCCATAGCTTCTTTTTCTTCCTGACATCTAGTCACTAACCAGAGCCTATGGCTTCCCCTTTCTGATCTTCCTTCTGGATTCAGGTGTATTACAGCATGGCCTCCCTCTGCCAAATCATCCCATGCTGAACTTCCTGAACTGCAGTCTCTATTGCCTCTCTTTCCTGCCCAAAAGCCTTCCATGAGGGGCTGGAGAAATGGCTCAGCAGTTAAGAGCCCTTGTTGCTTTTCCAGAGGACCCATGTTCAGTTTCCAGTACTCATGCTGGACAGCTCACAGATGCCCACTGACGTCAGTTCCAGGGGATCGGATGCCCCCTTCTGGCCCCTGTGGGCACTGCATGCATGTGGCAGGTAACACAGACAGGTGTACACACATACACAAAATGCAAGAATACGAATATACCTTAAGCTGGATGTGGCAGCACACATCTTTAATCCCAGTACTCAGAGGCAGGCAGGATCTCTATAGGTTTGAGGCCAGCCTGGTCTACACAGTGAGTTCCAGGATAGCCAGGACTACATAGAGAGACCCTGTCTTTTTTTTTTTTAAAAAAAGATAAATGAATGAGTGAATAAATATTAAAAATAAAAAAGCCTTTCATAACTCCTTGGTGCCAGTCGGTAGGATTGTGTTACGAGTCCTGATAATTCCAGATCCTTCTGATGAGGCCTTCCCATCGTCCTCCCTGGGACTGGAGTTACAGATGCTGCAAGCCACCATGTGGGTGCTGGGAGGGAACTGAACTCAGGTCCTCTGAGCAGGAAGCGCTCTTAACCACCGAGCCGGGTCTCCGGGCCCCTCACAAGCCACCTGTCAAGTGCTCAAAAGCCACACACACACACACACACACACACACACACACACACACACACACACACACACGTCGCTCCCATAGCAACGGCGTAGCATCCGTAGTTACCTCGGGCTGTACGCTGCCCGTGCCCACGGGGTGGAGCCCTTCAGGCTTTGAACACTTCCATTTTACAAGAAGGTTTATGTTCCTTTCTAAGTAGATACTTCCACATATACCTAGGCCTTTTTTGTTTCTTATACAAACCAGGAAAGTTGAATATACGTAATATATTTGTATTAACAGATGCACAATGTTCCATGTATCTGGACTCAACTTCCCCAGAATGTTCTAAATAGATTCGTGACTCATCTCTCCTGGGCTGGCTTCCGTCTCTACCTTCTCATTCTGCAGGCCATCTCGGGGACCGACCTCCACGATCTTCACCCGCTTCGGGAACGCGCCCATGGAGGAGGTGCTCACCTTTGGTTTAAAAGAGGAAACACAAGCGTCAGGACTGCGCCTAGGACTCCGCGGAAAACAAGGGTCTTCCTTCGCCGCCACTGAGACAGGCAGCCCTATTTCTCCCTACTTAACTCACAGCTGGGCTCTTTCAGACTTAAGCAAAAAGGCTAACTGCGCTTTAGGCAGGAAGGGGCAAGAAAGCCAGGCTTCCAGACCGGTCCTCCTCTGGTTCAGATCACTTCCGGCAGCTCCATTTGAGGGCTCCATTTGCACATTTCTCCTTCAGCGGTCCCCAAACTCCACACTGTCCAAATACTCTACTCCGCCGTCCTGTCTATCTCTGCAAAAGGTATCGCGCGCGCCCTGCTGCTCAGCTGGAACCTGACTCACCCCTTCCCCTCGTCGTCCTGTCTGCAGGGTTTGGCTCTGGCTGACCTCATTACTCACCCCTTCTGTTCCATTCCCTTCTACCGCCTGTCCGACAGGTCGCTATGCTCCGGTCCAGCAGGGCTGCCCTCTGCCTAGAATGCTCAGCTTTTCTAACACCCCTCAATCATTTAGTCAGCCAGAGAGCCTTCCTTTTACTAGTCTTTGAAGGGCTTCTATCCCATCACCTTTGGTACTTTGTATTTCAAAAGACTACAAGCACTTCCTTTGATATAGGCTCAGAGACCTTGTCTGTCTCCACCCCCACCTCATCCTGACTGGCGCCGGGGTCAGGTGATGCAGGCACTCAGTAATATTATAGAAGAACAAATAATACACAAAGGGCTTAGCCGGCCGAGGAGGGCAATCCCCGAGCAGCGGCGGGCCTCAGATTCAGCAGTGGTGATGGAGGATACGGAGAAAGGCTTTGCTACGTTAAGATTTGTCCAAAGCCCAATTCTAGGCTGATGGATGACACGAGGGACAGTGGGTCTGAGGAGATGACATCTCCAGCATCTGAAGAAAATACTTTTTTTTCCCAAAAATTCAAAGCCTTTAGATGGTTTGTGAAGTCCACCTCAACTTTTTGTTTATTTATTTATTTTATGTATATGGCTATTCTGTCTGCATTTACGTCTGTACACCACAAGTAAGCCCTCGTAAACCAGAAGAGGACATCAGGTGATTGGGAGTGTTCATGTAGGTCCTAGGAATCAAAACTAGGCCCTCTGGGAGAGCAGCAATCATTCCAGGCCTCTGTGCCATCTCTTCAGCTCCACCCCCCACCCCACCCCTGATGCACAAATAAACATACTGAAATGGGGCAAAGGGAAAGATGTATTGTATAATATGCCAAGGACTCCAAGTCCATGAAGCCCTTAAGGAAGGAAGTAGTCTCTGCCATGAGTCACCTGGAACTTGTCAACTTACTTTAAGGGGCTTCAATTTTAACCAGCAAAGTTTCTGACTGGCCAAGGGGATAAACCCCTGAATTCTAAGAAGTCAGCAGTCCGAGCGAAAGGTCCCTGCACCTGGAGGCCCCTTCCAACAGAGAGGGTCAGCCTCTGCTGGTATATGAGTCTAAAAATACCTCAGTGGGGTTTAACTGTCGTGGGCCAGACACTTGGTTCTCACTGCTCTTCCCAAGGCCCTGGACACTGACAGAGGCACAGCAAGTAAATGCTGAAGCAAAGCCTGCTTTCAACTTTTCTTTTGTGGGACAAGTTGAACTTAGCCCCATTTCTTTCCCTACAACAGCTCTTCATACAACAATTTAGGGCAGGTGTGGCCGGTGCACACCCTAATCCCGGTAATTGGGAGGTGGAGGAAGGAGAATCAGAAGCTCAAGTCGTCTTCAGCTTCAGGCCAGCCTGAGATACGTAAGATCTTATATTTAAAAAATCCCCAGCAGCAGAAGAGATGGCTCAGCAGTTAAGAGTACATACTAACTCTTACAGAGACCCTGAGTTTGGTTCCCAGACCCATGTCAGATAGCTCACAACTGCCTGTAAGTTTAGCTCCAAGGGACCTGATACTCTTTTCTGGCATCCACAGGCACCTGCGCACACACAAGCAGACACACATATGTATATAAACTCAAAAGTACATAAATGGGGCTAGAGAGATGGCTCAGTGGTTAAGAGCACTTTATTGTCCTTAGTTCAGTTCCCGGCACCCCTGACAGGCAGCTCACCACAGCCTGTGACTCCAACTGGCCTCCAAAGGCACACACTTACACAGACATATACACAAAATCAGCAAACATTAAAAGAACAAAACAGACACAAAACCCAGGGTTGGCAAGACGGCGCAGTGAATTAAGGCACTTACTGCTAAGCCTGCTGATCTGAGTTTTACCAATGCAGCCCACAGGGTAAAAGGACCAAACCGACTTTCACTAGGGCATCGCACATAAACAAACAAACATGACTAAAAACCAAATAAAAGTGACGGCTCAGATGTGTGCCATAAACTCATGAGGGATCATTTCATTACACCAGGTTTTTAAAAATTATTATTATCTAGCTGGGCATGGTGGTGCATGCCTGTAATCCCAGAAGCAGAGGCAGGCTGTGAGTTCGAGGCCAGCTTGGTCTACATAGCGGGTTCCAGGACAGCCAGAGTTACATAGAGACTCTCACTATAAATAAAAAAATAAATAGCCAGTTACATAGAAAGAGTCTCTCACTATAAATAAGTAAATAAATAGTTATCTGTGGAGGTGGGTAGAAAGATACAGAAGTGTTTTTCTGAGAAAGACCCACGTACTGCCAAGAGTGTAGTTTTTCCAAGTACTGATATTATCTCTCCAACTTAAAATCCTAATAACCCAGTCACAGAGCTGAGGGTGTAGCTCCGTGGTAGAGCAGAGAGGCCGGGAGCTGATCTCCACAAAGTCCAACACCAACAAAACACCACCAGTGAGTGCTCACTCGCCAAATCACCCGAGACAAGGCTACCCATTTTATGTATAAGCAAGCTGGGTAAATATCTCCGTCACCCAGCCTAGAAAGCAGCAGGTTAACCGGCTGAGCTCTGTGGCCCCTTCTCTCCCCTCCCAGGATCGAACAGGCCCAAAGTACAGTACCAAGGGAATCCCAGCTCGGCTCTCGAGACCCAAGCTCTCCCCAGGCGTTCAGAGAAGCAACAAGAGCCTTGGAAGGAGGCGGGCAGCGATGCTTTTTGCCTTTTCCACGCGGGACGTGTTTTCCACTAACGAAGGGCTGGAGCGACCCCCAGCTCAATTAGGAGGAGCCAGGGCCAGCGCAAGGGCCCGGAAGAGGGAGTCAGGACGCCCAGGATGGTGTCCCAGGTCTCCACAGTGACAGCAGGTCGCTTCACCTCCCCCGGACCTCAGTTTCCCCGTTTCCTGCAGGGGATCTGAGCCAGGCGGGCTGGGTTCCGAACTCTCAAACCCTGCAGGCTCGGCGCTGCCCCGCTTCGTCCGTCACTGCAGGCGACGTAGCCCGCCCGACCCCGACTGTCACCCGCCTGGGGCACTTACAGCCCGGAGGGACGCCAAGCCCACAAGCCTCCGTGGGAGAGCCTTCCTCACTGTTGCCATCTTGGCCCAGAGTCTCCCGTGGCCACCCAGCTGGGTCCCACGTGATCGCAGATCGCTATGTGGGCGTGGCCTAGCCCTAGGGCGGAGCTTAGTGCGTGACGCGCGGCTCCCAGCGTTGGCTCCACCCTCGCCCTGCCTGTGTTTTCCTTATTCTCCACTAAACAGAACTGTTTCTCGGTTTTGATTTGGTTTTGGCTTTCTGATACCGTGTAGCCCAGGCTAGCCTGGGATTTACCATATCACCCAGATTGTCCTGGAACTCAGGCAATCCTTCTGCCTCATTCTGCCGGATGTTGACAGGAGCCAGCAAACCTCGCCCATTCAGTAGTATTCCAGGCTCTTGTTATACAGACACGCAGCGAGAAGCAGGGAACATAGAAAGGGATAAAACTTCAGCCGGGTATGGCGGCACATTCCTGCCGTCCCAGCGCTCCAGAGGCTGAGGCAGAATTGCCCCAAGTTTGAGGGCAGCCTGGTCTGTATAACAAAGTCCAGGTCAATGATGGCTTTATAGTGAAGTCCTGTCTCAAAAAAGCAAATCTGGTCTGGTCTACAGAGTGAGTTCCAGGACAGCTAGAGTTACAACAGAGAAACCCTGTCTCGAAAAAACAAACAAAACAACCAAAAAAAAAAAAAAAAAAAAAGAAGAGGCAGAAGAAGAAGAATCCAACCAAAGGGGGGAAAAATGGACAAAATGCTGAGAGTTTAGAGTCTGAGAAGAGACACACTCAAGGCTGTATAATGTCTAGCTTTGGAGATAAGCTAAGCTTCAGTACACCTTGAACCCTTGCAAGTGTTTAACAAGTGGCCTTTTGATGCAGAGGCTGAAAGTTCTACCCTCAGATCATGCTGACACCATGATTTTCTGAAGTGCCCCATGACTTGGGCAACCTGTGTGCAGATGCGGGTAACTACATCTCCACCCGCTTCCAGCGTGTCTTAAGTCACACCTGGTCCCCAACCTATTATTTGCCTCCCGAAAGGCTAGTGTTTCCAGGCCTTGTTGCTAGGGCTGAAGATGACCCAGAAGCTGGTGGATGGAGCTGATGGCAGGCTCTCCTTAGCTGGGCTCTTTTCCAGCCCCTTTAATCTTGAGGCAACAGGGAAGGCAGGACGGCCTAGTTTAGGAAAGAATTAATAACCGGGAACTTCTAGATGTTGCTCCTGGTGTTCTGGAATGAGTTGTGAACCCCTGCAGCTGGTCATTAGTGAATCATGTTCCTGTGAATGCAGTATCTTACTTCCTTCTTGTCTGGTGTCTTCAGCCTTGAAGTGGGAAACATTCCTCAAATGACTAACAAGACAGCAAGCAGAAAGTAGAATGTAAAGAAAGGTACAGTATGAAGGCAAAGAGGCTTTCTTTTTTTCTTCTTTTTCTTAGACAGGGGTCTCACTATGTACCCCTGCCTGGCCTAGAACTCAGAACATAGACCTCAGAATCACAGATATCTGCCTGCCTGCCTGCCTCTGCCTCCTAAGTGCCGGGGTTAAAGGTATGTGAACTATGCTCAGCCAATTTTTTTTTTTGTTTTTGTTTTTGGAGATAAGGATGCTCGATTGTAACCCTGGCTGTCCTGAAACTCACTCTGTAAAACAGGCTGGGCTTGAACTTACAGAGGTCCACCTGCCTCTGCCTCCTGAGAGCTGGGATCAAAGGCGTGTGCTGCTGCCTCCGCCTCCGCCACCACCGCCTGGCATAAATTTTTAAATGATTACTAATGCATTTATTTTATGTGTGTGGCTGCTTTGCTGCATGCATGCCTGTGACCACACATGTGCCTGGTGCCTACAGAGGCCATAGAGTGAATCGAGAAAAACATATTTGCTAAATCTTGACTCGACCTTCGGCTAAAACTGAGGTCAGCCTGACCCTCAGGTATGTACGGTATTTACAGGAACTTTGTTTACCTGAATTGTTCTGTTTCTGTAGCCCTCAAGGCTTTTCTGCTCCTCCATCAAACAGAAATGCCACGGTGACGCAACATTGCCCTATTCTTATTAAGAGTTCATACCCTAACCGCCATCACAGCTACGTAACAACGGGACGTAACAAACTTGTGGCTTTTACCTTTATAACCCCCCTGCTCAGAGTATACAGCTGTCATCTCAGCACTTCGGAGATAAAAGCAGGAAGATTAGGAGTTCAAGGCCAGCCTCAGCTACATAGTGAGTTTGAGGACAGCCTGGGCTACAGGAGACCCTGTTTTCTTTTGTTTATATCTTTGGTTGTGAGCCTAGCCTTTAACAGCTAAGCCTTGTCTTAAGCCCTTTTTTAAAAAATCGGAACTGGGCTTGGGTGGAACACATCTTTATTGGAGGTAGAAGTAGGAGGATCTCTGTGTGTTCCAGGCCAGCCTGGGCTACATAGAGAAACACTATCTCAAAAAAAAAAAAAAAAGGCTCAAAAGTAGAAGAACGGGATTGGTGGAGTAAAAACACTTGGTGTGAGCCTGACAACCAGAGTTTAACCATGGAAGGAAAGACCTGACTCCTGAGACCTGCTGTCTGACTTCCACGTGATCCCTGGCATGCCGCTGCCTGCAGGCACACACGTGCACACGCTATAACGTATACTTAGGACTGAACGACTGTGAAAAGGTCCATTAACAAAGCATGCCTCCTGAGCGCTGGGATTAAAGGCTGGAGCCACCGCCTGGCTTTTATTTGTGTTGGGGCCACCTGTATAGCTACCTGGGGCATATGTGGCCCCCAGACTACATCTTGGATTGCCTTAAAGCAATTCAAATGTCCATCAAATGATGAACAAATACTATGTGTCATGTCTGTGAACGTTACTGAGCCATAAAGAGCAAGAAGCTACTGGCGTGTGTCACAATGTGAACAGACTTAAAACCTGCTGAGTGTCAGGAGACAAACACAAGGAGCTGGTGAAAGGAAGTGGGGAACCCTGGGGTGGTGGCCCTGCAATCCCACTGTAAGTCAGGCTTTCATCTCTAGGTGGAGACAGGCCCTTGTCTCCTCCCTTAGGTGTCTAGCCAGTGGGGTAGCCAAGGACTTGACTAGGGGACATTCCCAGGAAGTCAGGTTCTCCTAACGAAGATGCTCTCTTTTCCAGAATTCTCACGCCCTTGTGCAGTCCCTCCTGGCTGAGCCACCATGAGGTTTCCACTGGGTCTAATCTTAGGCCTGACAGAGAAGGTTTGAGGCCAGCCTGGGCTACACAGCGAGTTCCAGGAAGACCTAAGCTGTAGAGTGAAATCCTGTCTCAAAAAGGCAACTAAAAAATAGTGATTTTTGCCAGGCAGCAGTGGCGCACGCCTTTAATCCCAACGCTCAGGAGGCAGAGGCAGGCGGATCTCTGTGAGTTGCAGGCCATCCTGGTCTAAGGAGTGAGTTCCAGGACAGCCAGAGTTACAACAGGGAAACCCTGTCTGGGGGAAAAAAAGAGAAAGAGAAAAAAAAGTCACTTTTCTTCCTCTCTCTTCCCTCCCACTTTCTTTTCTTAGGTCTAAAAAAATATAAATAAACCCAACCTAGCAACAACAAACAAACATAATGAAAAAAACCAAAACACTTTGACCAATGCAAGTTGGGGAGGAAAATGTTTATTCCAGCTTCCAGTTGTACAGTTATAGCCTCTCATGAAAGGAAGTCAGGGCAGGAACTCGAGGCAGAGGCTGCGGAGGGGCTCTGTTCCCCATGGGTTGCTCAGCTTGCTTTCTTAGGCGCCAGAGCCACCTGCCCAGGGGTGGCACTCCTCAGTGGGCCCTCCTGTATCAGTCCCTAGTCAAGAGAATGCTCCACAGGCTTGCCTACAGGCCACTCAGGTGGAGACATTTTCTCAGTTGAGGTTCCCTCTTTCCAAATGACTCCAGCTGTGTCAAGCTGATACAGAACCAGCCAGTACGCTGACCACACCGAGACATACTCTGTCACCCTGATCTTTTAAACAGGTGCTCTGTGACTTTAGCTAACTCTGCCCCCAAATGGCAGAGTTTCTTTTCTTTTTGAACAATGACCTCATCCTGTATGTTTCTCCTTTAAGTTGCCTCTGTCAGGGTATTTTATCACATCAATGAGAACTAAGACAATGGTTTTGTTTTGTGGGTTTGTTTGTTTGTTTTTCGAGGCAGGGTTTCTCTGTGTAGCCCTGGCTGTCCTGGAACTCGCTCTGTAGACCAAGTTGGCTTCAAACTCATGAGATTCACCTGCCCTTGCCTCCTGAGTGCAGGGATTAAAGGTGTGAGCCACCGACTGGCTTTTATTTGTGTTGGGCCGCCTTTATAGCTACCCGGGGCATATGTGGCCCCCAGACCACATATTGTACTGCCTTAAAGCAATTCAAATGTCCATTGAATGATAAACAAATAATATGTGTCATGTCCATGACACACTGAGCCATAAAGAGCAAGAAGCTACTAGCGTGTGTCACAATGTGAACAGACTTAAAACCTGCTGAGTGTCAGGAGACAAACACAAGGAGCCGGTGCTGTTTGATCCCAGTGACAGGAGACTAGAACAGGACACTTTATGGACACAGAAAGTGACAGTAGTTACCTAGAGGTAGGAGGCTGCTGGAGAGAGGTGACTTCTGGCAGCCATTGTTTCTTATGGGGTGGTGAGATTGTTCTAACTATTGTAGTGATGGTTGGCTAACCTGTGAATAGCCTAAAAACCACTGAACTATAAGTGGTGTTTGTTTGATTTTTTGAGATAGGGTCTCTGTGTCTTCTTGGCTGGCCTGGAACTCAGAGATCTCCCTCTTCTGCCTCTGCCTCTGCCTCCCAGGGATTATAGGCTGGGACTATAGCCACATTCACATGCCAGGCCCAAGGGCAAGTTTTTAGGGAGTCCATGCAATGTGAATTATGTCAATAAAATAGATTTAAAAAATTTTTGTGTGCCTTTGGATTATGTACAGGTGAGTGCATGCCCTCAGAGGGCAGAAGAGGACATTAGATCTCTCGAAGCTGGAGTTACAGCAGGTTGTTGAGCTTTCTGTGGGTTGGGGAGCCAGCCACCCAGTCCTCTCCAATGGCTATATGAACTAACTGATGCACCATCTCCTGAACCACTGTTTTTGAGACAGAGTTTCATTAGGCTGGCTTCGAGCTTGATATATAGTAGAACTTGGTTTTGAATTCCTTATCCTCTTGCTTCTGAGTGCTAGGATTATCAGCAGATACCACACATGATCATGTTTTAAATTTTGACATAAAGATATTCATATTATTTTTTAAATGATTTTTTTATTGTTTATGGGTGTTTTGCCTGCATGTGTTCTTTTGCACCACGTGTAGTGTCCACAGAAGAAGAGGGCAACAGACCTTCTGTCTGGAACTGCAGCTGCAGAAACTTGTTGCCATGTGAGTGCTAGGAACCACGCCCTGAACTTCTCCTGAGCCGCCTCTCCAGACTTCGTATTTTAGTTTTTAAAAATCTGGGTGTATAGTAATGTCTATTTTTTTTTAATTCCTAAAATTATTGGTGTATTCTCTTTTTCTATGTATTTTGTTAACCTTTCAAAGAACCAACCTGTAGTCCTGGTGGTCATTCTTATGTACTGTTTTTCTGGTTTCTGTCTTTAGTATCCTACTTTTTATGAATTATTACTGTCTTTACATTAACATAAAGTAGCTCATTAAAAAAGAGTATCAAACAGTACAAATTACTTTTATTTTTTAATTTATCTTATCATTATTGTTTTTGGTTTTTCGAGACAGGGTTTCTCTGTTGTAACTCTGGCTGTCCTAGAAGTCACTCTGTAAACCAGGCTGGCCTCGAACTCACAGAGATCGACCTGCCTCTGCCTCTCAGGTGTTGGGATTAAAGGCGTGCATCACCAATGCCTGGCTGAGCTGAGTCATCTTGCCAGCCCAGATACTTGAGTTTTTTTTTTTTAATTTTCATTTTTTAATTATGTGTATGAGTGTTTTGCCTGCAAGTATGTTTAAGTACAATGTGTATGCAACACTTAGGGAGACCAGAAGAGGGCACTGGAGCTCCTGGAACTGGAGTTAGGGATGGCTGTGAGCTGCTGTGTGGGTGCTGGGATCTGGGTCCTCTAGAAGAGCAGCCAGTGTTCTTAACAGTTGAGCCATCTCTCCAGCCCTATTGGAGACTTAAAAAAGAATATTTTTATTTGTGTGTGTGTGTGTGTCTGTGTGAGTGTATGTCACATACATGCCAGTGACCACAGGCCAGAAGATGTTGGACCCCTTGGAACTGGAGTTACAAGAGGCTGAAGGACATCCAGTGTGGATTCTGGGAACTGAACTCGGATCCTCTGGAAAAGCAGTAAGTGTTCTTAACCATAGAGTCACCTCTCTAGTCTAACACCTGGGATTTTATGTGTTACACATATGCTTGAGAAAACATTACTTAAAAGTCAAGTGAAGGATTCTAAATGTACATATTAAATAAAAAAGAAGGGGCTAGTGAGATAGCTCAGTGGCTAAGAGCACCGGCCACTCTTCTAGAAGATTTTAGTTCCTAACATCCACATGACAGCTCACAATGACTGGAAACTCCATCTAGAGGACCTGATGCCCTTCTAGAGCACATGCGCACACGCAGGCAAGCACACACACACACACACACACACCCAACTGTGCAGTCACTCACAAGGCTGAACAGGTCATTGTCATAGAACTGCACCAAGTGAGAAGAGAAAAACCATAGAAATCGTATGTTGTGTTTTGCGTGAAGGAGATCCGGCAAGCTCCCCTCCCTCCCTCCCTTCTTTGGGTGGGGTCGCAGATAGCCTAGGCTACCCTTGAGCTCACTACATATTTAGGCATGACTAATTTCTGGTCCGCGCGCTGTGATTTTGGGCGTGTCCACCACATCTGGTTGCCAGTGCCAGGGCTCGAACCTAGGGCTCTGCGTGTGCCAGGCAAGCACTGTACCAAGCGAGCTCCATCTCCAGGTTGCTTTTTCTTTTTTTAAACAAAACCCATGAAAACCAGAAAATGAGTGTAAAGATGTAAACAGTCCAAACTGAAGCTAGGGAAAGAAAACTATCACATGCTTTTGATAGGAATAAACAGACATACAAATTTACTCCATCTTTCTTGAAAGGCAAGGCAGACCCACACTCATCGCTATCTCAGTGTCAGAGCTTTTGGCTTGCTTTGCAAACTTGCAAAGAGTTGGCCTTGGCAGCCTGGCAAGCTGAGGATCAGTTCAGTGACGACCTAGGTAAGGCACAGGGGGGTGAGTTTGCCAGACCTCTTTGACCTGCTCCCACAGGCAACAGGGTGACCTGGCTCCTTATCAGGTAGGTCATCAGAGAACAGAAGGAAGCTTCATCCTAGTGAAGGAATTCGGGAGCTCACTTGAGCTGTCCAGGCCTTTTTGCTCACCAGAGAGATGCCAGCGATGGACCCCCAGCTTCAAAGCGTTCACGAGGCAGCACAGTGTAATAGACTCCCATCGATTAAAATGGGTTGGAAAAGCCGTCATTGGTGGGGAAGGGAAGCTACTTTATTGCACTGATGGCCCTGTAAGAGAAGGGCAGCGCACGGGACGGTCTGTCCTTGAACTGCAGCAATCACTTCACGTCTGTGAGCTTTAGAGTCCAGGCAAACTCCACTGGGAGACCAGCTGGTAGCAATGGCGGCAGAGAGATGAAGATCCCTTCCTGGGGATCCTGGCTATAGTTCAGATCTTCTTCCACTCCTAGCATCGTTATCTGTGGAAAGCAAAGGACCGAAACACCCGGTTATTCACCCACGAGCAGATTTTGCCCCAAACATGATGGGGAACAGCTGTGTAGACCAGAACAGTGAGGACGGTCTAGTGGGGACACACACGCGGGAGGGACCTGGGAGGGAGGAGCAGAAGCCCACTACTGTTGTTTCACAACAGCTACATCTGTCCAGGCGTGGTGAAACAAGCCTAATCTTAGCACTGGGAAGGTGGAGACAGGAGGACCGCAGGTTGAGGCTGCCTGAGCTGTGTAAGAGAACCTGGCTCAAAAAACAAAAACAAAAATACAAAAACCAACAGCGGGGCTGCAGTTCAGTGTGGAGCACTTGCCTAAGCGTGCCTATGCCCTGGGTCTAGCTCCAGCACAGGAACAATCAAAATCAAAACACAGACGAGTTATAGCTTAGCAGGGCTGACCGAGCCTCCTTACCTTTGTGGTCGAGGTAGTTTTGGGGGATTTAAGGTTTAGGATTCCACTTTCTGGCCAGTTCAGGAAAGTAGCATAAACAGCTGAGTCTTTGGAGGTGTACCTGGAAACAAAGGAACATCGTTTTCCAAGACAGGACTCAAGTCCTGCGCCTCGACAGACCGTCACATCCCCTTCCGAGAACTCACCCATTAAAGACCTTGTGTTTGTGTCATGACTACTAGAAGGTTCCAGTAAGCTGTTCGGGAAAGAAGGGGGGTCAAGAAATCTCTTTGAAATCCTCTATTATCCCTCTTCACTGCGTTGTTAAGGTTTCTTTAAAAATTAAAATCAACCCTCGGGCAATTCATTTTCCAGACCTCTTTCCCTGCTGTCACAATAATCTGTGCTTGCTGCCCCCTCCTCTCTACAAAAATCCAGGCATAGCAGCGCACACCTTTAATCCCAGTACTCGGGAGGCAGAGGCAGGTGGATATCTGTGAGTTCAAGTTCAGCCTGGTCTGCAGAGTTCCATGGTGTCTCAAAAAGAAAAAAGAGGAAAAGGAAAGGACTCTGCTGGGTATGGTGATGCACACGCACAATTCCAGCTCTAAGGAGGCTGAGGCGGGAGGCTTTCTTGAGCCCAGGAGTTTGGGGACAGCCTAGGCAACATGGTGAGACCATGACCCCCCACCACAGCTGAAGCCACATAACTTATTACTCTATTTCTCTTATTACTCTCTTCAACTCCAAATCCGTGAGAAAGCAGACGGTGTAAGAAAATAAAAAATGGTGACACATCACTGGCCTGAGAGTTCACCACGTTCAGGAAACAGGATGACAACCAGCTCAGAAATTCAGGGGTAGGGACTGATGTGTCCCCAGTGGAAGAACTAAGCGCTCTGGGGTGACGCCGGTCTCCTCGGATAGGACACTGGGCTCAGGCCTGGTGCTCTGCTCCTGCACATCACGCCACCTAATCTTCAAAGCAAGTCTGTGAAGCAAAGTACCATCGCCTCACTTTGTAATTGAAGAAACTGAAGTCCAAGATCAAATAACTGGATCTAGAAGTCCCATTATGAATGGGAAGAATTTAGGATAAAGCCCTGCACATGGTGTCTGGAGGCAGAACCCAGTTGAAACACGAATTTTACAGCAAGGGGCAAGACAACCTCCAGCCTCATAACCGGCTGGAAGGGCTGGAGAAGGCGCCAGGTCGGTAAGAGCCACGGGTCATGCTGGCTCCCGAGGGAAGTGTGACATACAATACACTGAGGAGCTGTCATGTGTTGTTTGAGCTCACGAGAAGCTGGCTCTGGAAGTGGGGTAGCCCCCACTGCATTTCAGACCCAAGGATGTTTGTCTCAAAGTGTCCTAAGGCCCCGTGTCTGAGGTTGGGCTGCCTGCTAACCCTGTGTCAGGAGGGAAACAGCAGAGCAGCCCAAGGGTGAAAACCTTGAGCCTTTGGGAACAGCTAGGTAGCCATCTCCAACATCGCCTGTCCCCTGATGTAAAGGCACCTGCAGGGGAAGAGGAAGCCCGAGGCTCAGCCGCAGGCAGCTGAGAAAGAGCTACTGTGAAGGCCAGCTGACTGCCCAACTTCTCCAGGATGTTTCTATTGGATGTTGTGAGCCCTTGACTTGATGGTGTTCTCTCTCTTGCTATCTGCTTTCCCTCTGGGGGGCCCCACCCAAGGGGACGCTGCTCTCCAGGACTCCAGCTGACTGCCCGACTCCCCCAGTCCATTTCTGCTGCCTGTTTGTGAGCCTCAGAGTGACGGGTGGCTCTGCTGCTGTTACATGTTTAGTTGACACCTCACTTGGCTCTACTCGGGGCCCTCTATCAGGAACTTCAGCCTTACACCCCAAATGATTTCTGTTGGGTGTTTTAAGTACCTAGTTTGATGTTATTCTGACACCTCCCCCTCCCCCACTCTCTCTCTTTATTCTTTTACATTGGCTTTACTTTCACTCAGACTGAAAAGATGGCTATCATCAAGCATTCTCCAGACCATTTAAGAAGACAAGGCTCACCACACAACCGTCTTGTTCTTTTCGGACTGCACCCTCCAGGGTTTGGAGGCATAGATGGCCTCCCCGTTGATCTGTAGCCACTTGCCCACAGCGAGAAGCCTTTCTTGGAAGATGGGAACAATCAATCCATCTTTAGTTGGTCCAACGTTGAGAAGATAGTTGCCTCCCAGACTTACTGCCTGAACTAATTCCTGAAGAAGGCAGAAACAATGAAAGCTGAGCCCTCCACGCCCGGCACGGCATAGAGTACACACGTGGAGGGTATTAGGAGAAGAAAAGCCCTGGGCTCAATCCCTAGAACCACGAAGGAAGCGAGGGGAGGTGAGTGACACTTTAGACGCACCTTTGGGGACACTGATGCAAAGAAAGCTGGGTATGCTGGCCTCGGCCTGTAATTCCAGCACTTGGGGTGGGAAAAGGCAAGAAGATCAGGAGTTCAAGGCTAGCCTCGGCTATAATACCAAGTTCGAGGCCAGCATGGACTATGCATGGAGACCCAGTTTCAACAAACAAGAACTACCACAAAGAGACACATTTTAAAGGTGTCCCAGAGAGGTGGTTAGGTCGGGTGTCTCATGTGCCCTGCAAGGCAGCCCAGGACTAAGTCTGCATTCAACAGAATTCAAAGGCGAGCATCCATTGGAGAAAACCTAAGGTCATTCTCTGTTGAATTCTGATGTCTCTTCTCAGCTTCCTTCCCGCCCCTGATTTTATGTAGTGCTTCCTCCCACCACCTGAGCAGCAGCAGCCCAGCCCTCTTCAGCAGAGTAGTGCTCAAGGAGAGCCCTCTCGCCTACTCGATCACCCGTTATGGTTGCAAAAAACTGAAACCGCTCATAGCTAACCGAAGCTCCTCCAGGCAGGGGCTGACACGAGGATGGCCCAGAGGGTGAGTGCCTTATAAGCAAGAAGACCTGAGTTCAAACCAGAACACACCCAAATCAACAATAATCAAAAATCTGGGTGTCATGGTGCAGGCTTGTCATCTCCATCCTGGGGAGCAGAGACAGAAGGCTCACTGTGGCTTCCTGGCCAGCAAGCCAGCTGAATGGCCAGTTCCAGGCTAGTAAGAGATTTGTCCTCCCACCTCCCCCGCCAAAAAAAAAAAAAAGACGGAACCTGAGGAATGAGTCTTTCTTCAGGTTGTGCTCTGGATGTCACACACACCTTCATGCAGGCATCAAAACAAACAGCCACACACGTGTGCACACCCCCCCCCCTCCCAACAAAGAAGAAAAAGGAAGGAAAGTTCCCTGGGACGAGCATCTCTGTAGATAAAGCTTTCCCTGAGGCTGAGAAGATGGCGAAGGGAAGGATGTCAGAGGGTGAAAGGAGAGGAGGACCCTCAGGAGGTGTCCGCTGACCTCCACGTGTGCACTGTGGCACACACTCGCCCCCACCCCAAAACAAATGAAGAGATGTGATTTTAAAAGGTTTCTCTGTAATGGCGACGATGTTCCTCAGGAGAGGCTGTCTCCATGTACTGCAGCCCCAGGGTCCAGCCACCTGACTGGTTTAGAGGGCTGCTCTGAGGTCAGCTGTTAAACAGCTAAGGGAGAGAGCTCTTACCTCGATGATTTCGTTTTCACTGGCGATGGAAGACATGGTCATGTCTCGCCGGTAGCCCCAGGACCCCCTGTCCACGGTGGTGCACATCTCCCACTTGTGGTTTGGCAAGCTCTGTGGTGTGTATTTATCTTGACAGTTGTAGAAGTCTCCGTGACGGCAGGAGCAGTTCTGACCCCAGCGGTCATTCACTACCACCTGATCCTAAAGGAGGAAGGAGAGTGACGTCATCGGAGCAGTGCCCCCGGATCCTTTATGCCAGGCAGACCCATCTGACGACAGCCTATTGGCAGGGAGAGCAGTGGCTGCACTAGTGTCTTCCCCTGGTGCTGCTTTGCTCTAAAGGGCACACGTAGGAAACCAGACATTTTTGATTCCCCCAATAGGGGCGGTGCTGCTGTCTAGTGGGAGGAGCCAGAGATGCTGACAAGCACCCACAGTGTGGAAGACAGTGTCTATGACAAAGCATCCACTCTGATGCCAGCAGTGCCCAAGCCCAGGAACCCAGCCGAGAGATGCCCAGGGTAAGTGTGCGTGTAGGGGGACTGTTTTACAAATGGTCTGGGGGCCTAGCAGATGGCTCAGCAGGAAAAGTGCTTCCTGAGAAAGCCCGAGGACCTGAGCATGCTCTCTAGCACAGGCCCGGGACTGGAGAGATGGCTCTACAGTTAAGAGTGTTTGATGGTCTTACAGAGGATGTGGGTTCAGTTCCCAGCATCCACATGGTGACTCACAAATGCCTGTAACTCCAGTCCCAGGGGATCAAACGCCCTCTCCTGGCTTCCACTGGCTCCTGCACACACATAATTCATGCAGGCAAAACACCCCCACACAGAAATAACATAAAATAATCTTTTCACAAACGTTTATGGGGGTCTGGTGAGATGGCTCAGTGCTTAAGAGCACTTACTGATCCGGAAGTGGACCCGGGTTCATTTCCCAGCTCTCACATGGTGACTCACAGCCACCTGTCACTCCAGTTACAGGATATGGTACCCAGGATATGGTGGGCTTTTGCATGTACACAGTATGCATAAACACAGGCATATGCAATACACATATAATAAATAAATGAAGCGCAGGAAACGTGTGGGTGTTTTGCCTGTATGTATGTCTACGCACCACGTGTGTGCAGTGCCCATGAAGGCCAGAAGAGGGTGTCGGCTTCTCTTTTACAGGACTTTCAGATGGTTGTGATCCACCATGTGTGTTAGGGATGGAACCAGAGTCCTCTGGAAGAGCAGAACATGCTCTTAACCGCTGAGCCCTTACTGTGGGCCTTTTGTTTTTTGTTCTTTTCTTAAAAATATATTGTGGTTGATATTTGCTTCCTTTCCCAACTCTGCATCTTTGCTTCTCTTTTTTTCCTTTCTTTTCTAATCAGGCACATGCGGCTGTCAGCCCACACAGCCAATGAAATGACCGCATGAAGGATGTATGGGAAAGGCACCTCAGAGACATAAAGAGGTACCAACCAACCTAAGTTTGTTTATTTGTTTGTTCATTCTATGTAGCCGTGGCTGACCTAGGAGTTCACTGTGTAGACCAGGATGGCCTTGAACTCACAGAGATCCACTTGCCTCCCAAGTACTAGGACTAAAAGTGTGTGCCACCATACCCTCCATCTTAAGTCTTTTCTTGTAGTGGGATGCTTTGAAGCAGTTTTTGTGCCACATGCAGCTTGTCCTTATGATTGTGTGCTGCTTAGACTTCTGGGAACTTTGCTTAGAATACAACCTGGAGAGTGGAGGTGGGGCGGTTGGCAGTTGTAGCTTCAGACAGCCAAAGAGGGCTGTGGATATTTCTTCCTTCCTTCCTTTCTCTCTTTTAAGGCTGCTGCAAGGGAAGTGAAGATTCCTTCCTTCCTTTCTATCCTTCCTTTCTATTTCCTGAGCCAGAGGGTAAAAGGTAGCAACATGCTACATTCATGGGCAGTCAACTGCTCACTTGATAACTGTATTCATGCAGCAGCTCTAAGAGGCTCACACTGTGGCAGGGACAGAGGTGTCACGGTGAATGACACACCGTTCGCCCTTTAAAGATGAAGCAGACTTGTGGAGGGCAGATGAGGACAACTTAGACCCTGGCCCTCTGTCGGCATTAGCGACCTGGGGAGTCCCCAGAGGCTTGTCATCACTCGGAGTGTCTCTTTTGTCTTTCCTTCCTTCTCACTTTCTGAGTTTGGTAATAATTACCCAATAAGACACCCAAAGACAGGAATCCACTGGGGCACCTTCATCCAAGCTTAGTTTGAGGGCCAGTGATTAAACCGAGGCCCTGAGCATGCCAAGAATGCACTCTAAACCCAAGTGATACCGCCAACTACCACGCTGCTTTATACTTAGACTTTTCTTTAAAATCTGCAAACCTAGGACCTGTGAAACCTTTGACATGTTCTGTCATAAAGACGGAGACTCTGCCACTCGGTAAGAGTCCCACAACACGAGGCGTGAATGGGCAGCTTGTGTGCTAGCTATAAATGCTGATATGCTAAGTACCCTTTACAATTCGGTATAAAGCTAGGGGTGGTGCCATACACCTGTCATCCCAGTTCCTGGGAAGCTGAGGCGGAGGCTTGCTGTGAATTCCTCCTACAAGTCTACTGAGAGCTGAGATGACAGGCAGGTATCATCATGCCCATTCATACGCTCTCTCACCAGAACCAGTAAGAAGTAAGGGAGATAATCACCTACCTTGACAGGGCTATCATTGTAGAGCCAAGCAAGGAAACCTGTGGAGTTCCAGTAAGTATCAGGGCACTCCCAGTCCCCATCAGACCAGATCAGGTCAGGCTTGTACCTGGAAGACACGTGATCAGATCAGTTACGATCTGTGTCAGTCTTATGGACAGATTTTTGCCACAGATATTTGAAACTTAGAGCTGGAGGTGCGGCTCTGTTGCAGGGCCCTTGCCTACTGCATGTGAGGCCAGGCGTTTCATTCCTTTTTTTTAAAATTTTATTGATATATTTATTTATTATATTTCATTTTATATTTATTCAAGAAAAGTTTCTTATTATGAAAGAACCATAAAAATTACAATGCAGAAACTAAAGATAAAGAATAATTTTGCTAACACAAACCACTGTTCAAAGAGCCTTGGGGAGAGGGCGTGGAGGTGGCTCAGTGGTTGGAAGCACCGGCTGCTCTCCCAGAGGACACATGCACGGAGTGCACAGACCTACACGAGGGCAAAACAGCCATACATACAAAGTAAAGATTAAAAAAACAAAAGAGCCGGGGCGGGGGGCTGGTGGAATGGCTCAGTGTGTAAAGGCACCTGCTGCCAAGTCTGACAACCTCAGTTCAGTCCCGGGGACCCACATGGCACAGAGAGAGCTCACTCCTGCAGGCAGCCGTCTACCACTGCATGCACACCATGGCACGTGCGTGCACACACGCCCCAAATAAATTAAAATGTAACAGTAGTAGTGGTAGCAGTAATGATAATGACCACAGCAACCACAATGACAATACTAAAGACGAACCGCTGTTCGTTGGTATATTCCCCCTAACCTCCTGCAATCAGTATTTAGACTTTGCTTCCTTTCAAGGAGCTAGCTCCAACTACGAGTGGTGCTGCAGGTCTGCAGAGAGGGCTCAGTGGCTGAGAGCGCGCCCTGCTTGCAGAGGACCTGGGTTGGTTCCCAGCACCCACGTGGTGCTCACAGCCACCTGAAGCTCTCACTTCAGGGAATCTGACGCTCTCTGGCCTCCTTGGCCACTGCTGCCCATGGTGGACATAAACTATACATAAATAGTAAGTTTTGGGAAAAAGAGAGGGGCTTGGGTGGACCAGATGGCTCGGCTGAGACGGGAAAGCTCCTGCTGCCAAGCCTGATGACCCGAGTTTGATCCCCAGAACACACAAGGAAGGCCACAACTGACTTTCACCGGCTGTTCTCTGACCTCCCCATGTGTGCCACGTGCGCCCACACACTTACCCACTCATGAACAGGAAATAGCAAAATGTGATTTAGAAACTGATAGCAGTGCTCATGGCCTGGGGTGTGCACCTCAGTGGCAGAGCACTGCCCAGTATGTTGAAAGACCTGGGTCCTGTCCCTGGGACCAAGAAAATAAAAAAAGCCAGGTGTGGCGGCTCATGCCTGTGATCCCAACGCTTGGGAACCTGAGTTAAGAGAACACAAATTGGAGGCTAGCCTGGGCTACACAGCAAGTCTCTGCTATTCCAGAAGCACGAGAGCATGGGTGTTGTAAACATTTGAACCATGGCCCGGAGCTATTCTTGGCAGCTACCCAGTTGGGCCGGAAAGGCCTACTGGAGCCCAGTGCACCCTCCACCTTATTACTGTTCTGAGCCTGCAATGTGTGTATACATAGGAAGGCCTAAGAGAAGCATTACTATGCACAGTTTAGTACCAAGAGTTTGATGAGGCTTGAAAACAAGGAGCTGGAGCGCAAGTATGAACTTGCCTGAGAAAGACCTTCATTGCACTCCACCGTGAGCCAGTGACAGCCTCCAGGAAGAAGGCTTTGCCTAAGGCTATCGAGAACCCAAGACAGTCAAAGGCCACTTTATGCAGTCAAGTGCACTAGGCAGTTTATGCCCATTACCTCATCAGTTCCCATGATTACTAACCCCAGTTCAGAGATAAGAAGAGAGCTCAGGAGACAAAGCCATTTGCTCTAAGCCATACATCTTATGAAAGAAATAAGCCAGGGGCATGCTTGCATGCTTGCAATCCCAGCACTGAGGAAGCTGAGCCAGCAGGGCTGGAAGATAAGACTATGGAGGGAAAAGGGAGGAAGAGAGGGGAGAGGAGAGAAGAGAAAAAAGGGAAAAAATACAGAAAACAAAACAAAAAAACCTTGATTTCAGATCCCCAGACATCTCTGCACCCGACCGCCCTCTGTAGGTCTCTTACATCCCAGTTTCCTGAGAGTCATCTGCTTAGAAGCAGATACAGGGAGACTGGCTGTAAGCCGGGGACAGTGGCTCATGGCTGTAGCCTAGGCTACAGAGGAAGGCCCTGGCTCAACGAACCAAATTGGCTGGAAATGGTGGCTCAAGCCTGAAATCCTCACTCTTCAGAGGCTGAGGCAGAAGCATCAACATGGGTTTGAGGCCAGGCTGGGCTACACAGAGAAACCATGTCTCAATAAATAAATAAATGAACAAATAAATAAATAAATAAATGGAAGGAAGGAAGGGAAAAAACCAAACACAATAACAAAAGCAAAATATATACTGCTGGGAGCGGTGCAGGGGACACCAGCCAGCGCTGGAGCACCAGAAGTCAGCCTACTGTTTAGCAGGACAACAGTATATTTTTACCTTGGCGCCCGGGGGATTGTCTCCTGAATGCCCTTTGCTACTGCTGGGCCTTGTCATGCCTGTTGCTACTGTAGTCTCTCTGTCTCTCTTGCAGTATGAAAGTTCTACAGGGACACTGGGCAGTGTTGCTGGCACACATAACAATGGTGATGCTTTTCCCTGAAGCAATGTCACCTGGGCAAGGCAGGGCCACTCAGTTGAATTGGTGACTCTACTAAAACTCCATAAAGAATAACTAAAAGACATGTATACTTAAAAACAGTAAGTGTTTTTCACATATAGTTACAGCGTTAAATTAGGATGTTTTGCCAGCTGCCTTAGAATTCAGTAACTTAAGAAGAAAACACATTTTAGCTAGGGATTTGTTTGGTCAGGGTTAGGAAAGCTAGAACAAAGAAAGCTTAATTGCTAGGGCCCATGATTTTCACCTGTGAAAAACAGACCCGTGATCAAGTCATAACAAATGACTTCAGTGCCCATTGTCAGGCTTGAACTTCCTCGGCCACAAATAAAATTGAGTCTTTCCTGGTCTCTATAATCAAAAGTTTACTGATGAGTTTAGGGTATGCCTTGTGGATATAGAGCTGTGCAGCAGACTTTCCTTTTACCTAAGAAAAGCAAAAAGACCCCTGACTTAAAAGTTTTCTAGTTTAATAGCAAACTTGCTTCACTGTGTTAACTAAATAAGAATTGTGTACGTTAGGATCCTATGATGTGTACTTGTTCCCTAGCAACCTGTCTATTACAATAGAAGCTGGCCGTGAAATTAGTTGGCTTGCTAAAACTCTGTTAATTTATAGTGGAAAACCTATTGCTTCTAGGATACAGATGTACTGTGGGGAAAAAATATATATGGAAAACTAGGTGTTCAAGTGTGGGTTTTAAGATAACTTGTTTTTAAAAAAATATGGAACTTGTAATCACTGAAATGTAAAACCTGTAATCATTATGTAAAGTTTAAGTTTATGATTAAGATGTGATTAAAATGTGATCTTTCCCCATGAGGGGCTTTGTCAAAAAAAAAAAAAATATATATATATATTTCCCATATATATGTATGGGAAAACAGACAGAAGAGTAGTAAGAGTAGGGAAAGGAACAGTGGAAAGAAAGGGAGGCAGAAGGGGTAGGAGACAGGAGAGAAAGAAGAGGAAAGAAGGGGAATAGAGAAGAAAGAAGGAACGGAAGAAATAAAGAGAAGTTTGTCCCATCCATAAGAGATGTGTTTTTGTTTTTTTTTCTGACTCTGCCTCTCCCTCCTGGGTTGCTGAACTCCTGCCAGGGCTGGACCTTGGCATTTACTGGGAGTGGTGCAGGGGAACAGCAGCCAGCAATATAAAATTAAAGTGTGGCCAAATTAGCCACCCTTAGGCTCCAGAGGCTCACCATCCAGGACTGGCTCCCAGATGTGAGGAGCATGTAAATGGACTGGCGGGAGGGCTGGGTGGGTAAAGGTGCTTGCCATCAAGCCTGATGGCCTGAGTTTGATTCTTGGGGTCCACATGGTAGAATGAGAGAGCTAACTTCCCAAAGTTATCACCTGGGCTGCATGTGTGTGTGGTGGCACGCCAATGCCACCTCAGTCCCCACTAAATAAAAAGTAAATGTAAAAGAAAGCCCGGGGCAGGTTTGCAACAAATTCCACACTGAAAGCGACACTAGCAACAGTGGCTCTTTCCTGCCCCCAGCAGGGTCACAGGGATTCTGCGTGCTCATCTGGGCCCTCCAGACAGGACATTGCAGACCTTTCCTCATAGAGGGATCTGGGCTCTGGATGTTCCGCCTATGGCTTTTGATCTCCAAGGTGCCCATGCCCCTCTCCAAGGTCCCGACTAGGGACACTGGCAAGGGAGGAGGGCTTCGAAGCTCTGGCTGTGACTCCCTGGAACCCAGGTTCCCCGCTATGCAGCAGCTTGGTAAGTGGCCACAGTCCAGAAAGGCAGGGGGAACACACTTTGCGCTAATACAGACACCCCTTTTATTATTCTGCTGTCTCCCAGGTGTCCTCCACACAGCAGCCTCCAGCTGCAGCCCTTTAACAGCACTGCTTCAGGGCCTCTGACCCCACACACACAAGCGTCAGGCCCCAGCCGCCCTTGCTCCTCACCTGTTCACGAGGTCATAGAGCTCAGGCATCGTTTTTCCGGTGACAAAGTGCTGAGTCTTGAAGTCATTTTTCTTATCGAGTAGGTACAGTGGGTGGAACCACTCGAAGAGCGAGTGGTAGAGGCCGTAGCGTATGCCCCTTAAACGGAGAAATACAGCAGCAGCTGGCATCAGGATGTGGTGTCAGCACTTGGAGTCGAGGTGGGCAGATCAGGAGTTCAAGGCTATCCTGGCTATCAAGTGAGTTTGATGCCAGCCGAAGCTATTTGAGAGCCTTTATTTCCCGGTTTCTAATATGCTTTTTTTTTTTTGAGACCGGGTCTCACTGTGTGGCCCTGGCTGGCCTAGAACTGCCTATGTAGACCAGGCTGGCCCCAAACTCATAGAGATCTACGTGCCTCTGCCTACCAAGTGTTGGGATTAAAGACGTGCACTACCGGACTTGGTGTATATTTTATTTTTAATCTTAATTTTTTTTTATCATGCTGGGAATCAAACCCGGGGCCTCTTCTGTCATAAACTACATCCCTGGCCCTATTGAATACTTTTTAAAGAACTGGAAGAAAAGTTCCTAACACAAAGAAATGACTAAAGAGCCAGAATGCTAATTACCCTGATCGGCTCATTATACACTGCAGTGTGACTTATCACACGGTGCCTCATAAAATTGCACAATCACTGATTCGATTAAGATCAGTCTACACAAACATAATAAGGTAGTAATGAAGAAAAAAATGACACAGCAAAGAACAGATAAGGAAGATATTTAGCTGTGAGACTCGGTGGACTAACCAATTACAGAGAAGCTATCAATCCAGCCTGCTAAGGGTGGGGCCACAGGCCTGGAACCCCAGCCCCTGGAAAGCAGAGGCAGGAGGACTGTTCAGCTGTGAAGGCGGCCTGGTCAGCATGTTCCAAGCTCCTGAAGGACACAGAGCAAGGCCTCATCTGGTAAAACCAAGCCTCTCGAGAAGAGAACAGCAACTCTCAAAGTCTAGACCTGAACCACATCTATGACGGCATGGACATTTACCACAGGATTATCGGCCGCGTGCAGCATGGAACACTGAGCAGATAACAAGAGTCTGAAAACACATTCTTAAAGGTGTAGGTAGCTCACTGGATTTTGCCAGCTCCGTGGCCTCTAGCTCAGCTCGCAACTTGAACCTTGAGACAGTCCTGGGCAATGTGTACCACAGGCACAGCTGTGTTCCAATCAAACTTGACAACTGACACCAAATAGGCAGTCAGCCTCTCCTCAAATAGGATGCCACATTAACCAAGTCACAGCAGAAAGTCATTTTCTTTCCTTAGAGGCAAATCTAGCCAGTAGAGTTCAAAGTCTGAATACCTGAGTCCAAACTCTATTCCACTGCTGGTGGCTGGGGATGCGGCTAGGCGCTTATGGTTTGAATCTGCAAGGCCAGCCTGGCCCGGCTCATGTTTTGAAGGCTTGTTTCCCAGCTGATAGTGCCATTTTGGGAATCTGTGGGGATCTTTACAAGGTAGAATACACTGGCAGAAGTGGGTCATGAGGGCTCTGACGGATATCCTGCCTCTAGTTCTGTCTGCTCCCAAGTCACATGTTCCATGAATAAATAACCTCTAGCTCAGCGTGTGGCCACCCTACCATGATAGATTGAAACCCTCTGAAAATCAACCTTTCCTTCCTCCCAGAAGCCGAAGCTGTTTCTAACAGGTATGGTGGTCACTGACACAGAAGTAACTAACACATTCAGTGGTGCAGCAGCAACTGCTTAATGTGCATAAGGTCAACTATCAGCATTCAGACCCCAAACAGTCCTACCTCTGCCACATCCTAACTACTCTGGTCTCGAGAAGCTAATTCCTATTATTATTATTATTATTTAGCTTTTTAAGATATAGTCTCGTGTAGCCCAGGCTAGCTTCAAACTCAGTATATATCTAAGGCTAGCCTTTGGCTCCTGAATGCTAGAATTCCAAGCCCATGGCACCATGTCTGACTAGTTACTTCCTACTGAGTGACGAGTACTATGGAATGCTGAGTAGAAGCAACTGCGTTTAGTTTTTGATCAACCATTATCAGAGCTTGTGTGCAGGCCCGAACAGCGCTGGCTACAGAGGAAAAAGGTGAGACCCAGTCCCTGGCTTCCATTGCATCCTGGGATAGGATGTGTGTTGCAAACTTTCCCACAGACATCCTCTGGAAGCTACAAATGGGACACTGCCGTGCATGCTGGGTGAGCTTCACCTCCCCGTGGACTTCTTTTCAAATCTGAAACCCAAAGGCTGGGAGCCCATCTGATCACCAGCTAAGTATGAACCGAGCAGACAAGCAAGAGGACTCAAGAGGAGGCTATGGAGGGCTGGGTAGGGAAGATGGCAGAGCAGCCGTCCACAGACACGCACCTCTTCCGCACGGCTGCTCCCAACTCACCAACCAAATCACGATGGGGCCCCACGTCCTTTGAGTTCCAGTTCCAAGACACGGGACTCGGCCAGTTTGTGAAGCCTTCATGATGCTTTGTGGTCAGGACCACATACCTGCGAACATCAAAACCAAATGAGAACAAAGGAAGTGGGCAGTGGTCACAGCCATAACCTCGCTCAGCATGCCTGAGACTCTTAACATGGCGGGGAGATCTTGATTATAGGAAACGTGCTGAGATGAGTCACTTCTACAGTGACAATTCCCTCCTCCCCCCAGTAGGTGTGACTCAAGACCTGGAAGCACAGAGAGGAGGGAAGGGTGGCATGAGAAAAAGTGTGCACCATGGCTCTCAGACTCAACCCTTTTGGGCATAAGTAATGAACTTCCTTCTACCCCCTGACCTATGCTATTGGCAAGAGCAGGTAATAGACAGAAACTGCTTGTTTTACCAACATTGTGGACTTTGCCCTTCATTTACAGGGGTGACAAAGTCTCAAATATCTGGGATTTGAGAAGACAAGTGTTGAAATAACCAATTCACTCAATGTGTCATTTACTTTTATGGCAAAAAAAAAAATGTGATGTCATCACTGGCTGGTGGGGGGCACACAGCATCTTAGGTGCGCACGTACACTCCCTTCTGCAACACATCTCTTTCCTCTTTTAAACATGAAATATGAAAACTCTACTCACTCACAGGCCTTACAAAGACAGGCCGATAACTAGTCCTTCTGTGTGTGGCTTGCAGACCCTGGGTGCAGTGGTTAACAAGGTCTATAGTTTAAAACACCAGGCTTCTTCCTCTCTTGCATCCATAAAACAGGAGGTCTGGAAAGAGGCTGGAGTTCGACTTTTTCATTTGCAAGTTATGGATCTCAGAGACTAGAAAACAGACTCCTGTTTCCTCGGACCTTTTAGGTCCACACAAGTAAGGGCAAGTACTAAGCGCCAGCTCCACACAACTCTCTCCCTTCAGTACAAGAAAACCCAAGGTCCAGAGGAAACTGAAACCTGGAGGAAGGCAGACAAACAAGCTAGGAGCAGGAGGCAGGAGGCCTCCATCTTAGTATTTCTGCCCCTTCAGTGGCCAAACCCACCGGTCCGATGTCACCCAAAATTCTCTTGCTTAGGACTGGAGAGCTCTGCCAAGAGCAGGTGAGGGAGGGAGAACCCAAAACAGAGAGCACCCCAAAACTCCTATCCTTCCTTCTCCACCTAGAGACACGGGGCTACGAGGATCTCAGGCAGCTTCTCTTTTATAACCTTCCACTAAGGTGACTGACAGGAATCCGGGCTGTGTTCTGGCCCTTACAAGAGACGCCGGGTGTAGCCCGGCTCCTGCCTCTCTCCACAAAGGTGTAGTACCCGGTGCTTTCCCACCTTCTTAATAAAAAACCAATCCCCAGCTGTATTCTCCTCTTTAGCATCAGTGCTCCATCCTCCAGGGTACAGAACGCGCGGTCCGGAGCCTTCCGAGGTCAGGCAGAGCCGGCCGAGGGCCTGCCCCGTCCCGCCTCGCGCCCGGCCCGCACTCACTTGGCCCCGGCAGCCTGGAAGAGTTCGGCCCACTGGCTCGGGTGGAAGAAGCGCGCCGTGAACTGCGGCGCGAAGTCGGCGTAGCTGAAGCCCGGCGGGTAGTTGTCGTTCATGAACTTCAGGTAGGCCGGCAGCCCCTCGCCCTTCCAGTGCCACCAGAACCACTCGGTGCCCCAGGCCGGAACCGAGAACACACCCCAGTGCAAGAACACCCCGAACTTGGCCTCATCGAACCAGCTCGGCAGCGGGCGCGAGTCCAGGCTCTGCCAGTCCGCGGTGTAGCGGCGCGGAGAGCGGGCCACCGCCTGGGCCGCGGCCGCCAGCAGCAGCAGCCCGGCGCCCACGGCGCCCCGTCCACTGCTCAGCACCCACATCCCTGCTTCCGTGCCCGCACCGCCCCTCTTAACGAGCAGGCGCCAATGAGGGGCTCCGCCCCTCTGAGTAACGATTGGCTCTGAAGAGGAAGGGGGCGGGGTCAGTCTCGTACCATCTGGGGAGCCGTCTCTGGAGCGCCCCCTGGCGTTGACAGAGAGAAAGACTCAGAGAGGCGTTGACCGCTCTGATCTATCGAATTTAAACTCTGTACTCTCCCCTAAGGACTTAATTTCGGAATTAGTGGGAAAGGCCCAAGGTGTGAGGAGAACTGGGAATGGTCCACGCTGTCGCACCAATCCTCAGGAGAAGGCTGAGACCAGATCGTTATGTTTAGTGGCTAATTAAGAGCCATACATATGTATGCGTCATACATCCAGCAGGCAGTTGGGGCTTAGCAGATTGGAGAGTTGCGTAAGAGGCTTCGCAATAACAAGGTGGAAACATGATAAGGAGCTTTAGGAGAAGAGACAGAAGTGGCTGCTGAAAGAGGAAGGGCAGATGTGGGCCATTTTGGCTTCTCTTTTGTTTATTGAACTTTGAGACATTGCATTTAAACATTTTAATTTAATTTTAAATCATAACAAGTTTATTTTGAGATAAAGGGGGTGGTCTCATATAGCTCAGACTGGCCTCGAACTTACAGCTAGGAAGACCTTGAATTCCTGATCCTCCTGCTTTTACTTCTTGGATGCTAGGGTTACAGGTGGGAATGGCACTTAAAAAAAAAACATAAAAACCACTCCTGGTTTTATGTAGTACTGGCCTTTGAACCCAGAGAAGCAATCATTTTTCTTCTTCTTTTTTTTGGTTTTTCAAGATGGGTTTCTCTGTGTAGCGTTGGCTATCCTGGAACTCACTATGTAGACTAGGCTGGCTTTGAATTCATAGATCCACCTGCTTCTGCCTACTGAGTGCTGGGATCAAAGCTACGTGCCAACACCGCTGGGCAGTAAGCACTCTGTTGACTTGAGTTACCCCTGAGGGATTCCCAGAGAGCTCAGCATCTAACTGAAGAAAAACGACTGGGGACCTGGGTTCAAGAGCACTTGCTTAGCATTCTGGAAGGCCAGTCCTCAGCACCACCAAACAAACACACCCCTGACCCCCCACACAGAGGGTCATTGGAGCATGCCTTTTAGAATACCAGGACCAGAAAATTGAGAGCCAAGAGACTCTCTTGCCCCAGGAATATCTGCAAACCTTCTTTGTCAGGTCACCTGATTCCTCTACAGTTTGCACATGCTCAATGGTGTGCATGTGAGTGTGTGTGTGTGTGTATGTGTGTGTGTGTCCACAGCTGCAGGAAGTATGCAAGCTGGAAGTCACATGGTACACGTGGCACAACCATCTCCATGGCTGCTGAGACAACCAAAGCATGTCAGAGTGGTAAGAGGCTTCGGTGTTCCTTGACACCATCTGCTTCCCTACCTTTTCCAAGTTACTAAGGAGGAAACCCAGGTAAGGAAAGGCAGGGGGTTGCCCAAGATCATGTAAGCTAGTGTGGACCAAAGGTGGGGCTCAATTTCACAGCTGTGGAAAGCCTTTCCACCTACTCTGTCATGTTGGAGAAATCTGAGCTTATGTTGACAGAAAGAAGAGCTTCCTCCTTTCAGGAGAGATAAGGAAACTCGGGGTATTTTCTGTTAACGCTTGCTCTAAAACACCAAGCACAGATGACTTAAAAAAGCAACTTCCCCTCCCTTTACCCTCCCAAATAGTTATTGGAATTTGCGATGGCTTTTGATGCACGGAACTTGTCCTGGGAGAATCAAGTGGGACACTGTGACCTTCATTTGACCTTAATGGAGACACTGAGATGCTGTTCCTCAGAGGCTTGTGGGAGATCTGGATGGATCTGTTGCGTTATTAGGGAGCCTGAGTTTGTTGCACTAGACATCACCTCGTTAGTTTCTCTGGGCAATGGACAGGTCTTGGCTGCTGGCTGGATCGTCAGCTAAACAAGGCTGTTTCTCCCCTATATCCAGGGCTCTTGCCCTGTTCTTCTCCTTTATAAACTCACTTACAGGAAAAGTAGAAAGTATTTTAAGAGCTGGATTCAAGGCCCGGGAGATAGCTAGAGGTTAAGAACACTGGCTGCTCTTCCAAAGGACCTAGGTTTAATTCCCAGCATCCACGTGGCAGCTCACCAATGTCTAATAACACCGGTTCTAAGGGATCTGATGCCGTCTTTTGGCCTCTGTGGGCACCAGGCACACATGTGGTGCACAGATATACGTACAGCAAAAGACTCATATACATTGAAAAAAAAAAAAAAGACAGCGTCTCACTTACTTAAGGCTGGCCTTAAGCGTTCAGCAATTCTACCTGAGCATAGGGTTGTTTTTGTGCACCACCATGCACAGCTCCAGCCCTTCCTTTATGTTTTATTTTGACAGTGGGTCTCACTAATTTGCCTAAACTGAACTTGAACTCCATGTGTAGCTCAGGCAGGCTTTGAACTTAGGATCTTCTTGTCTCTGCCTCGTAAGGATCTGGAATTAACAGGCCTGTGCCACCAGGCTCAGCCTTACTGACTCATTTCTTATCAGAATGTAGACTTCAAGCCCCAGACGGGGTTTGTCTCCTTCATGGTTGGATCTCCAAGACTGAGCACCGGGCCTGAGCACATATTTATGATGCAGATGAAAGAGTAAATGGACAGTAAATGCACTTGTATTGTAAGCATTAAATGACACGTTTAATCGATAACTTTCCTCTCACTGTGTCTGTGGTCCCCAGTGTTACCCCTCCTCCCTCCAGCAGTGTCTTGAACCCTCCCTCTGTTGGGAATGCAGCCTTAGTGAAGGGAAATTTTCACAGCATGGGGCTGTGGACAGAGAGGAAGTCAACCTGTACCTGGTCCACAACAGGAAGTCTTCTGCCCCCAATTCCTTCTGCTTATTCCAGCAGGACCAGAGTGTAGATACAAGGGGGCTGAGTTGAGCCTCACTGGGAACAATCTAGGACCCAGAGATTATCTGTGAGTATCTTGCTTTTTACTGAAGCTAGACTAGACTCAGCAGAATGTCCCAAGGTCAATAGAGTTACTGGAAGATTTTGCAGTTCCAGTGAACCTCCTCTGGGTCCCCAAGGACCTAAAGTCATAATGACTTCAAGGCTTATCAGGTTATCTGGAGGGCCCTTACCCAGCAACAAGAAACCCTGAGCCGATGGCTTGTGACTCTGAAAGAGCTGAGTCAGCATCCTTGATTCTCCACACACCTTGATTCTTGATCCTCAAGAGGCAGGGTTGGCCTGAAGGTGGAGCTGCACATAGCTCTACATCCACAGAGTCCCAAACAGCGAAGCAGGCACAAAAACTAGGGGTCTTGCTGCCAGTCTTCTGCAGGAGGACACTGGAATCCACACCATGGATGGGATGGACGTTGATGGAGTTGTAGGCAGCGACCACACTGGCCAAGACATTCTGAGATCCCAGGACAGGTCCTGGGTCTTCTCAGGTCTCCTCCCAGTCCTTTACTCTCATCCCCGGAGGCCTCTCTGACTTCTTGGATCTCCGAGTCAGGAGGGTTTCCTGACGAAACCTGAAGAGAGCCTGCCATCATCACAGGCTCCTCTGCACAGACCATGCAGGTAGGCACGACCAGGCACCCTCCCTAGCCATGGAGCCCAGCACTCCTCGGCAGAAAGGGGTCTGTGTCCAGTCGCCTAGAGCTGGGTCCAGAAAGATTCACTGTCTGGGACTACTCTCTCTTCTGAGGAGCAAACTGATCTCTGATTTCAGGCTGTTTCTAATAGGAGAGTAGGGGCCATCAGCAATTAGAGCAGCCTGGAGTTCTGGGCCCTGGCCCTGGGGTAGTTCTCACATCAGCCTCTGTCTCTGTGACTGAGGACCTCGGGGCTTCTTCTTTCCCCTCAGACCCGAGGCCTTGTAGACACTTCTTCCAGCCCACCAGGCAGTGCTGGGCAGCGGAGCGGATCTCTCCACTCCTTAGGGCGTAGATAATAGGGTTGACCATGGAGTTAACAAGACACAGCATGGAACAGAAAGCAAAGACCTCTTTGTCCTGGTCACTCAGTTTGGTGACCAGGCTATGGCCCATGAGAGCCAGTGCAGGGAACCAGCATACGAGCAGAACAGCCAAGACCAGCCCCAGGGTCTTGGCTAGCCTTACATCTAGCCGCATCCGAGTTAACCCAGGCACCTGCCTATCCTGATGCTCAGCCAAGCTGGACACATGCTGGTGGGCTTTCCAGAGGACATACCCATACGTGTAGATGATGCCAGAGAAGAGGATGGTAATGAATAGGAGCCACCCCAGTAGATAGTTGTTGGGGATCAATGGGAAAAGCTCAGAGCAGGGACTTGGACAACAAGTCCATCCCATGAGTGGCAGGTAGGAGATCAACGCTGAGAGGACCCACATGATACCAAGGGCCCCCAGCGCCCTTCCACGGGTGACTAGAGCTTTGTAGGTAGGCGGGTAGCACAGACATAGGTATCGGTCAACAGCAGTCAGCAGCAGGCTGCCCACAGAGGCGGTGAAGGTCATGGTCACACTGCCAATCTTCAGCAGGAAGATAGCCTTGGAATCAACACCATGGAAGACATGGAAAATGACAAAGTTGCAGGCGAAGATCACACTGGCCAGGAAGTCGGCTCCAGCCAAGCTGCCAATGAACAGGTATGAGGGTTTCCGGCGGAGCAGCTGGGAGGACAGGATAAGATAGAGCACCGCCACGTTCTCCAGGGCACTTAGCAGGCCCAGCAGGGTACAGAGCACCGCCACAGCTATCTTCTGGGCATCGCTCAGGATCATGTAATCCTTCATAGGGTTGAACTCCAAGCCACCGTCTGAGCTATTGGCCAACTTCATCTCCCGGCATCCCTCCATGGACAGGCTTTGGCACCCACAGGGGCTGGCCCAGCGACTTAGCTGTAAGCAATGAGGAGAGAGTCTGAATGTTAACAGTCATGACCTCTCCTAGGAGCTGACACTTCTAAGTAAGCTATCCACGTGCTGGAAATACCAATTTCTGTTTTGTTGTTAAGCATTTCCCCTTCTCTCCAAGTCGGGTCTTTCACTTTCCAACAGAAGTGACCCGCGGTCTTTTGTTTGCTAAAGAGACAAATCTTAAACTTCCTTTTGAAACCAAGGGGAATCTCCAGGGCCAACAGCCAAGAGAGCAAACCCAAGGAAAAACAAAACTGAAACTGCAGGGATGTTGTTTTTCTTTTATTTATGACTATTATCATTGGGGTGTATGTGTGTGTGTGTGTGTGTGAGCACACACATGCACTCACATGTGATGTGTATGTGCAGACAGGAGTGTGTCAGAGGTGTCTGCAGGTCAGGTAGTGGTTCTCCCCTTCCACCATGGTTTCTGGGAATTGAACTCAGGCTGGTAGGCTTGCATACCAAGTACTTTTGCTCACTAAGCTGCCGAAACACAGTCCAAGAATGGAGCTCTAAGAGGGAAATTCTAAGTGCTCGTGAGAAAACTCCAAACAAACAAACAAAAAAGGCAAGCGTCCTGTGACTGCAGTTCTTCAAAAACACAGACTTGTTCTTGGAATATGTCTTCATGTTCCTCACGGGTCTGGAGTGATTAGCTGTTGTTATTCATATGAAAAAAGCATGTTTTTGCCTCGTATGGCTTGTCCTTGTGATGTATATTGTATCAGGTGACTTTTGTCTGATGCGCTATTGGAGGAGGCTTTGGTCTGCCTCATTTATCTGCTCCATTCTCCCAGGCCCCGCCCCCTTTAGAGCAGTAAACACTAAGTCATCTTGCTGACCTGTTTTCTTTCTTTCTTTCTTTTTTTTTTTCATTTTTGAGACATGGTCTCGCAGGTAGGCAGCCTTGCATACCAGGCGCTCCTGTTTCAGGTTCCAGAGCAGCTGGGATTACCTCCAGGCGTGTGCAACCGACCCTGCTTATGTTTCATTTTGTCTTTTTTGTGTTGTTGTTCCAGTTTTAGTAAGATACTAAAGGCTTAATAACTGTTTGGGGATGGGAGATAATACTTTGGTTTCCCCTCAAGTGATGGGAAGATAAACTCTAAAAGATATAATTTCTTGGGTACACTTTATAAAGAATTTTTAAAAGGAGGTGGAACTGGGCAGTGGTGACATACACCTTTAATTCCAGAATTTGGGAGACAGAGGCAGGTGGATCTCTGAGTTGGAGACCAGCCTGGTCTACAGAGTGAGTTCTAGGACAGCCAGGGCCACATAGACAAACCCTGTCTCAAAAAAACCAAAAGAAGAGGAAGGAGAAGAAGAAGAAGGAAGAGGAGGAGGAGGAGAAGGGAGGGGGGAGCAGGAGGAGGAGAAGGAGGAGGGGCTGGAGAGATGGCTCAGAGATTAAGAGCTGTTCTGAGGACCTGGGTTTGGTTCCCAGTACTCACACAGAGGCTGCCCACCACATATAACGCTCCAGCTAGAGGGAATTGGATACCTTCTTCTGGTCTCCACAGTGCACTTATATGCACGCAGGCAAAACACTTATACACATAAAATAAAAAATAAATGAGTCTTTAGGTGGGCCCCGTGGTGCATACCTTTAATCCAGCACTCTAGACGCAGAGGCAGACAGAGCTCTGTGAGTTCAAAGCCAGCCTGATCTACATAGCACTTCCCAGGACAGCTACATAGTAAGACCTTGTCTCGAAAACAAAACAAAACTTTACACACACAAATTAATTAATTAATAGATAAACAAATTTCATTTCAAATCTAACTACCAAAGCAGCAAGAGGAGAAAGACACCTGGCGATTAGGTTTGTGAGCTCAGCTACAGATCGAGTGCAGGCCCAGCCCGATGGCCTAAGGACACCTTGTCCCCCCAAAAGATGAATAACTTGCAGTACATACAGAGTTCAAAGCCAGCCAGGGCTAATTACATCTGGACCCAGCAAACTAACCAAACAACCAACCCCCAAAATAAAACTGTCTGCTAAGAGACATTTGCTGAAGAATCAACACTTAATCTGTCGCGGGGAGGAAATTCAGCCTAGGAAGGAGCAAAGGAAGTCAGACGCTGTGAGCTGATAAGCTGATGAATACATTTAATCTATTTATTTCTGCCCCTGTTTCTTTTTCGTTTTTTTCCTTTGAGACAGGATCTCTCTATGTGGGCTAGACTGGCTTTCAAAGTCACAGGGATGTGCCTACCCCTGACTCTTGAGTGCTGGGATTAAGGGCCTGAACCACCACACCCAGCCTCTGTTTACATTTCATTTTTCTCTACTGGGTCTGTGTGAGTTTTTATGTGTATGAGCACGTGTGTGTGTTTGAGTGTGTGGAGGCCGAGGGTCAATATCCAGTGCTTTCCTCAACCAATCTCCACCTTAGTGTTCTGAGACAGGATCTCTCTCCTGGAGCTCACCAATTCAGCTAGACTGGCAGGCCACCAAGCCCCAGGGATCCTCTGTCTCTGTCTCCAAAGTGTTATGATTACAGGCACATGCCATATACAGCTTCTCTATGTGGGTGCTGGGGATCCGAACTCAGGTCCAAAACAACAAGCAAGCACTTTACTGTCTGAGCCACCTCGCCATACCTTCTCTTGTTTCTTCTCTCTCTCTCTGTCTTCCTCCTCCTCTTCCTTCTCCTCCTCCTCCCCCTCCTCCCCTTCCTCCTGTATGCGTGTTTGTTTGAGACAGGGTTTCTCTGTGTAGCCCTGGCTGTCCTGAAACTCACTCTGTAGAAGAATGTAGTGGCACACAGGACCCCTGCTGTGTGTTTATGAGGCAGCTTAGCCCACTGTCCACCGCAGTGCACTGAACTGCCTGAACATACAAGGTCCAAAGCGGGGTCCTCAGTACCCCATGCTGCCCTAGCATCCCAACCCCCACCCAGCTGGCCACCTGCTGCTTCTGGAGAAACTTTGCCTCCAGGACTTTCTTTGCTCCAGGTTCTCCTCCTGCCTCATAGTCCTCCCCTACTTTCCTTTGGTTCATGTGCCCAGTGGAGCCTTCCAAAGCCTGCAGTGTGTTCTGCATGTATGGGCCAGTTTTACATACTGCTTCCCTCTCCACTACACCAATAACCAAGAATACGGACTTTAATTTCTACAGAATATTGTTCCTGGAGGGGAGACGAGTTAGCTGGTAGAGGTGCCTGCTAGAAAGCCAGACAACCCGAGTTGAATCCCCCTGGACCCACAAAAAGTCGGAAGGACAGAGCCCTGCAAGTCGCCCTCTGACCTCCAGAGGCAGGCTGTGGCACGCTCAGACCCACGACTATACATATACACATGCACACAGAATAAATCAAAATGTATTTAATATTTAAAAAAATATTGCTGCCAGCCAAAATGTGATTTTGTCTGCACAACGCCATATGGTAAGAATTCAGATCGCAAGGGTGCTGGCTCCGTGGACAAGACTCCTTTGAGGATCTGAGTTCTCAGCACTCACAGAAAAAGCCTGGAGTGGCCATATACACTCCCGTGACGTCACTGAGTTTTCTGGCCGCCTGCCTAGCTCTGGGCTCAGCCAGAGACTTTGTCACAAAGGAACGGGTTAGACATCCATAGAGCAGGACACAGGGCTTCCAGCCCACACACCGACACGCGTGTCTGTGTGGGTACACCACCACATATAGACCACACATGTGCATGCACACACACACACACACACACACACACACAAATAACAAGTAAATAAAAAATAAAAGCTCTGATTGAGATTGCCAGGCATGGTGGGACATCCGCCCGAGAGGCTGAGGCCAGACTACTGAGCGTTTGGGGCCAGGATATAGTGAGCTCTGAGTCAAGAAGGCTGCTCTAAGTTGATGTTGGTAACACAAGGACTTAGGCAACATAGCAAAACCCTGTCTCAAAATAAATAAATAAATAAACAAACAAACAAACAAACAAACAGCTGTCAGGGAATGTCTTACCCCATTCCGAGTCAGCACGGATGCTTGCTGGGGCAGCCCGCAGCCGCTGTCTGTGCCCCACTCAGGCGCAGTGTGGCCACAGACTACCGGTACCGCCCAGAGTGAATAAGGGCAGGAAATGCAAGCATCTGATGGACATCCTAAACAAGACAACAACAGGATGCAGAGAGCCACAGAAAACCCGGCTCCCCATCCACGTGCGGACAGAGATGCCCTCTGGAGGCCACACGTCGGCCTCTGGAAGGCCTGTCTCCAGGGCATGGATGTGTTTGATGCACAGAGAGACCTGGAGTTTGTCACACTGGTGGCTGATCTAGTTCCACCTCTGCTGCTCTTGCCATGTGACTTTGGGCAAGTCCCTCTTCCTCGAGTCCTTCTTATCTGTGAAGTGACAATAATAGTGATACCCAACCCAGTCTCCTTAGGAAGACCAAGTGGAACGAGCACATCCATTGTAGTTTTTGAACCTGTGAACTGGCAAGTTCTTTTTGGTCCTTTGAAAATATATACAAGACCTGTCCAGCTGGGTAAGGTGGTGCACGCCTTTAATCGAAGGACTTGGGAAGCAGAGGCAGGCGGACCTCTATGAGTCTGAGGACAGCTTGGTCTATGTAGCAAGTTCCTGGCTGGCAAAAGCTACATGGTAAGATCCTGTCTCAAAAACAATTCGCAACACACACACACACACACACACACACACACACATGCGCGCGCACGCTCCTGCACACACACACACACACACGTCTTAATGCGTGGGGCTGGAGAAATGGCTCCGAGGTTAAAAGCACTTACTGCTCTTGCAGAGAACCAGAGTTCAGTTCCCAGCATCCACATGGCAGCGCACAACTCTCCGTAACTCCAGTTTGGATCCAAGGGATCCAACGCCTTCTTCTGACCTCTGCAAACCCCAGGTATGCATGTGGTACATGGTACATAGACATACAAAGCAAAACACTCATACATAAATATGTTTAGAACCATTTCTATTTATTTGTTTGTTTTGTTTTTTTGAGACAGGGTTTCTCTGGGTAGCTCCGGCTGTCCCAGAACTCACTCTGTAGACCAGGCTGGCCTTGAACTCAAGAGATCCACCTGCCTCTGCCTCCTGAGTGCTGGGATTAAAGGCATTTGCCTCTACATCTAGAAAAATTTTTTTAAAAACCCAACCCCAATGTCTGTACATATTTTCAAGAGAAAGAATTCATTCTTTTATTTTGATTTTATTTTGTTTTATTTTATTATTATCATTGTTAGTATTTTTAGCCTTAAATTTTACTTTTTTATTTTCAGTGTGTATGTATGTGTGTTGTGTATGTGTGAGCACAGGTGCACCTGTGCCATTACACACCTGTGGGTTTGGGGGCTTGAACTCAGGTCCTTAGGCTTCTGAGGCAAGCACCTCCGCTCACAGAGCCATCTCAATGGCACTGTGTTTACTTTTTTGAGACAAGGTTACATCTAGTTCAACCTGTCCTTGACCTTCTCATTTTCCAGCCTCTCTCTCTCTCTCTCTCTTTCTTTTCTGAGGCAGGGTTTCTCTGCAGTTGTTATGCTGCTCTGGGGTAGCTCAGCAAGGAAGACAAGGAGGCATTCTTACATGTGCAAAACCTGCCAGACTTCAGCAGAGGGAATCGCCATCCCAGCCAGTGCCATACTTGATAGTGGAACCCTGAGCATCTGAGCTCAGGTGTTTTTATTGATTCAGAACTCCTCAGGTGCAGATCATTAGCAATCAAACATCCCCCACAGAAAGCCAACATCTGCCGACAAAGCAAAATGCCAAGATCTAGGCAGCCCTTCACCCAACAGTGCACAAAACAATTATTTTGTACTTAACTAAAAATAAACTTCTACAGTATTTCTCTGTGGTAACCCTGGCTGTCTTACAACTCACTCTGTAGACCAGGCTGGCCTGGAACTCACGGTGATCTGCCTGCCCCTGCCTCCTGAGTGCTGGGATTAACGGCGTGCGCTACCACCTCCTGGTCTCTGTCCCCATATTTACGTGCTGGGATTACAGGCAGACACCTCCAAGACTCCTTAATTTTTTTTTTACATTTTCTGAGGTTTTGGAGATACGGTCTTGCTACATAGCCCATGCCAGACCTGATAATTCATTTTCCTTATCAACCTGTCAGTATCATTCCAAACCTTCTGAGTCTCAGGCTTGTGCAACTACAGGATGTAGAGCATGCTGCGAAGTAATTGGCATAGTGTAATTAGCATGTTGCAATCTAACCTTAGGACAAAAGACAACCCACCAGCCCCAGTTTCCACAGCTCCCAGAAATGCCCACCCCAGCAACCCTGGTTCCTGACATGTGTCCCTGCTGGGTTGGTGTCCGGGGCTGTAGCTGGGACCCTGACTTGTTTCTGGGAAGGAACCTAGGGGTCTGGAAAGTCTCAGGAAAGTTGTGGTAGGTGTTTCTGTTTTCACCTGAAGTGAAAGTGTGAAGTGAAACAGGGTCACAGGGGAAACAGCCCCGGCTGCGCTATGCTGGAGGGGACCAGAAGCACCCACAGTGGAAAGCTGAGATTTAATGCCCTAAAACGCTGGTTTTTGGTTTTTGCTTTTTTTTTTTTTTTTTTTTTTGATGCTAGGGATGGAACCCAGAGGTACTTTGGTACTTTGGCACACTAAGGACATGCTCTTCCACTGAGCTACACCCTGGCAGCCTCGTTGCTTTTGTCTAGTGCTGTAGAAGTTTGTTTTTAGTTGTTTAAAATATTGTTTTATGCACTGTTGGGTAAGGAGCTAAGTCTTAGCGTTCTGTATTGTCTGCAGGTGTTGGATTTCTGGGGGCGGGGGGGGGGGGATGTTGGATTGCTTATGATCTGCACCTGAGGAGTTCTGTATCAATAAAAACACCTGAGCTCAGAAGCTCAGGGTTCCACTGTCCAGGATGGCACTTGCTGTGATGGTGGTTCCCCCTGCTGAGGTCTGGCAGAGTTTGCACGTCTGAGGATGCCTTCATGTCTTCCATGCTGAGCAACCCCGTAGGCATACTACTACAGTCTAGGACTGGGAATGGGGAGGCCTGGGTTCAATTCCTGTCCTATCACTGAGTCTTTGGACTGGCCCTTTTCCCTCTGGGCTTTTCTTTTCTCACCTTTAAAGCAGGTAGGTTGATGGTGGTGATTCCTAAGATCTCCAGATCCTTATATAGCGCACACATATCATGTATTAGACCCAGGACCTCACAGTGTGTCAGGCAAGAGCTCTACCAGTGAGGACCACAGTCCCCAGTCCACTAACACTCACGGCAGCCACCTTCTCCTAGAAATTAGGAAGGAATGTGTACTGTACGGAACTGCCATGCACAGGCTCCACTGTGCCTTTCTCCAGTGGCTCCCAACTGTCAGAGAAGCTACAGGAGTCTGCCAGGAGGAGCTACATTCACCTTAAGCCTGGCTTCTATTTACCATCCATTACCCTGCCCAGACTTCTGTGGAGTCACCATCCCCAGAATGGACGCCTTCGTTGTCCCTAGACCTTGTACCTCTGTGTGTATGAACCTTAACCACCACCCTGCTCCAGTGGAGTCCAGTGAAAGATGGCAGACAGCTGTAGGCTTTACTGTAGCGGAGGTGGCGTGCCAAGGCTTTGGGACGATGCGTCACTGAGGCCTGCCGCAGACAGGATGTGTGACCTGGAGCAAGCCCCTCAGATCTCTGAGTTTCAGTGTCTTCCTCTATGAGCAGGGAAAGCAATCACCTTCGTTTTCACATGCAGATCAGTGCGAGGACCTGAGTTCGATTCCCCAGAACTCACATAAAAAAGCCAGGGGTAAGACAGGGGTGGTGGAACTGTGCCTGGATCACGCCTTTAATCACAGCCCTCGGGAGGCAGAGGAAGGCAGAATTTGAGGCCAGCCTGGTCTACATAGTGAGTTCCAGAATAGCCAAGACTACATAATAGAGAGACCCTGTCTCCCTGTCTCAAAAAAGAAAGAAAGAGAGAGAGAAAGAAAGAAAGAAAGAGAGAAAGAAAGAAAAAGAAAGACAAAAGTCAGGTAGGCAAATCTCTGGGGCTTGCTGGCCAGCCAAAATCAGTGAACTCCAAGTTCAGTGAGAGACCCTGTCTCAAAAGGAAGTGACAGCGTCAGAGGGACAGCACCTGAGGCTGACCTCTGACCTCTATGAGTACACTCATACATACAAAGAAACAACAGCAACAACAACACAAGCCTCAGCAGACGCCTGGCTGCGGGGCAACTGGAGGCGGCCGGCGAGTGGAAGACAAGCGGTCCCAGGCTGGAGCCAGGCGCTCAGAGTCTCAGCCTTCGCACCAGCTGGTTCTGGGAGATGCTTTTAGTCTGTTGATCCAGTTTTGCCACCCAGAAAGGCCTGTGACAGGAGCTTGGCATTGAACTACACTCTACATTTCCTTCCTTCCCTTCCTTCCTTCCTTCCTTCCTTCCTTCCTTCCTTCCTTCCTTCCTTCCTTCCTTCCTTCCTTTCCCTCATCCTTGTTCTCATCCTTCTCTCTCTTTTTTTTTTTTAAACACAGTCTCTCTGTTAGTTAGCTCTGGCTGTCCTGAAACTTGCTACATAGACCAGGCTGGCCTTGGACTCACGGAGATCTACCTGCCTCTGCCTCCCGAGTGCTGAGATTAAAGGCACTCAGGAGGCAGAGGCCTTTACACATTGTCTTGTTTAAACTTCAACATGGCCCCCAATGACGGGTGATACTGTTCTCTCCATTTTATAAGTGGAGAAATTGGGGCCTAGAAAAATGGAGAAACTTCGTAGTGTTAGAGCAGTGAAGAGCCCCGGGCTGTGAGGAGAGGAGGCTGACTCTGAAAGAGGAGATTTAAAGATGGCTTCTTGGTTTTATTGTTATTATTATTATTAATTATAACGACAGAGTCTTATGTAACCCAGGCTTGCCTCAAATTTAGTGTGTAACCAGGAATGTCCTTGAAACACAGATCCTCCTGCTGAGAGATTTGTAATCTCTTGAGTGTTAGGATTACAGATGTGTACCAGTCCTGGGTTGTCTCGGTGGTTTAGAGTAGTACTTGTTGCTCTGCCAGAGGACCCAGGTTCGATTCCAAGTACTCACACAGCAGCTCACACTTCTCTGTAACTGCATTTCCAGAAGTTCAGATTCCCTCTTCTGCCCTCCAAGGCTGCCAGGCACACATATGATGCACATACATACATACATACATATGTACACACATGTAGGCAAAGCAGTCATGAACACAAAAACTCATCAGACACTCGTGCTTCCATTAGTGTTTAGGACACAGCAAGTAATCCCCAAACTGCTCACCAGAATAACCAGAAAGGACAGTGGGGGCCAGGGAGGTTTCTTAGAGGTTAGATCACTGGCTGCTTTGCCAGAGGACCTAGGTTTGATTCCCAGCACCCACACAGCAGCTAACAACTCTCTGTAACTCCAGTTCTGGAGGATCTGAAACCCTGTTCTGGCCTCTGCAGACACTGCATACACATGATATACAGACATACTTGCAGGCAGGATACCCATGCATATAAAATAAAAATAAATACATCTCAAGGAAATTACCAGAAGCTCTGGGAACATAGGTCAATTTGTAGAGGGCTTACCTAGCATTTTCAAAGCCTTGGGCTCAGTCCCCAGCACTATATAAAGCCGGTGCATGGCACACCTGTGATCCCTATACTTGAGAGAGGCAGGAAGACAAAAAGCCATCCTTGGCTACATAGTGAGTTCTAGGCTAGCTCGGGTTACATCAGACCTTGTCTTTAAAAGGGAAAATAAAGGAATCATAATAGCAACTCAGGGCCCTCCCCTGACCCCCAAACTAAAGGGTAAACTGAGGACACTGAATATAACCAGCTCTGCTTTCCTCGTCCAAACCACTGAAGCTAAAAGATAAACTTCAGTAATAACTATGTCAGCTACCTCCTACCGCAAACCTGCATCCTGCGTTTGCAGCTTCAGAGAACAGCCTTTAGCCTACTGCAAAGGTGAACCAACAGTTATTTCTTCCAAGAAGGTGGAGGGCAGGCTTTGTACCCAAGTCTCACCTCATCCTGGGCAGAATAAAGAGTTTTCATGGCCACCCCAATAAAAGCCACAATGGGCAAAGTCTCAGAATGGCTAGCTTTTGTTTTTTGTTAAAATTTTGTGTTTTGTTAAAATTTAATAAAATTTTGTTAAAATGCCCCATGTGGTGTGGCACACAACTTTAATCCCAGCACTTGGGAGGCAGAAGCAGTAGGACTTCTGAGTTCGAGGCCAGTCTCGTCTATAGAGCAAGTTCCAGGACAGTCTGACCCTGTCTCAAAAACATAATAAATAATAATAATAAAATTTAAAAAATTAAAAATTCCCAGTTCCTGGGCCTTGAGAGTTATATTGTTCTCTCCCGAACTCTGCTTTTATTACAAGGATACATAACCTTTCCTCTAGAACTGCCCTGGTTCTTTGTTAAGATGTCTAGGGGAGGTGTGTGTCCCTAAGCCTTAGGCTGGCTTCTAAGGACTGTGGGGATTCTTTAGTTCTCTGGCAACGCTGGGGACACGGGCATCTTTGCACTGGTCCCTCCCTGGGGCTTTGCCTTCCCGCCTCTGCCTGGGTACCAACACTTGGTATGTTAACCCGCCATCTTGCAATCTGCCCACGGACGTTGCTCAGTCTTTTCAAACATCACCTTCCCCTTTCAGTTTCCTCATAGGTTGGCAACTTCCTGTTCAGAGAACGTGAGGTGAACCGTGCTCATACTTGCAATGTTCAAGCTGAGAGGTCGCTGGCTGTGAGGTGAGGGGGTGTTCCTTCAGTGAATGGATTCAAAGTGGGCAAGCCATTGTCCCCAAAACCACAGCAAGCTCAGCCTGGCCTTACAACAGGTCAGCCTGGAGAACTAACAGACAGATGTACAACCTTTACCACTGACACACCTTTTGTGTTTATTCCCTGGGGAAAATCACATTCTTTCTCTCTCTTTTTACACACACACACACACACACACACACACACACACACACACACACACAGTTTTTAAAAACGGGATTGCTGAGCCCTAGTCCTTGAGTAAGCCAGGAAAGCACTCTACCACCGACCTACAGTCCCTGCTCTTTCCGATTTTGCTCATTCATGTCTCCACGGTTACGGTTAACTGGCTGGTGATTTGAAGTCAGGTCAAGTCCTGACTTTCTCTCCTGCCAATCTGCCAATCAGGCTACTGGGCTCCGGCGTCTTGGCTCACCCTACTGCTGTTAGCCTTGTGCCTCCAGGTGGAGTTAATCATTTCTTTCATATTTTTCTGCTCTTCAAGACAGGGTTTCTCTGTTGTAACTCTGGCTGTCCTGGAACTTGCTCGATAGACCAGGCTGGCCTTGAACTCAGAGATCCACCTGCCTCTGCCTCGTAAGTGCTGAGGTTAAAGGCGTGCACAACCAGTGCCCAGCTGAATTATTCATTTCTTGCTTTACTAGTTTCTTTTATCTGTGAAATGGGATCCATTGGTTAAGACAAGGATACTGGAGTAGCCTCATTTGCATGTGGAGCTCAAGTCTAAGCATCAAGGTCCTGCAAGGGCACCTTCTGCATGAGGTGTGGTCCCACAGGGAAAAAGAGGAAGGCACCTTATCAGTAAATGGACTCATCCCTAGGCTTCAAGTTACAGCACAGATAAGCACCAACCAAGCTGCATCCCTTTGCTTCTGTGTAGCAGGCAGTATTTAACTGGGTTCTGGCCAGGGCTAAAAAGTGAGGAGCACCCAAACTCCTACCGCTCTCAGGATGAGAAAATCCAGGGTTCAAGGCCAACTTCGACTCACTCTCAGCTCTAGGGCAGCCCCACAAGTCTGGGCTACCCACTAAGACTCTATCTAAGGAAGGGGACGGGAGGGCTGCTGCAGAGGCCGCTTAGAGGCTACAGGTACTTCCTGCTCAACCAGAGTTTGGTTCTCAGCACTCACACTGGCGGCTTACAAACGCAGGTAACTCCAGCTCCGGGGGACTGGATGCCGCCTTCTGGCTCCCCTGGGCACTTGCACACGCACGACATATATTCACATAAACACATACAAACAAGCAATTAGATAAAGGTAGACTCAGGGCCCGGTGCAATCCCATCACTTGGGAGGCTGACACAGGAGGATCAAGAGTTCAAAGTCAGTTTGAGATCAGCCTGGGCTACATGAGTGTGGTGGTTTGAATAAGAATGGCCCCCGTAGGCTAATATACATGAATGCTTGGTCACCAGGGAGTGGCACTACTTGAGAAGGATTCGGAGGTGTGGCCCTTTGGAGTAAGTGTGTCCCTGGGGGTGGAGTTTGAGGTTTCAAAAGCCCAAAGCAGTCCCAGTGGCTCTCTCTGCCTGCTGCCTGCAGATCCAGCTGTAGAACTCTCGGCTACTTTTCCAGGACCACATCTGCCTGTGTGCCACCACGTTCCACTCCATGGCAATAATGACTAAACCTCTGAAACCGTAAGCCACCCCCAATTAAGTGCTTCCTTTTATAAGAGTTTCCTCGGTCACGGTGTCTCTTCACGGCAACAGGACAGTGACTGAGACAATGAGACGATATCTAAAAATAAGAAAGGGGACTCAGAAGTAGTCCTTGCATTACCCCAGGTGGTAGGTGCGAGGACTCACTTGTGCTGTGTCTGCCACAGTGCCTGGCTCAAATTCTCTGTTGTTGGTGGGTTATAGACTCTGTCTGTATACTTATAGATTGTCTATATAGTTATAGACTCTGTCTATATAGTTATAGACTTCATCTATAACTATAAAAGGAACTATATATATATATATAACTATAACTATATAAGTTATATATAACTATATTATGGTGCTCCTGTGGACCTGCTTTCTGTGCTGTAAGGGGGAAGGCGCTTCCTAATGCCTTGCAGCTTGCCTCACTCTGTGAGGACTTGCTTCCTGCACCTGTTCACACCTCTGTGCTAAAAGCAATGGATTGCAGCCCCCTAAGATCGCCACACAAACAGCCCATTTGTTTTATGTTCATGCAAATGAAAGATCCTTATCACCCTTAAGGTGATGCAGCAGGAACCAGAGAAGACTCTCAGCTTGGACTTGGTTTTCTCACTGGCAGCCCCTGAGGGGTGTTAGGTTCTATTTGTTTGTGTAATTAAGGCCTGTGTGGGGGTAGGAGGGAGTCTTGAATGAATAAAGGACCTAGAGGCAGAAGCAGAGAGGAGCCATGGGAGGGGAGACCTTTGCCCAAGCTGTCCAGGTATTGCATCTCAGAGAGCTGTCCTTGCTCTTTGTTGAAACCATCGCAGATATTAATATTTCCTTTATACCTTGGACCAAAGGAAAAGATGCTTAGGTTTTGGTGCTAGGCCTGGTAGGGTTGAAGGCCTTGGGACCAAGGACCCCAGGAGATCTCAAGGGCCTGCTTGACTTGGAAGTGTTGGTATGTTGGTTTGCAAAAAGGCTAACCTGAGCTTGCAAAGGGTTAACCTGAGCAAGTCAGTGTAGGACAGCCTGGTACACCTGCTCTTGAACTCTATTATCTTGGTATCCTTCGTCATAAGCATGTTCCCCAGGCTGCACAGAGGCTTTTAAAATTTAAACATATATTATTGTGTATGCTGGGGAAGAAGCGATGCTCAAGCCACTGCGTGCTTGTGGAGGCTAGAAGACACCTTTGTGGGGTCAGTTCCCTCCTTCCATCTTTTCTGGAGATTCTGGAGATTGAACCCATGCCATTAGATTTGGTGGCAAGCTCCTTTCTCTGCTTAGCCATTTCACAACCCCCTGCCAATAGTTTTTTTATGTAGCTACTGTTGTGGAACCGTCTCCTCCCTGTACCTCCGCCAGCCACCTATCTTACGGCATCGGCAGGGGACCTGTCAACCCCCTCTCTGCCGCAGTTCTCTCTCTTCTCTCCTTAGTCTCCCTCTCTCTGCCCTTCTGTATCTCTTACCCGGTACCCCGTTCTCCCTCCTTCTCTCCCTCCCTACCCCCCTTTTCCTCTCCCCTTTCTCTCTGTCTACAGGCTCCTGCTCTACCCCAGACTCAGTGTCCCTCCCCCTCCCCTGTAAGAAATAAACCTTTCCTAAAACTCGCCCATGCGTCTAAACTTCGACCTTTGCCTCCATGCATGCAAAGGATTATTGCATACACATTGACCAGTCTCTGCTGTAGTATAAAATAAAGCAGGGGACTTAAAATCTATATTTAATAAGCTCATTATTTATACATAGAAAAAAAATTGAGAGGGTCTTGCTATGTAGCTCAGATGGGTTTCAAACTCAAGATTCCCCTGTCTCAGCCTTCTGAGAGCTGGGATTATAACTAGTGCCATTACACCTAACTAGAAATAATACGTGTTTTTAACTGTTTATCTTTTTTTTTATATGAGAGAGAGAGTGTGTGTGTGTCCCTTGTGGGTATGTGCATATAAGGGCCGGTGCCCCCAGAGGGCAGGGGTGCTGGGTCCCCTGGAGCTGGAGTAACATGTGGTCCTGAGCCACTAGCATCGGGTTCTGGAATCAGACTCGGGTCCTCTGCTCAATCTCGGCTGCTGTGCGGTCTCTCCAGCCGGGAATAACATATCTTCAGTGAACATATCCTCGCTGCCTGGTCAGTAGCTGCCTTGGCACTCAGCCTGCCGAACCAGCTGCTGTGGTTGAAGTCTGGGAAGAGAGTGGGTTTCCTTCACAGCAGGCACAAGGTGCGCTTTGAGCGCTGTCTCCTCAACACCTTTTGTTCAAATGCGTATCAGATCTTCTGTGTTTCTTGTGGTTCTGGCGGCTGTACCGAGGGCTTCCTGCACACCAGACAGACACTGGACCGCCGAACTCGCATCCGCAGCTTTTTTATATAGATGCTTTCACCATATAGCCATGGTTGGCCTAGAATTCCTTATGCAGACCAGGCTGGGCCCTATAGCTCAGAGTGATCCTCCTGCCTCTGTCTTCCAAGTCCCGGAATAAAAGGCATGAGTCATCATGCCTGGTCTATCCAGCCTTAAATTGTTATCTATCTATCTATCTATCTATCCTATCTATCTATCTATCTATCTATCATCTATCCATCTATTTAGCTATCATCTATTTATCTATAATCTGTCTACCTACCTATCTATCATCTATCTACCTATCGTCTATCTACCTATGTATCTATCTTTATCTATCTATCTATCATCTATCTATCTGACTACCTACCTATCTACCTATCTATTTATCTATCTATCTATCATCTATCTACCTATCTATCTACCTATCTATCTACCCATCCATCCATCATCTATCTATCATCTATCTATCTGTCTGTCTGTCTGTCTATCTATCTATCTATCTACCTATCTATCTGCCCATCCACATCCATCTATCATCTATCAATCTGTCAATCTATCAATCTATCTATCTATCTGTCTGTCTATCTATCTATCTACCCATCCATCCATCATCTATCATCTATCTACCTGTCTATCTACCTGTCTGTCTATCTATCTATCTATCTACCTATCTACCTATCTACCTATCTATCTATCTACCCATCCATCCAACATCTATCTATCATCTATCTATCTGTCTGTCTGTCTGTCTGTCTATCTATCTATCTATCTATCTACCTGTCTGTCTGTCTATCTATCTACCCATCCATCCATCATCTATCATCTATCTACCTGTCTATCTACCTGTCTGTCTGTCTGTCTATCTATCTATCTATCTATCTATCTATCTATTTATCTATTTATCTTTAACTTTGAGGCAGGTTCCTGCTAAACTGCCCAGGATGGCCTTAAACTCAAGATCCTTCTACTTCAGTCTTTACAGTAGCTGGTCCAGCTCCTATGTTATCTATTCTTTAAAATGTCATTATTTATTTGTAATGGACAGATGGTAATTGTCTATTTATGGCTACATAGTATCAGGGCATCCAGAGCTACCTTAGGGAAATTCCGTCTCCAAGAGAAAAAGAAACAAAAAAGCACAGGACTTGGTGATGAGAGGGTACAAAGGATTGGCTGATGTGGCTCTACCTCTCGCTGGGCAAATCTTCACTTTTGATCTGGAAGTATGGGAGACCTGGGTGGTGGATGTCATTGCGAAAATCCCACCCCTCTGTCCATGAAGTGCTCTCTGTAGGAAAGGAACTTCTATGTCAAGCATAGAAGTTCTCCATCCTGTGGGACAGAGAAGCCTGAAAATCTTTGCTCTATGGTTTCCCTGCACATCATGTGGTTGGACAGGCTTGACCTTGTGTTGGGCTTTCTTCGTCCCTTGCAGTTTTCCCTCCTGGCCTCTGGACCTCTTCCAGGCTTGGCCAGATTTCACAGAGTGGGGCTCTGATTTGTTTATAGGGTTGCGGCATCAAGGTAGGAGGTGCAAGTCAGACAGGATCTCCCGACAGGAGGGGGTGTGAGGAAGGGATGTGAAGAGTCCCCAAACACTGTTCGTTATGACAACGACAACACTGCTCTTATTGTTGAGTGAGCCTACGGGACACTGAGGGATGCATCTTGCAATACAAGCTTATGGTGTGTGTGTGTGTGTGTGCACACGCGCGTGCGCATGTACTTATGATGTGTGTGTTGGGGGGGTTACCGATATCACACCACCACACACCTTGCTGAGAAAACTCACTCACAGGCCCCAGGCTGCTAGGATCTGGTAGCCATGACAAAGCAGCTGACAGAGACCCAGGAACAGCTGGACAGAGGATGATGGATGAATTAAACCTAGCAGGTACAGTCCTGTCACAGAGTGCTGGACTGGAACTCTGGAAGATAGGGCTTCTTGCATGCTCTTCCTACCCCTGAAGGCTGAACCAGAAGGACCGCTGGGAATGTGAGGTTGCCTGGGCTACATAAGAATGACTTATTTATTATTTCTGTTTTAAGATTTATTTTTTGTATGTGTGTGTCTGTCTGGCAGTACATGCATGTGAGCGGAGTTGCCTGGGGAAGCCAGAAGGGGGTATAGGATTTCCTGGAGCTAGGATTACTGTAGTTACAGGCCATCCAACGTGGGTGCTGGGTTCTGAACTCGGGTCTTTTGCAAGAGCAGTACACACTTTTAACCAGTGAGCCACCTCTCCAGACCCATAAGAAGAATTTAAACAAAGCCTAACTCATTATACCACTTGTAAAGCAGGAAGCCCAGAAGCCAAAGTTTAATCTAATGTATATAATTTGAGATTTATATTACTTCTGCTGTAATATATACCCACATTTTTTTTTGGCAGTGCCGAGGACCAAACCTAGGGCTTTATACACCTGTGAGGCAAGTATTCTGCCAGTGAGCTGCATCCCCAACCACAAGTTTAATTTAAATGTTTAAACCAAATGTTAAGGGATGGAATGTGTAAATGGTATCCTTACTGATAATAGCACGTTTGCTTCAAGTGTTGGGTACTCCTTTAACCACAGTGCTTAGGAGGAAGAGGCAGGCAGATCCCTGTGAGGCCAGCCTCGTCTACATAGGGAGTTCTACCATGGCAAAGCTGCATAGTTTGTGAGACCTTATCTCAAAAATAAAAAAGGAAAGAAAGAAAATAGTAGGCTTGCCTTCAAATCACTTCCTTTCTCACGGACCACAGGAAATGACGAAATGGCACAATGATTCCCACTGGGGTGTGTGAAAAAAAAGTATTTTTTCCAGACAGGGTTACCCTAGGTAGTCCTGGCTGTCCTGGAACTCACTCTGTAGATCAGGCTGGCCTCAGATTCAGAGATCCACCTGCCTTTGACTCCTGAGTGCTGGGATTAAAGGCGTGAGGCACTACCACCCAGGCTCTACTTTCTCTCTTAATTCACTGTGTAAAGATCAGATACGCTCCATCATTAAGTAACCAGTTAGGGAAAATTCACAAAGACACTAACCATAGCAGCATAGATAGCCTGGCTATTTTTAAGTTTGGAGTAGAAATTACTAACAGCCAGGCTTGCCTACAGCAAGGTAGTGTGCCTGATAAGCTCTCATATAAATAGGACAGAGGGGGCGCTGGAGCCACGCTCAGCGGTTAAGTGTGTTGCTCTTGCAGAGGATGGAGTTGGTCCCTTGTACCCACACTAGACAGCTCCGTGACTGCCTGGAACTCTATCGTCAGGAGGATCTGAAATCTCTAGCCTCCTTGAGTTCTTGCGCTTGAATGCATACACACACACACACACACACACACACACACACAAAATGAAAAAAAAAAACAGCTGGAGAGATGGCTTAACAATTAAGAGCAATGGCTGCTCTTCCAGAGGACCAGGGTTTGATTCCCAGCACCCACACAGCAGCTCGCAAATATTCACACTCCAGTTTCCAGGGAATCAAACTCCCTCTTCTTATTTCTGCAGGCACCTCGAACACACATGGTACACACATATACACACAGACAAAATGTTCATACATATAAAATAAATAAATCTACTTTTAAATTAAAAAATGAGCAAAGCCAGCAGTGGTAGCACGTTGCCTGGTGTGATGGTGGTGCACGCCTGTAATCCCAGCACTCGGGAGGCAGAGGCAGGTGGCTCTCTAAACCAGGACAGGGAGGGAGGGAGGGGCCTGCAGCAGAGCTGAAAACTTTTCTTTATACTCAATTGGCATGTCTGCCATTCTAAGCTGATGACCTGGCTTTGCAAGGTCGTAAGAGGCTATAAAATAAACTGCTCCAATTTCGCTGCTCTGAGTATCCAGAGCTCTTATGAAGTGAGGATCCGTGTTTCTCATGATTTGGTGCTTAAAAAAATCAGTATATAGCCAGGTATGGTGATATATGCCTGCAATCCCTGCACTCAGGAGGCTGAGGCAGTAGGACCCTGGATTTAAGCCTAGCCTGGGTTATACAGTGAGTTCAAGGCCAGGCTAGTCTATAAAGGGAGACCTTATCTCCCAAACAAGGCCCCCAACAAGTGAATTTATACCTCTATTTATTTTTTTATTCTTTGTGTGTGTTGTGCATGTAAGTGTGTATGTATGTATATATATGTGTGTATGTGTATGTATGAATGTGTGTATGTATGTGTGTATGCACACATGCATGAATGTGTGTATGTACGTATGTATGAATGTGTGCGTGTGTGTATGTATGTATGTGTGATGTGTGTATATATGTATGTATGTATGTATGAATGTGGGTATGCATGCATGCATGTATGTGCGTGTGTGTACGTATGTATGTGCATATGTGTGTACGCATGTGTATGTGTGATGTATGTATATATGTATATGTATGTATATGTGTATGTATGTGTGTATGTGTGTACATGTATGTATATGTGTGTATGCGTACATGTATGTATATGTGTGTCTGTGTGTGTACATGTATGTATATGTGTGTAAGTGTGTGCACATGTATGTATATATGTGTATGTGTGTACATGTATGTATGTTTGTTTGCATGCCTTTGTGAGGCCAGAGGTTGATATCAAGTGTCTTTCTCGATCACTCTCCCTCTTATTTTTGGATTCAGGATTTTTCACTGAATATGGCGCTTAAAGTTTCAGATGGTTGGCTGGCATTCTCTAAATTGCCTCTCTCTGAAGCACGAGTAACCACACTTGATATTTCTCTGGGGCGCTGGGGACCCAACTCCAGCTCCAGGGGATCTGAAGCCTCTAGCTTCTGTGGGCACTGACACTCATATGCCCTCTCCTCATATAATTAGAAGGAATATATTTTGGTTTTGTTTAATTTTTAAGTATTTTATGTATGGGTGTTTTGTTTGTGCACCATATTTGACATGCCATGCGGGTGCTGGGAATTGAATCTAGGTCCTCTGCAATAACAGCAAGTGTAACTCTGGCTGTCCTGGAACTCACTCTGTAGACCAGGCTGGCCTCGAACTCCCAAAGATCCACCTGCCTCTGCCTCCCAAGTGCTGGGATTAGAGGCGTGTGCCACCTCTGCCCCATTCAGTGTTTTAACCACTGAGATATCACTCCAGCCCTTGTAATAACTCTTAAGAAAAACAGTTTGTCAGGGTTAAGTGTGGTGGTGCAAACCTGTGGTCCCAGCACTTGGAAGCCTGAGGCAAGAGGATCTTGAGCTCTAGGTCTGCCAGGCTACAAAGTATCTCAAAGAATGAAGCAGCCAGGCGTCTCTTCTGGCCCACTCTGCTCACTGACACTCAGATTCTCCCTTAACTGATCTTTGACATGCGCTTAGGTTTTAAGAAAGGCCAGACACATTCTGGTTGTTTGCCTTCCGCCTCTGTCCAGCTTAGTCTATGAACCCCTCCTTCTTGCTTTTGGGGTGTAGGATGCTCCTGACTTGCTTCTGCCCAAGCCATGCCTCTGTCATAGGTCCCTAATAAATTGCAATCCTAGATATCGCAGAACCTTCCAGCTCTGTTTTCCAGAAACATGTATTGTTCTCCAGAGGTTCCCAAACCCCTGCCTTGTATTGCCATTGGACCACCGAGTCCCCAGACACATCCACCAGGGAGACACACACACAGGAAGGACTCACTGAACTCGGACAGAAGCACCACCGTGAATGCACCTGTGGTTCTCAAAGAGGAACTGAGGGGGGCACAATCCCTAGGGAGCTGGGGGAATCACCGTGAAAGGGCCTCAGGGGATTGAGTGGGAGGTTTTGGGTGCCACAGACCCAAAGACATCACGCTGGGCAGTGGGAAACAGTTGCCCAGAAAGAGGGGAGAAGAGAAGCCACAAAACTTAAAGGACACCTGTAGCAAGTTGCTACCATAATTTTTTACCCTCTAGCTTAGGAAAGAAAAAGTAAAGATAGGAAGAAAGGCAGACGTCTTCATTGGCCTTGTTGGTGGCCTGGAAAGATAGAAAGAAAGAGAGAAAGAAATATTCACAATCCTTATTGGCTGTCCGAAGCTTGGAGGGCAGGAGTTGATAGTGAGCTGACATCTCAAAGCAATATCTCCAAACCTAATTCCTGCAACCAAAGTCTCTCTAACCAACAACCAACCCAACCAACCAACCAACCCAACCAAACAAGGAAACAATTAACCCAACCAACCAACCCAACCAACCAAACAACCAACCCAACCAACCAAACAACCTAACCAATCAACCAACCTAACGAACCAACCAACTCAACCAACCCAACCAACCCAACCAACCAACCCTGGCTCGCCCGGTTTCAACCAATATATACTCTGAGCAAAGTTCCCAGAAGCCCAAGGGGCACACAATCATAAGGACAAGCTGCATGTGGCAAAATTATGTTTTCACAGTGGCACGTAAACAAATCATAACCACCGGCAACGAATAATCTAAATCAAACTCACAGTCATCCACTGCACCTGGGGTGGGAACAAAAACATATTCCAAAGCCATCCTGTGTTTCTAGAGAAACCAAGATCACAAAACTCCTTCAAAACGTCTCGCTACAGACACCTAACCTCTAAAGTCACTTGAGAGCGAGGTCCCACCAACACCCTCTCCTCACGCGATCCCAGTAGTCTTCCTTCTCCCACGGGCATCACCCACCTAGCTTTGTCTGTCCCTTCTCTGTAGCATTTGGGGTCTTCCCCGCTTAGGGGACGCATGCTTCGTGGGCCTTTCCTCCCCCTGGGAGATGGAAGGAAGGACACGTTCTTCCTCTTTTGGGCTCTGCTGGAGAAAGGGCCTCCCAGAAGCAGAAGCCAAAGTGCGCTTTGTTGGGCTCCCGCTTCGGCCTTGGCAAAGCTCGCTCCCTAGACCTCAGCTCCCTCATGTCTATCTTGGGACAGGAAAAAAATGTCCTGGTAGTTCCAGGGTGTGATGGCATAAGACAAGGCCAGTGACAATCACAAACGAAGGGAGAGAAACCCTATGGAGAGAGCCATGGAAGTGAGAAATCCCTGGGCTTGTGGTTGGACGCTCAGGGCCCAACACAGAATGTGCTCCTTTCTCCCTGCGGTCAGGCTCTCATTCTGTGGCGTTTGAAACATGTGACAGTAGTGGCCTGAACTGCACCTTTACACCTTGCAGGATTCTCTACCCTGCCCACTTGTTTATTCTCAGGGCAGAAAAGGGCTGGACCAACAAGAGCACCAGCGCCCCTAGTGGCGGGCGGCACTGAACTTGCCTCTCTGCTTACTGTCAAGTACTAGCTTTCCCAGAAGACCTTGCTCCCTCTATAACAGCCAATCCAGTAGTCAGATCCTGACCAATCAGAAGGATGACCTAGGCACCACCTGCTTGGTTTAAAAGGCCATTGTGGCCAGCTTTTGATGCTGACATGTTTTTTTTAACCGGACAGCCTTGAAGTCAGCGTATAACCCGCGGAAAATGAACTGCTTTGTATGGTGTACACATATCTCTCAGTGTCTACTTGAGCTATTAGCGTGAACCCAACAACCAAGACCGGGTTGGCTGTTTTAATTGAGATAGTCTCTTTCATATGTAGTCCTACTGGCCTGTAGCTCTCTAAGCAGCTGAGGTTGACCTTGAACTTCTAGTCTTCCTGCCTTCACCTCCTGAGTGCTGGGATCTCAGGTGTGGGACACCCTGCCTGTTTTGTGTGTCTCTGGGTCTTGGAGCAGTAGCTTTGCCCACCACCTCAGACAGGTTTTAAATCTGGATGGGCTCTAGTTTTTTCACAAGTGTGAGCGGCATGAGCTAATGTAAAGACTATACAAGGGGAGGTCTCCGAGGGGCACCTTCTGGCGTAAGCACAGTGATCGATTTTAAGTACAAACAGGCGTGTGTGTGAAGCAGGCTGGGAACCCGTGCGCTGCACTGGTGGAGTTGACCCAGTGGTTCAGAAAGCGATGCAAACCTCCCAAGGTCACCTAGCTAGTCAGGGAGGGTGGCTTGGGTCTGTCTCAAGATTCAGTGCTTTCCACTCCCACAGGCTTCCCACTGCCTTGACCGTGTGACACAGTGCAAGCCTACATTGCTGCTGAGCCTTGCTCTTTTTATCTGTAAGATGCAACTGGGCTGTCTATCTCTCTGCAGACAGCCTTCTGTGTCTTCTGCCTTAGAGACTTTTCACAGTCATTTAGGTCAGAAGCTGCTTGAAAACAGCCCTTCTTGTCTTTCCTGAGAATCCTGCTCAGGGAAGTGGAGCCCGTGCCCAGGAGGGTGGGAGCAAAGAGAGACTGAGAAAGGCTGAGGAGCTCTTGACTAGAAAGGGATTGCAGCCCGTGAGCCCTTCAACTATCTGGGAGCTGGACTCTGATCCCTGGAGAGTTTGAGGGGAGGGGTTCCAGGGGAGATTGCTGGGTGGCTCACCCCGAAGGTCAAACATTAAGCACAGCATTTTAAGTCTTGACAAAGAATCTGGGGCACCAGGGAAGTGGTGAGGCTGGACCTGGCAGGGAATCTCGGACGTCAGGACAACAGACATCATTGTTGGAGCCAGATTATCAATGAAGCTCTATATGTGACCTGTGGAACAATTTCCTCTGGCCTAGCTGGCTGAGGCTCAGAGTCCTATTGCATGCGATTCTGTCAGAATAAACAAAAGGTTCAGGCACCCTGAGAACATGCAGGGTGGTTGAAGCAGAGGGGTTGAGGGCATGGCTCAACCACTAAAAAGCTCGCTATGCAAGTGTACAGGACCTTCCCTGAAGTCCCCAGAGCCCACATAGAAAGCTGGCCCAGTGATGTGTGCCCATGATCCCAGCACTGTGAGGGGAAGGCAGGAGGAACCCTGGGACTCACTGGGCAGCCAGCCTAGCTGAATCGGTGAGCTCCGGGTTCAGTGAGAAACTGTCTTAAAACCTCTCACAGCCACAAGCAAACCCACACAGCTGTGCGTGCGTGTTCTCTCTCTCTCTCTCTCTCTCTCTCTCTCTCTCTCACACACACACACACACACACACACAAATAAAACGGGGACTATAAGATGAGGAGGTGGCCATTTTGCCAGCTTAACCAAGGAAGGGAAGGACGGTCTCACTGGTGGAGATCCTCACGGGGCCCAGGCAGGTTAGGGAGCAACCCCCCTTGAGTCCCAGTGGCTGCAGAACGGGAGCAACCTCAGACTTTGTAAATCTTTCCCGTCCCTTCTTTTGCCCTGTCCTGGCTTCCATGACCGTGAGGCATCTCCTCCAAGGCAGATCCTTATTCTAGAGAGGGAGCTGGTGGCCTCTTCTCATTCCTAACCCGCAGCACGGGCAGAACGTGCAAGTGCAAGCTCTCAACTAAAGCTACCCACTGAGTCCAGCGCAGCTGTCTCTGCTCAACCAAGGTCACCATGAGCCAGAGAGGGTGACATTCCTGGACCTACACTGCCCAGAATAAAAAAGCTGAGGGGCAGAGAAATGATGTTATTTGCTTAAAGCCATAGAGTGTTAGAATTCAACAGGGGCCTCCACCTCGTCTCTCTTCTCCCAGTGTGACTTCCTCCATGGAGGCAGAGCCTTGGCCTCCTGGGTCTGGTGCCTTTCATCAAATCTGACAACCAATCATCTCACTGCACCCCCCCTTCTATAAAACAAGGCTCCGGGTTGCCCAGGTAAGCCTAGTTTTCTGGGGTCCTTTCCAAATTCCCCATCTGCTATGAATGCTAAAGATAGCCTGGAAGCCATAATGCCTGCTCTCAAGCCTGCATTCTCACGAGACGCCCCTGGGACTTCAGGGAAGTGGCACACAGCCTCCCTCTGCAAAGCGGACACTGTGGTAGCATTGACCACAGACACTGAGAACTGGAGTTGTGAGCGTCGAATAAAGGAAACCTCGAAAGGCCCGTAGAGCAGAGTCCACCCCGCAGGGATCTGTGTGTGTGGTGGAATTCTGTTCTCTGGACACGCGTGGCCCTTTCTCTACAGCTTACCCACAGGAGGCCTTCAGAAGATCAGGCCTTCTACCAAGCCCTATCTCACCTGACATGCCAGTCACTCCCTCCGTCAGCCCCCCCTGTCACCAGCTGCTTGTCTTGGGATGTGCCAGAGCACGGGAGGTAGAAAGTCAACGAGGAAAGGGGACACCAGATGTCGCCACACTGGGGTGGGCTTTTAGATGATGCTGTGACCGAGCCAACCATGCTTCCGCCGATAACCACAATAAATTCATCCGTTGGGTAAGCTGACCAGAAGGAAAATGTCTTTGGTCTAGAGTGCTCTTCTGTTTTGGAGTAAACAGACACAGACTCCTCAAGAAAACTCATCTGGATTTTGGGTTTTATTACTGTGGTGAAAGGCAAGGGGAATTTCTGAGCGTTGCTGTGATCCATGTTCCTGGTCTGACATCCATCCCTCTGCCTCAGACAGTACTACCCCGCTACCTCCCACCCTCATCCCCCTAAAGTGTTGAGGTTAGAACCCGGGCTTTCTGGAATGAGGATTCTGAAATAAAACAACAAAGCAAGCTACTCACGGTCTTTTGTCAGATGCTGGGCCCCAAGGGGCTTGTAAGGCCTTGGCCTGGCTGTTTTGTGTTCAGAAGACTTGGCCTGGGTCCCTCTCTGAGGTCTTGAGCCGCGGCTCCAGCCTGGTTTCTCTTGCTTTTACACTTTCCAAATGAGTGAGTGTGAGGAGGTCTGGCCTTCCGCGCTGTCACCACTTCCCTTCTGAGTCCGCAGTGCCACGGTGTTCTTGCTCTGCGGTTGAGTTATCTCTTCCTAGGAAGTCTGGCCAGGCTAGGGCATAGGCCTGCGCCCTGGACTCCAGAGACTTGGGTTCTAAGCCAGCCTAGGTGTATGGTATCCAGCAATTCACTTGACCTCCCTAAAGTGTACTTTCTTTGTCTGTGACAACATGCCAGGCTATACACGTGCCTCCAGTGCCTCCTCCCCCTAGTCCGGAGCTTCAAAATGCAAATGCCTACAGGGGCTGGCAGAGGCATGAACAAGTGATGGGTGCTCCATTCTGGTTTCATTCTGTGGCTCTGACAAATACTACAATCAAAACCAAGTTGGGGAGCTGGGCACGGTGGCACACACCTTTAGTTCCAGTGCTCCAGAGGCAGAGGCAGGCAGATCTCTGTTCCAGGACAGCCTGGTCTATACAGGAAGGTCCAGACAGGCCTATACAGAGAGACCCTGTCTCAAAAAACAAAAAGCAAAAGAACAACTACAAAAGCAAGTTAGGGAAGGAAAGGGTTTGTCTCAGCTTACAGGTTGACAGTTCCTCATTGAGAGACGTCAGGGCAGAAACTCAAGTAGTTACCTGAAGCCAGATCTATTTGCCAATCCATACTGATTATCTCTGACCAAGGAACTTGCCAAGGAGAGATAGCAAGAACCATGGAGGGTGCTGGTTGCTGGCTCAATGGCAGGATAACTTATACCTTGCTAGTTCCAATTTTTTTTTTGTGACAGGATCTCTCACTGGGACCTAGGGTTTGCCAGCTAGGGAAGGCTAGCTGTCTCTACCTACCCAGTGTTAGGATCATAAATGCTCACCACCATGCCTGGCTAATATATATGATTTTATGTATTTGAGTGCTCTGTCTGCATGTATGGGATGTGTACCACGTGCATGCCTGGTGCCTTCAAAGATCAGAAGAGGGTTTTGGATCTCCCAGGACTGGAGTTACGGCCAGTTGTAAGCAGCTATATGGGTGCTAGGAATTGAACCTGTGTCTTCTGCAAAAGCAATAACTTAACTCTTAACTTCATGCTCTTAACTGCTGAGCCAACTTTCCAGTCTCCCTTTTCTTTTTCTTTTTTTTTTTTTTAAAGAAATTATTTATTTATTTTCATCTTACGTGCACTGATGTTTTGCCAGCACGTATGTCTTCGTGAGCGTGTTGGATCCCCCGGAACTAGAGTTACAGGCAGGTATGAACTGCCATGTAGGTGCTGGGAAATGAAGCCAGGTCCTATAGAAAAGCTGCCAGTGCTCTTAATCATTGAGCCACCTTTCCAGCTCCCAGCCCCCGCCCCAGCCCCGCCCCATGTGGGTTTGAGGGATTGACCGCAGCTCCTCATGCTTGCAGAGTAAGCACTCCACAGAAAATGTGTTTCTCACATCCGGTGCTGGGAGATACTCAGGTATTGTGCCTGATACATGTTTTACAGCCATCGTCAGATAAAATGTTTAACTAGAACCCTCTCTGCCCTACAGCTATGGAGTGACAACATTCTCATCTTTGGGGCCTGTGGTCGCCACAGGAGGTCTCCTCAAGAGGAGAGATGGTCTAGATCAGGGTTTCTTCAGGAGGGAGATTGTTGTCCTGTAGGGAAAGTCAGATTCAGCGTGTGAAAACACAGCAGCAGTGTTTGAGATATTCATGAGCTAAAAGTCACTCAGGGCCAGGATTGTAGCTCAGTGGCAGAGTACGTGCCCAGCAGGTGAGAGTTCCTGGGTTCCATCTACAAGCATGGAACAAGCTGTTTTTTATTTAATGGACAGTTTAATAGAGTGTTAATTCGGTGATTTGTGGGACAGCCTTACCTAGAGGGGGTATTTTTGGTTGGGGCACATGACGGGGCATACTACTGACACCTAGTGGCGGAGGCCGGAATGCCGCTGAGCGTCGTGCATCTGATGAAGGCAGAGGCCTGCTCTTGTGGTTATGACACATTTGGGGCAAACCCACTGCTGTAGGGAGGGGCAGCCCTGATAAAGAGACCCTTTGGGAGAGGGCAGGGTGCTGTCTTCAGCTCTTTGTAGTAGTTCATTGCTGTTATGGCTCAGCAAGAGAGACACAGAGGCATAGGTGGAAGCCCTGCCGGACCTCAGCACAGGGAGCCACCACCTGGCCAGCGTCACACTCGATCAACAGTGGAACCCCGAGTGTCTCAGCTCAGGTGTTTTTATTCTTTCAGAACTCCTCAGGTATTTTACTGATAGCACATGCAGATCATTACCTATTAACATCCCCCTCCACATAAATCCGACACCTGCAAACAATTCAAAACGTCAAGACCTAGGATAACGTTACCCCTTACCCAACAGTGCCTAAAACAATATTTTAAACACAGCTAAGAATAAACTTCCCCAAACTCTCTCGCTCCTCTTTCAAGAACAAGGAATTGGCACTGAGGAATGGGGAGAGAGTTCAGGTCCTGAGAACAAAGACCAAAACAGCAGAGGCGTGGCCCGTGCTTGACCTCTGTCGAATCAGGAGCAATGGTAGACACCAGGGGTGAACTGGATTAGATCTAGCTAATGCTTTGGGAATCCTGACTCCTAAACACCTGGCCTTGGGGACACCCCCATGGTAAAGAAGAAACCCTTGTCCTCCAGCAACTGGCTATGTCCCTGCAGCTCGGGGTGTGTGATGGCGGCACTCACACTGCGTGAGTGAAGGAAGGCATGAGGAAAATCAAGGAAGCAACGTCAAAACCAGGGAGAAGGAATACGCAGAAATGAGTTCTTTCTTTTTTAAAAGATTTAATCCTTGATCCGTGTGCATGCACGCACGTGTGTGTATGTTTGTGTTCGTGCATTTGTGTGTACTTATTTGCAGTATTTGAGGAGACCAGAAAAGAGCATTCAGTGCCCTGGTTACAGGTAGTTGCGAGCTGCGGTGTGGGTACTGCTAACTGAATGCAGGTCCTCTGGAAGAGCAGCAAGCTCCCTTAAACTGCGGAGCCGGCTCTCAAGCCCCGCCCCTCCGCCCCCAGTTCTCTCTCGTGTGGCAAGTCACTTCCCTTCATCTAGTCTCAATTTCCCCATTCCTGGAAGAATGAGGAAACTGGAGAGAAAAAGTACCTCTAAAACGTCCACACACATCTGAATGACACAGGGTACCTGACAGACAGGCAGCCGGCCCCGCCCACAGGCTCTGAGTCCGTCTTCTGGCTGGGGGTGAGGGGATGGGAGCAAGAATCTAAGTGAGGCTGCTGCTGGCCTTGAGCCCACCGCAGGGCCCCGTGGTCGATAAGGGCATCCTGGGTCTCTCTTCGTATCCTGTCCAGGCCGACGGCGTCCACCGAGAACCTGTGCCCTCCTGATCTTAACCGCAGCTGTAGGTTAGGGACGGAGGGCTCCCAGCCTCGCGGACCCTCGTACTGAGAGATGCTGCCCTCTACTGGCTGTGTCTGAGCGGGGCCCGGCTCAAGAGGTGTGGAGAGAAGAGAACTGACCACCGAACACACACACACTCACACACACACACACACACACACTCACTCACACACACTCTCACACACACACACACACTCTCTCACTCACACACACACTCACTCACACACACTCACTCACACTCACACACACTCACTCACACTCACACACTCTCACACACACTCACACACTCACTCACACACACATACACACACTCACACACTCACACACACACACTCACACACACACACTCACACACACACACTCTCACTCACACACACTCACACACACTCACTCACACACACTCACACACACTCACTCACACACACACACTCTCACACACACACACTCTCACTCATACACACACACTCACACACACACACACACTCACACACACTCACACGCACACTCACTCATACACACTCACACACACTCACTCACACACACTCACACACACACACTCACACACACACACACACTCACACACACACGCAATAAATCCTTTAATTCAGAAACAAAAACAAAGAGAGAAAACAGCACGTGAACAGCAGAGAGGAAAGCACAACGCAAGGTGCGCACAGCCGGCTCCCAACAGACAGCGAGATGCCTGGTCTTTTCCGAAGGCTCTGCCTTCTCTCGGGTCCCGCCAGGTCCGGTATCAGCAAAGACTCCCTCAGGAAGACGTGCGGGTGCACACTTGTAATCTCAGTCCTAGGTTAGCTGAGGCCGAAGGATTGCCTTGAGTTTGAAGTCAGCCAAGGCTACAGAGTGAGGCCCCTGCCGCAAAGAAAGGAAGAAAGCTGGCTGTTCCGCCCACGGAGTTCCTCCCGTTTTCTGGAGTCCTGCCTTCCTCACCTTTCCTTAATAACTCTATAGCTCTGCTTAAATAAATAAATAAAAAAGCAAAAACAAACAGAAAACCCTACTAACTCACAGTCTCCTGAATATTTGATTAAAAACCCTTAATGTTTTCCTCAGATGTGAAAACCCTTGGCCTGTCATTAAGCAAGTCTCCTGACCCTGAGCGTCTTTTCTTAGGAATTTTGCATCTATAGACCCCCTCACTGAGCTTCTAGGCTTCAGTCCCCTCTGGTCTTTACCGAATCTAGGGTTGAGCCCATGTCTCCCCTCTTGGAATAGTATTCAAGGGAGTCATGACAGCTGGGTGCAGAAGCACCTGCCTACACGCCTAGGTCTCTGGAGGCTGAGGCAGGAGGATTCAGAGGTCAAGGCCAGGGCTCAAGAGAGATAGTTCAAACTGACGATCTGAGGTCCGTCCCTAGGAACCATGCAAAGGTGAAAGGAGAGAGAACACTCCACAGAGCTGTCCTCTGTCCCCTGTATGTGTGATGTGTGCCCCTCCCCCGCAAGCATATACAAATAAATAATTAATTAAAAAATGGTCAAGGCTAAGAGAGAGGCAGGCAGAGATGGACAGAGCAGAGAGAAGACAAAGATAAAGACCATCTTGAGAGCCAGGCCTGGTGGCCCCCAGCACCAGAGAGGCAGAGGCAAGTGGATCTTTGTGAGTTCTAGGCCAGCCTGGTCTACAGAGTGAATTCCAGGTCAAACAGAAGAAGAGGAGTCCAGGGAAGGAGCCACCCTGAACAAAGTGAAGGCAGAAGCCAGGTCCTACGCAACATTTTAGGGAACTAGATGAGTGGGAGGTGCTTCCTGCTACCAGACTAGCTGGGGCAGATGGGTGACCAGGCAATCTCAGGGCTAGCAGCTACAGGTCCACTCTAGGCAAGGGTCCGACTAAGAGGCAGGGTGCTCCAGACCCACAGCTGACTGGACAAGCCCTGAAGAGCCTTGTCTGGACTTCCTGGAAAACGAAGTGGACAGAACCAGCAGTAGTTTTCCACGGGAGGCTTCGAGGGCACAACATTTTTCCTATTACTCTACTGGCCTCACACCATGGGGAACCCTTCAACTGGGCTGTGCTGTGGGCTTCGGAGCTCACTTCTTGCCCTGGCTGATGGTAGCTGGGAATCCTGCTCGGGCTCTTCATCCTCCATCCCTCCCGCCGACCGCTGGTCTCCGGTCCTGCTGTTGGCTCTCTGTGCAGAGACCATACATTTCTGCCCCTCCTTCCCTCCCTCCATCTTTCCCTCCCTCCCTCCCTCCTTCCCTCCCTCTCTCCCTCCCTCCCTTCCTTGGACCTAGAGATCCTCCTTGGCTTGTACAGTCCCAGTATGGCCTCCCTTGAATAGTTTTTCTTACCGTCTTTACAAATAGTGTGTACCAAAGTTTTATCTTTTGATTGTTTTAAAAAAGATTTTATTTTCACTCATTATTATTATTATTATTGGTGTTGTTGTTGTTGCTGCTGGAGGCAGCGTGTGCACGCCATACACTGTATGGAGATCAGAGGACAGCTCTGTAGACTCAGTTCTCTCCTTCTATCTTTCTGTGGTCTCTGGGGACTGAACTGCTGAGCCAGCTCACGGGTCCAGGCCCGTGTCTTAATTCTTCTCCGTAACTTACGCAACATCTAATCCAATGCCAAGGACTGAAATGGGATTCAGGGAAAACATTTAGATGGCCCCCATACCTCCCCACGTCGGCTGAAGCGTTGAGCCAATTATTCCCACTCATTTATGAAAACAAGATAAAAACAAGACCATCCTTAAAAACACATCCAAAAATTCTCGACATTCCAGGGCACTTCTATTGCAAGCTTCGGTCACCAAAGGAGGGAAAGGAGAAGCCAAGGTTGCTCAGGGCTCTGTGAGATGCTCTCAGTCCTGCTCTTCAAGGCCGCTGTCCGCAGGGGAGTGTAGGGAGGTGGGGCTGCTTGAAAGCAGAACTCCCGCGGGCTCCGCAGGAACTTGTCTTTTGTGTGTGACCTGACCCAGAAACTCTGCTGAGTCTGTACAGAAGCAGCTGCCTAAGAGAGTCCATCAAGAACATACCCACAAACCTGGGACCCCCAGGAAGGGAGGAGGTTCTGCGCTGTGCTCTCCTCGGCGCACCTGATCTTCCTTCTCTACATCGGAGCAAATTCTAAAACCCAAATAGCATTTCTCAAATTCATCAGCCCAGTGCTAACTGCAGCGGGGAGAACTCATTCTCCGGCCCCCAGCACGCAGATAAGGCTTCACATATCAGGGGCCATGGAGAATATAGCGCACGACTTTCTTGTTTTGCTTTTTGCTTTTCTTTTTTTCTTCGCTGATATCGTTGTGTTGTTGATTTCTTTCTTTTCTTTCCTGTATTGAGGCAGGATCTCATGCAGCCCAGAGTAGCCCAGACTGGTCTTACCATGTGGTTAAGGATTAATGTGTGAGTCTGAGCATGAAGTCACAGGACAACTTATGAGACTCGGTTCTCTCCTGCACCACGTGGGTCCCCAGGATCAAGCTCAGGCCCTGAAGCTTGGCAGCAAGTTCCTTAACTCACAGAACCATCTTTTCTGATCATGACCTTGAACCCAAGTGCTGGGATTTCAGGCGTGTGTCACCATGTGCCATCATGTACCACCATGCCTGGTTTATGTGGTGCAGAGGACAGGACCTGGGCTTTGTGTGTGCCAGGCAAGTGTTCCACCAACTCCTCGGTTTTTTTCTTCTTCCTTTCTTCCTTCCGTTTTTTTGAGACATCGTCTCATGTATTTCAGGCTGGTCTCAAACTTGAAATGTGGCTGAGGAAGTCTCATCTTCCTGCCTCCATGGCCCAAGTACTGGGATCACGGTTTCTTTTATTTTGCTTTTGAGACAGGTTCTCACTGTGCGTCCCAGTGTAGTGGTAAGCTGCTGTGTGGACTCAGCCAAGAGGCATTTTCATGGTTGCAAGCCCTGCCAGACCACAGCAGAGGGAACCACTATCCTTCCTGGTCAGTGCCATAAGGGACAGTGGAGCCCCGAGCATCTCCACTAGGGTGCTTTTATTGATACAGAATTCCACAGGTGTTCGGCTGATAGCACATGCAGATTTTGAGCAATCAAACATCTCCCACATAAATCCAACACCTGCAGACGATACAAAATGCCCAAACCTAGGCAGCCCCTCACCCAACAGTGCACAAAACAATTATTTTATACATAACAAAAATAAAATTTCTATAACATCCCAGGTTAGATTTGAACTCACCATCTTCCTCCCTCTGACTCTCGAGTGTTAGGATCACAGGTTCAACACCATACCCAGCCTGGAATTCTTACAGAGTTCCACTTGAAAGGGAAGAAGGAAGGTGTCATGCTGAGTTCTGCCAGCAGCTGATGTTAAAAAAAAAAAAAAAAAAAAAAAAAATTGCCTAGGGTTCAGCTAAGTCTGGGCCACATACGAGTTCAGGTCAGCTTGCATCAAAATGAGACTCTGCCTCAAAAAAAAAGAAAGAAAGAAAGAAGAAGCAGGGTGTGGCAGCCTGCATTGATGGTCCCTATACATGTGAGGTAAAGGGAAGGGGATCAAGGGCTAAAGGTCATCTTCAGCTACATCTAGAGTTCAAGACCAGCCTGGGCCACACGAGATCCTGTCTCAAAGAACAAGAAACAAAATGAACCAAAATAGGACTGGTGAGATGGCTGATACAAATCTGGAGATCCGGAGAGGTGGGTCATCGGTTAAGACCACTGGCTGCTCTTTCAAAAGTCCCAGGGCTCATTTCCCCGTATCCACGTGGTGGCTTACAACCATCTGTAACTCCAGTTCCAGGGAATCTTACCCACTCTTCTGGGCTTCCAGAACACCAGGCACAAACATAGTGCACAGACATGCATGCAGGCAAACCCTCACGACCATTTAAAAAATGTGCCAGAAAGATGGCGCAATGGGTTAAGACATTCGCAGCCAAGCCTGACGACTGAGTTCAGTCCCAGGGAAGCCCCGTGACGGAAGGAGAGAAATGATCCCTGCAAGTTGTTTTCTGACCTCCACACTTGTGCTAAGGCATGCATGCCCCTCCTAAACAGGTGCAGTTTTTTGGTTTTTTTTTAAAAAAGGATGTGTGTTTGTCTGGCCCCACCAGGCACTGCCTGCACGTGATGTGTATACATACCAGCAGCTAAAACACTCAGCACATACAATAGAAATACATTTTGAAAAATCTGAAATAAATGAACAAATAAAACAATGTATATTTGTCAAGGTGGAAAGAAAGAAGAACTTTAATTGACCACTGTTTCATTGGTTGATTGCAGAGACAGAGATGGAACCCAGGGTCTTGCCCATCTAAGACAAGTGTGGACCGACTGAGGGTGGTAGGGAAAACCACTGGGGTGTAGGAAATGTTTTTGAGTGCAACTGGGCCTTGAGGAAATCCGTGTAAACAACCTGTGATTGTTAATGAGTGCTTCCGGGGATTTATTTGTTACAGAATCATTGTACCTGATGTAAACACCTGGTTGAGGTAATTATTGTTAGAAGTACCTTGCCCCTGAAGTACTCTTTTGTTAAAAGATGTTTGTTTTTAGGATTGTTAATGAAGGAACTTTTATCGTCCTTGCAAATGCTCAAGTCACAAGATGTGCCTGGCAAAACTGGAAATCTTGGGTTATTGAGTACTGTAAATACTGCTCAATAATGGGCTGACCTTGCAGGGGTGATATTGTCTTCTTCAGGAGACATAGCTTTTGGGTCTGTTCAGGGAAAATACAATTAGCTTTGCCGTAGAAACAATAAAACTTAGGCAAGACAGCACTGGGTACAGTCTCTTGAGATCGAATCCCCTGCTCTTCTGATGAGACATTGCATCCTGGAAGTATCTCTCTGATTCTTTGGTCGTTCCTACTCGTAACCCAGAACAACCACAACTGAGTCACACCCTTGCTACAATGTCGTTTGAAATGTGAACTTGTGTAGCAGTTAGCTGTTGCATGGGCTCATCAAGAAAGACAAGGAGGCATATTCATATGTTCAAACCCTGCCAGACCTCAGCAGAGGGAACCACTGAAAGGGTTTAAAATGGGGGAAATGTGAGGCCGGAGACCCCAGGCCCTGGTCATTAATCCTAAACTCTTAACAGGACATTCCAGAACTCCCTGTTCCAGGAACTAGCCCACCCCAGAAACCACAAAACAATTATTGTCAGGCTTAATTCAAGAGCACTGTGACCCAGCCCACATTCCTAAAATGAGCGGCGGCTACAGGCACCGCCTAATAGCCTTGGGCAAGGGACTTTACCCTAAGTGTACATTTCCTGGTGCCCGTGACCTTGCTATCATCAACTTAAAGGTTAACTGGCCCCTATCTATCAAAATGAGAAAACAATTTGGGGACCAATCAACTTGTACCAATTCGGTTTATGCCCAACAACTGTATAAAAAGCTTCACCATTTGCTCCTTGGGGGCCGCTTCTATCCTGCGTGTTAGAACGGTCCCAGTACACTGGAATAAATCCTCTTGCTATTTGCATCGATATCCCGTCTGTGAGTCTCTGTGGGGATGTGGCGTTCCGGTTTGGACCCTGGGGGTCCCAGTTTGGATCCCTGAAGTCCAACACCACCATCATGGCAAGCACCATACTGGACAGTGGAACCCCGATCATCTGAGCTCAGGTGTTTTTATTGATTCAGAACTCCTCAGGTGTTCTACTGACAGCACGTGCAGATCATGAGCAATCAAACATCCCCCACATAAAGCCAACGCCCGCAGACAATACAAAACGCCAAGACCTGGGCAGCCCTTCACCCGACAGGGCACAAAACAATATTTTAAACAGAACTAAAAATAAACTTCTACAACAAACTTGTTACATTTAAATATTCAGATAAATGACAGGTGACTCTGCTATTCTTGCCCCAAATTCCAAAATGTCAGGGACAGACCTCAGTATAAGTATAATGGCATGCTGCAAATGAAAACCATGGCACACAGAAGTGTCTTCAGGGATGATGAGATGGCTCAGTGGGTAGAAACAGTAAAGATTCGAAACCATTTTAAAGTGATATGGCCGGCTAAGATAGTAGCATGTCCATAGCATTCACCTTGCAAAATTACCTGCTCCCATCATGCATCTGAACGCTCTGCCATGACTCAAAAACCTTGACAAGGGCAGAGAGGATTAGACTCTATTTCCAGATTCCCCCGTGTGTCCTCACCTCAACTCCAGAGGAATCCTCTCTAAAGTTTAACTGTGGATGTACGTTCCCAGAAAAAGCCTCACTTTCTATCGAGCCTTCTGCAAGGCTGGTGATGAACTACTGATCAGAACTTGGATGGCTGTGAAGAGGTCGGACCGTTACAAGTCCAGAGCCACATTATACCGAGACGTCTTCAGCCCTCACGCTAGGCATTTGTTGCTGGGCTCTCCACCTGACCTAACAGCTCTGTGGCCATCAGGTAGATCCTCTGGAATGCCCAAACAGAACCCTACTCACCCTCTGTAATGGGCAGCGTCCCGCTCTCCAACCAACCAAAAAGCTAAAAGCGAAGAGTGTCATCGGGTAGCATCGGAGGCCTCTGGCAGAAGTTTGCCTCTTGTGTGGTAAGCTGCCTGCCTAATATTTCCCAGAATGCACCTGGAAAGAGCCTCGGTTTGTGACTTCCTTTGCTCTGTGTGTAATGGCACGAAACTGCTGCCGTGTCGTATGATGGAGTTTGGGACTACCCCAGGCATGGTTGCTCACATTTGGTCCCAGCATAAACTCTCTTTTCCCCTTTGGGGAAAAAGTTGTGGTTTTGTATCAACATGTCCATAAAACGGGCTACTGAAGCTTCTGGGCATGCAGCTCTGTCGAGAAGGCTGTACTCAGCCCTGAGTATGCACTGGGCTTGCACCGTCCTGTAACCTGCTTGGCAGGGAGAAAGTATTCTAAAGAGAGTCTTGTGCCTCTCTCATCGGCAATCAGGTTTTTCAAGGGCGTGACCCTGTCAGACTCTCTCAGTTCCTTTGTTTGGTTTATGAGTAAAACAATTTTTTAACTACCTTTTATTTATTTAGTGCAGGGAGGCGCATGTGTGGGGATCTGAGGACAACGTTCGGAAGGCAGTTCTCTCTTTACGCCATGTAGGTCATGGGGATCAGGTTGCTGGGCTTGGAAGCCAGCACTTTTACCCACTAAGACATTTTATCAGTGCTAGCTGCTGATTCTTTCTCTGGTTGTAACAAGAGCCTGAAAAACCCAGCTGGGTGCCTTTATTTGCTCTCTCATAGTTAAGACCTCCACAGTCTTGAATACCACCAACAAAATCCCATTTAAAAAAAAAAAAAAAAAAAGCTTGGTGGTGGTGGTGCATGCCTTTAATCCCAACGCTTGGGAGGCAGAAGTAGGTGAATCTCTGTGAGTTCGAGACCAGCCTGGTCTAGAGAGTGAGTTCCAGGAGAGTCGGAGTTACAACAGAGAAACCTGTCTCAAAATAAAATAAAATAAAATAAAATAATAAAATAAAATAAAATATGCTCATACCTATATAAGAAGCTGAGACAGATGTGAAGCCAGTCTAAGCTACATAGTAGGACTGTTACCCAAGCTGAGGGCGGAAGGTTTTGGAGGTGGCACACACCTCTAATCCCAGCACTCAGGAGGTAGAGGCAGGTGGATCTCTGAGTTCGAGGTCAGCCTGGTCTAGAGTGAATTCTAGGACAACCAGTGCTACATAGTCAGATCCTGTCTTGAAAAAACAAACCGGAGACCGCTATCCATGTGGCCGAGGGTCCAAAGAGGGACCCACTGAGATTTTCAGATCCGTATGTCCCAGAACAAAGAACCCAACACATGGTTGAGGACAGAAATGGAGACAGTAGTCAGGAGTAATAATCCCAACACTCAGGAGGCAGATGCAGTTAGACCCCTGTGAGTTCAAGGCCAGCCTGGTTTACATAGTGGTTTACATATGGTTTACATAGTGAGTTCTAGGACAGACGGACAGGGATATGTAGAGAGACCCTGTCTTTAAAAGAGAAAAGAAAAAGAAAAAAGAAAGAAGGAAAAAAATGGAGACAATTTATTAAAGAAGACAAAGGCATTTCGGAGATAAAGGTGAGCTAGAGAACCAAGACAGATCCAAGACTCAAAGGTCAGAGGTCATGTGAGTTGATTCATTTTAAATCACTTACATAGCATCTGCTCCTGGAGAGGCCATCGCTCCAGCGAGCTGTTGTTACAGGGAGCCTGTAAGTTCTTATATGTCTCCAACACATGGTCAGGGGTTCCAGTCTTCCTGTCAGTGGATTGTTTTTCATGGAAATCTTGACGTTTTGGTTATGTGCCTTAGCCTTTAACAGCTGAGCTAACCCTCCAGCCCATCTTCATGCTAACCATGGTGTCTCCTCTTCCTCTCCTTCTACAGGTTGTGGTGAGAAGTAAATAAATGCACCAGGAGGTGGTGGCACACGCCTTTGATCCCGGCACTCTGGAGGCAGAAGCAGGAAGATCTCTGTGAATTCGAGGCTATCCTGGTCTACAGAGTGAGTTCCAAGACAGCCAGGACTACACAGAGAAACCTTGTCTCGAAAAACAAAAACAAAAATAATGCATTAGTTTAGTGACTCATGTTAATCCCACCGGGTGAGAATAAGACCAACACCACAAGTTTTGAGGCAAATTTGAAGCAAGCTTTATTTAATACTGGCCAGGACAATGGACACTGGCCAGGGTCATTCCCAGGATTCCAAGAAAATGGCAGAAAGTCATATTTATCAGAGGCTTATAAAGGCAAAATCCACAAGGTTACATACTTTCCATCTTTGTCCAATCAGGGGCAAGCATACATCCTGAATTACTTCCTGCCTGCATACCTCCCCCCTATGTGTGATCAAGCACATCCTGTGCAGTTGGAACAACCAACCTTGTTTATAAAAGTAAAAACATGTGACTTGTTATTTTATGTGAACAACAGCCCCCAGCATTTCAGGAAGTTATCTGTCCTTGGGCATGTGGGGCTTACAGGTTAGGGGCATTTTTGTTTCATAGATCTCTTAGGCACAGTCATTAAAACTTAAAACATAACTTTAGCTCTCGCATCTGCTCACAGTAAAGTGCTCAGTACTCGCCACTGTTATAATCCAATTAATACATTTATTTTTTGGGTGTTGTTGGGTTTGAACCTACAGCCTTGGGCATGTCAGGCCAGCGACATACCACTGAGCTATATGCCCCCAGCTTGAAACAGCACATTTGGAGTACTCAAAAGATCATGTGTGAATTTCATAAGTGATATCTACAAAAAGCAAAACACAAAACACAAAAACAACAAAGGCAAGCCAGACAAAGGCAAAGAAAGAGATGAATGGGAGTCCAAGCACCGGGAACTGGAATCAGCAGAGCAACACCCTGAAGCAGGAGGGTCAGAGGGCCTCTGGCAAGTTAATTCACTTCCTGGAACTTGAGGAGCTATTGGCTCCCTCATCGTCATCTTCCCAAGGGAGAAAGCAGAACTCTTTGAAAACTAGCCGGGCTGTTTAACTCATCTACTCAAACCATGTAACTTTGTGCAAAAATATAGGCTCCTGTCCACAGGCACTTGACTTGTGGAGTCTCTTCCTGAGCCAAAGCCGTGAGCCAGAGGACAAACATCGGCCTGCTTTAGTCAGTGGAAGATGCCAGATGTTTTGTCAACCGACAAGTTGGCTGCTGTGGAAGGTGTTGATTCTGGTGAAGCAGGAGATCTTATTAGCTCCATGTTTGGTGGAACAAAGCTATCCCATGGGGCATATTGTATAAAAAGCCATATATAGTATGTGACCTTAAAACGCCTTTTAAAAACTATTTCGATTATTTCACCAGCTTTCCTTCCAGATCCAAGGTCAGAGGAGCAGCCATTACTAACAAAGAGAAAGATCACTGCCTCCAGAGCTGGCACTTGACTTGCACCCTGATGGTGGGGACTTAAATGGACACATAATGTCTTTATCTTCCTTTCTTCTCTGTGTGTATCTATGTTCATGTGTGCACATGTGTGGGTGCACGTGCATGTGTGTATGGATGCATGTGGCAGCCCGAGGTAGACATTGAAGATCTTGCTCAGTCATTCTCCACATTATTTTTTTGAGACAGAGTTCCTTACAGAACTCGTAGCTCACCGATTGGCTATCTATCTATCTATTATCCGTCTAGATTCATTCTATGAATTCTCTTATTCTAGAGAGCCCTGGTACACTAAAACCCTGGGTGATTAGGAAATGCTTTCTCGTGTGTTGTTGAGAGCTACATAGGAAACAGGGACCCCACATACACAGCTCCACGGCAAGGGACTGAGAATAACTCAGAACAATGACTGAACTAGTGAGACCCTGGACTCAGCTGGACGGGAACACTCGTGGGCCCAACCCCCAAGATCGTGGGGTGGTTTTCCGTGGCTCAGGCGGCAGAGTTCTTTAAGGTCCTGAAGGCTGAACCCCTCCCTGAGCACCACTAGAGCTGTGGGAGTTTCCCACGGACTTCCTGTGCGCGTTTGGTAATTAGAATCAGACTGCGGTGGGCCTGGCTGACAATAGGCTTGCGAGTTCTCCGGAATGCGTGAGCATGTGCAAACCAGCCCCAGATGCTTCCCCAGGAAACAAATGCGCAGTGTTGCAGAAGGACGGGTGTGGGTTTGCATACCAGTGCGGTAAGAATATCAGCGCCCTGAAGCTCATCGACCCACAGGCCTGGTGCTTCTCTTTACTTTTAGGCAAGGCGTCGTGGATTTGCTGTTTCTAAACTGAAGCAAGCCATCAGCTGGCAGGCCGGCAAACATTCCAAAATCGACCCCGAGTTTATAAAGGAGCTTGAAGGAGAAAGAACAAACCAGCCGAGTCTAAATAACAATATACCTTAGCTGCCACTTGCCTGCCCTCTTTCAGAAACATTTTCTTTCCTTTCTCCTTTTACTGAGATTAGGTAGGGAGTATTTCCAAAACTGTGTGTGTATCTGTTGGGGCCAGAGGTTGACGTTGGGTATCTTCCTCGATTGCTTGTTGTGTTATTTATGTCTTCATTTATTGTGTGTGTATGTGTATGCCATGGTGTGGATGTCAGAGGTCAAATCGTGGGAGTCTGTTCTCTCCTTCCACCATGTGAGTGAGTCCCAGAACTCAGGTTGTCAGGCTTGGCAGCAGGGGCTTTACCTGCTGAGCTACCTCACCAGCCACGGCCCACCCCTTCTGCCACAGGATCTCACTAAGAAGCCCTGGCTGGCCTGGAACTAAGATTCGCTTGCCTCTGCCTCCCAAGAGCTGGAGTTAAAGCTGCTGCCACCATGTGTGAGCCCTTCACACTTCACAACCAGTGCTTTGCCACTGAGTCCAGCCCATTAAAAAAAAAAAAGGATTTGATATATAATTAAAAGATTCTCCGGTGGAAAAACCACCAGACGATACTTCCTTAGCAGTGACAGGTTAACTTCTGATTCACCAGCAATGAGCAAGTTACTTAGTTATGTAGTTGGCATTGCCTGTTTTTGACACTGGAGAAAAACAAGACAGATCTTCCCAAACCTCAGCTCCTCTCTCTGATAAGCAGGAAAGAGAATAGCTTTTGGGTCGAGAAAAGGCTTCTTTTACTTTTGTAACGGTACGATGTGGCAGGTGGCCCAGCCCCAAAGCAGGCACTAGATGAATTTTTGGCTAAATAAATATTTTAAATCAAACACCCACTGGCTGTGGTGGTGCACGCCTTTAGAACCAGCACTAGGAAGGAAGAGGCTGGCAGATCTCTAAGATCAAAACCAGCTAAGGCTACATAGTGAGACCCTGTCTTAAAAACAGACAGACAGACAGACAGGTTCATTTGTTAGCTATTTGCCTCCTCATATTGAGCTCTGCATCCGGAGAGGTTTGCACCATCATTTTTCTACTTTTTCTGTTTTGTTTTATGAGACAGGATTTCTCTGTGTTGCCCTGGCTATTCTGGAACTCACTCTGTAGACCAGGCTGGTCTCAGACCCACAGATATCCGCCTGCCTCTGCTTCTCGAGTGCTGGGATTAAAGGCGTGCGCCACCACAGCCCAGCTCTGTGGAACTGATTTTTAAAGGCTGGCATGGAGACCAAAGAGAAGTCTCAGTGGTTAAGAGCACTCCTTGCTTTTACAGAGAACCAGCTGCACTCACATGACCGAGCACTGTCATCTGTGTGGCCTTACTGAGGATCTGACGCCCTCTTCTGGCCTCCTAGGGCACTGCAAGCATTCGATGCACAGACAAAACATACATATAAATAATAAATAAATCAGCAGGAATCAGACAGGCAGAGAAGATGTCCAGAAGAAAGTATTAATTTCTGCACCTGGTCTCAGTTCGGAGCTCTTGTGGGTTGTTGGTAGCTGTTAATGAAAGAGCTAGAGATGAGGGCGAGGCAGGAATATGGTGAAAGCAGAACCACGCTTTCCCAAGAGCAGTCTGATTCTGACCAGAGGGCAGGACACAGGCTCACCCAAACCTGCTGGTGATGCCGGCAACAGTCGGTGTGTTCTCTGGGTCAAGCACCTTTTAGGCACAGGGAGGACACAAACACGGGTGAGCACATGAGCCTAGGCTCTGGAATCTCACTGCAGCATCCTGCTTGGCAAGTGTTCCACTGAGATTTTCTGAATCCCAGATACTTCCTCTGTACAATGGAGGGCAAAATAGACCTTGTCCTTAAAATCGCTGAGAGGATGAAATGAATGATGTGAGCAAAATCTAGCCTGAGGTAGGGGGCAGAGTGAGCACTTTAGTTTTAGTTTATAGACTAATTTTAGACTTTAGTTTTAGTGTGTGTGTGTGTATACATACATATGTATATATATAAAATTTTTTGCTTTTGTTTTGTTTTTTCAAGACAGGGTTTCTCTGTTGTAACTCTGGCTGTCCCAGAACACACTCTGTAGACCAGGCTGGCCTCGAACTCACAGAGATCTGTCTGCCTCTGCCTCTCGAGTTCTGTGATTGAAGGCATGCACCACCACCGCCAGACTTAGACTTCAGATTTTATTCTGCATCACAATTTGGAGCCAATGAAATGTTTTTTTTCCTTGTTGTTAGGCTGACCACGAAATTGAGAAACTGGGATTATAGGCATGAATGAGCCAAGACACCTGGCACAAACCGGAATTATTCATAGAAATTAGTGTTCACCTTTAAAACACCAACTTTGGGATGTACGTTAAAACAAAACAAAACAAAAAACCAAAAATCAAAAGCTGTTCCTCTTCTTCCTTTCCTGAACTTTGCTATCATCCTCGAACAGTATGTGTGCGTATTTTTTTTTTATTTTTATTTTTTTTTCCTCTCCTGATTTTCCCACTTACTAAACAAGGTCCAAAAGGGTATTAAAGGACCAGCTAGAGTTGTGTCCAGGAAAAGTGGGCCTTTGGTGGTGGTGGTGACTGGCCCAGAAACCTAGGAAAACCGAAGTTAGGTCAGAGGGGACGCGCAGCAGGAGACGTGAAGACTTGGGCAGAAAGGTCGCAGGGCTCCGGGTGGGGAGAGCACGAGCGAAGCAGCCTCGGGGTCGCGAAGGGACTGCAGGCAGGGGCCTGCTCCCGGGAGCAACTGAAGATTTTCCACCCCTGGAGCTGGCTACGCGACCAGCGAGCCCAACTGGAGACCCGCCGCCCTCCGCAGCGGGAGCCCCGCAGCGCGGCTCCCGGGCCGCGCAGTTATTCCCGACATGCTCCTCCCGCAGGATTTCAAACCATGACAACAAGCTCCCCGCACTCGCTCCGGCCTGCCCCAGCAACAGGCGGTGGCCGGCGTCTCATTGGCCGCAGCAGGAGCTGCTTCAACCTCATTGGCCGCGGAGTCACTGGCTCTCTTCCGCTCTCGCAGCGGCCTCCATTTTGTCGGTAAAGGCAGAAGGAGGTTGGTCGAAGACGGAGCTGTGGTCTGTGAATCGCTCGTGGGCTGTTTGATTTGTGCTCGTTTCTCCCTGGAAAGGGAGGGAGGCTTGGAGTTTGAGAGGAGGTCGCCGCCGCCGCCCGATCTCGAAGTCGGTGAGTGTGGCGGGGGCGGCCATGTTGGCCACCGCGGCCCCCATTGTTGGACCGGGCGGAGGGAGAAGCGGGGCAGGGCGGGCGCGTCTCCTCCGTAGCTGAGCCGCAGAGGCGGCGAGCCTGCAGATTCGCATTGCGGGTGACTGGGAGTGCGGACCCTGTGACTTACTAAAATTGGAGACCTCAGTCTTGGGCGTGCTTGCTAATTTCACTGGTTAGAAGAGAAACCTCGGTGAACCGCTCGCTTTAGGGAGGCTGTTATGGTTTATGAAAACTTACGGGAAGTCATAACCAAAAGCACAACGCGTTATTGGGAAGAGAGCCTTGGTGTGCTAATGGCGATGTGGGGTGGAAGCAGAAAATCCGGATGGAACTTTTAAAAACATGGTCCCTAGTTTCTTGGTGTCACGGAAGCGAACGATTCCTTAGTTTGACTTTAAAACATGTAGGAGGTGCAGACAGGCCTTCCCAAAAATCCCCCAAGAGTTGTAAGTTGACATTTGTGAGGCCAAAGAAAGTCACGGTCTCATATATCTTATTTCTAGAAGCCTTGAGGAAGTAACCACACTCAACAACCATTTACTTCTGTAGAAAGTCTAAGTGAGCACTTTCTTGGGTTTTCAAGTAATTATCCTTCCTTTTCTAGCTAAGACTTCTCTCAAACTTGTGTGCTGAGGAGACTCGATGTTGGCCTCAGCTCCTAGGCTGAAATCAGCAGATTGGCTCATGAAAACTTATGTATTGAGACAAAGGAAAGGATCTAGCAGAAAGCAACGTCTCTTATTCTGGGCTTGGCAGCAAGGAAGAGGACAAGTAGTGGAAATCCTGCAATCTGAAAAGCAGACTGAAAGGTATGAAGAATCACATAGTAGCGGCGAATGTTTTGTGAAAGAACTATCCTAAAGTATTAAGAATCGCAGCCACGCATGGTGGTAGTGCTGCAGTATGTCTGTAATCCCAACCCTCCATAGAGGTTGGGGGGCCAGTCTGGTATAGGATACTGTTGGGTGAGTATGAGGTTATTTTTCTTAGACTGTACGCAGAATAGCTTGCTTTAGTTTACTCTTAGTTTCACTGGTATTTGGCTCAAGACTTGCTTTTTTTGTTTCTGTTTTGTCTGAGAAGATTTCTCTGTTGTAACTCTAGATATCCTGGAACTCACTCTGTAGGCCAGGCTGGCTTTTAACTCAGAGATCCACCTGCCTCTGCCCTCTCTCCTACTCCCCAACTCTGCAGAGCTGGGATTATAGGCAGGCCAGCACAGCCCTTGCTTTAGAATTTTTGAGGAAGATGATCTAGTGGGGGCTAGCTTGTAATCCCAGCTACTCAGGTGTTGATGTCTAGACTAGGTAATTTAGTGAGATCCTGCTTCCAAATTAAAAGATTTCTTTCCCTAGTGTGTGGGAGGCCCTGTACTTGGGGGGGGGTGATAAAATCTATAGTCATGTTTTAATTCTTTACCAACACTTTTAGAACGAAGCTATGGAAACTTCAAGTGACATGTATTATTTATATTTACTTACTCACAGGTGACAAAGGAAGCTGAAGATGGGTGGTGGAGAGAGGTACAACATTCCAGCCCCTCAATCTAGAAATGTTAGTAAGAGCCAACAACAGCATAACAGACAGAAGACCAAGGATCAGAATTCCCAAATGAAGATCGTTCATAAGAAAAAAGAAAGAGGACACGGATACAATCCATCTGCAGCTGCATGGCAGGCCATGCAAAATGGAGGAAAGAATAAGAGCCTTTCTAACAACCCAAATTGGAATGCTAGTTTATCAAGTCCTAGCTTGCTTTTTAAGCCTCAAGCTAATCAGAACTATGCTGGAGCCAAATTTAGTGAGCCGCCATCACCAAGTGTTCTCCCCAAGCCACCAAGCCACTGGGTACCTGTTTCCTTTAACCCTTCAGATAAGGAAATCATGACATTTCAACTTAAAACCTTACTTAAAGTACAGGTATAAAATTAGATGAGTACTAATTTTAAGTTGTGATGTTTACATGTAGCCATCTGTTGGTTTGACATTAGGGAACTCATGTAAAATTGCTAATTTACAAGTATAAGCAAATATTTGTATGTGCTGTGTGCACTGTATTGTAATAGAGCTAGTGCAATTTAGTTAAATAACTAATGGATTCTACTTGCTAGTGTTGCTAACAAAATTTAAGTTTAGAATTAGGGAACAGTAATCAGTTTTTTTATTGTGTAATGGGAAAACTAAGATTTTTGGGTTAATGCTCATTTGTGAAGAACTCAGACAATAAGCATTTAGCTAGAATATACAAAGACTGCAAATGAGGTGCACAGTTCAGTTACGTGTTCTAGGGACACCCATGAGCATTTTTTAAAAAAATAGATGCATCTTGTATAAAGGGCTTGTTAGAATGAGTCAAAGTAGATATATCCCAGTGGTCATTTCTTAAATGCAGTAGCTTTAGGCATTTATAGAGATAACACCAAATCTTTCTCAGAAATACAAATAGTATTGAATAGCTTTCAAAGAGCATTTTTACACTGCAGCATCTGAGGTGATCTGGCCTCACCCCTTATGCTTGAAGCAGGGAGTTGTGTGTGAGAAATATGGAAGAGCCATGTAAATACATGTAACATATGTAAAATTTCTTGGCCTTTATTCTACAAAATAAGACTTATTTTTAGTGTGAAGTTGGTGAATATAAGACCATGAACTTTTTTATACGATGGCCTAATTTTAAAGGTCTCAGATTGCCCTTGTGCTGAAGTGCCAGTGTATCCATGTAATTTGATGTGATTGTGAACTATACATGAATCCTAATTAAGTTTTTATACTGGAAAGGATTTAAGCTGCTAAAAACATCTAAAACATGTTTAAAATGCAGTACAAGACTCCCTTCCCCAATCTTTAAACTCAAAGACTCATTTCGATTTTATAAATCCTAAAAGTAACTGATTAAAGTGCAACCCAAGATTATATGTAATCTCTTGCATGGTTAACCAGAATAGCAAGTTGCTTTCCAAATGCTTATGAACAAAATAGCTAATTTCTATTTCCTCAATTATGTTCAGGCCAGATTATTGCCCAAATCAAGTATCCTACAGGACAAGTTCAGAAAATAACTTATCTGATGTTGAAACATGAAATTCAGAAATAAAACTTTTTTCCTCCCCAGTGGATTGTTTTTTATTTGTGATGTGCTATAGCCTGTGAAGCTACTCTGTTGATAGTTAAGTTTGACCTTTTTCTTCTGAGACAGACTAGGTAGCATGGCTGCTGAGATCAAAGGCATGCACCACCATGCTCAGCTAGACAAAAATTCCTTTCTTACAGGGCTAAGAGTAAAAAACAAAACCACTGTGCAACCTTACAAATGTTGAGTAAAACAGTTTAATAGAATCTCCCCATTTCATGATTGCTCACAAAAGATTAACAGAATACAAACTAGTAAAAATTCTTAGGTGTGTATCTCTTGAATTTGAGGACAGCCTGGATTACACAGCAAGCTCCAGAATATAAGGGTTATATAAAGACCCTGTCTCAAAAAATTAGTGTACTTATCAGCAATCTTATACTTTCTTTCTGATGGATTGGTTTCCCAAGTGAACTATGAAGGCTATACTTTCTCATGTAAACACAGCAAGTATTTGGAAGAAAGGTTAGATGTCTGAGTGTAATTTTGTGAACACTTTTTTGTGTTTCTGCCTATACATTTGTTTTTGATGGACGCATTAAAATACAGCAGTATGAATGGATTTCTAGTTGGAACTAAAATGCTTAGTGTATAGCCTGAATAAAGGGTTCACTAATTTTAAAACACCTCATCACTTAGATACCCGAAAGTTCATTATCCAGGATTCAGAAACACCAAGGCATAAAAAAAGCATTCATAAAGTCTGAATCAGCCTTCAGTAAGTATGGTTGCACAAATTTCCAATGTGAAAGTGTGGCAGACGCTGCTTAAGGTACCCACATACTGTGTGAGCTTTCTATGTACTTTGGTGGCAATATGATGGACTCCATGACAACTGTACCATAAATCTATTAAGCACAAAATGTATGGTTCTAAATTTTGCAGCTTTCCACATTTTCATAGGCAATGATTCTAAAAGAATATCTCTCTAAAACAGAAATGTCTATGGGGCAGTCATACCTGTAAGGTACAACAAAGTCTACAGAAAAACCAAGATTTTTTTTTAAAGCTCCTAGACCAGTTTATTTTTACTCTTAACATTCAAAGAAATGTGATCTGCAAAAAGAAAAAAAAAAAAAGAACAAAAAAATCCATAACCCCCGGATTACAAAGGCCTTTTACTTTACAAATTACTGTTAACTAATGAAAATTTACATGCCTCAACTTTTTATGCCCCTCCCCCCAAGAAACTTCACTTTTAATACTGGGTAAATGGTGAACCAGCTTTACAAATATACAAGCATTATAATAATACCCAACACTATTGGAGAAAGAGACAGAGGAAAACAACCCAGAGAAAGAGTCTTCTTCCATAATGAACAGAATATCTTGGTGAAACTTATTTATTTGATCATCACTGAAAACTGAGAACATTCCCTTAAGGGCTTTGATGACCCTTTCTGATTCCTGGCTATTGCTCAAGTTACAGTCTTTCATTTCAGTATCTTATAAGAAGGAACACGGTAAAAAACCAGTGCAACAACAAAGACCAAAAAAACCCTGATGTCTGGAAAGCCAGCAAGGAGTCCCAAGCTGTAATAGCCTATACAATCTTGGAATACACTTAAAATCTACTTTCGACCCAGTAAAGTTAGAAGGTAGTAAGAAATGAGTAAAACATGATAAGTACTCATTTCCTGGGAGTGATTTTAAAGTAGTGATATCTGGAAAACACATAACTTGGCACAGCAAGTACTTAGTAATTAATATATGTGGTAACAACAGTAGACAGACTAAATTTACTTAGCTGCCTTTCTAATTTACTACACTTAAAACTTAAAAGCTGTCAAGTACTGTTATACTTGTAAATGAATGAACAAAGATATTTTTTAGCAAATCAACTCCCAAAAGCAAAGAAACCCAAATAGTAAATAATAATAATGTATTAAATTAAAAACCAAAACAAAAAAATCCTCCTCTGAACACAACTTAATTGTCTCTTCTGGAAGGCTTTAAGCTCAATTTGAAAGGAAAAGAGAAGAAAAAGCACCTATGAACTGCACAGACACTGTTAAATACACAGAACCTCTACCTTTAAAACCAATCCAATGCTAATGATTAAGCAATCGTATAAAATGTTTAGTAATCTATAACCTTGAAATAAACGCTAAATTCAGTTTTTATCAACTTTTATTATGTCCTTGAAAATAAAACTATGAAAGCATTTCCAACTTGATTCAAAATAAAAACAACAAAAATGAAGCCAAAATTTATGAATTTCACCTGGTACCTGCTGCTGCCTTTTGAGTGTGGGCAGGCTGAAAAAAGTTTGTTTTTAACACAGATAAAATAACCTTCATTTTACCTCCCTTCATTTATGTGTATCCTACTACATTTTAAAAATTGTTATAAAGGCAGGCTTAACACTGTTTCCAGATTCTGACATATGTGATCATAATACAACAAAAACTCAAATGTGATGGAATCAATGTTATGATAAACAAGCTTCATAGCCTAGTAAGGAACTAAGGAATCCAAAACAATTTGTGACACTATAAAGTTATTTATTAACTATACACAGAATAGGTCCCCTATAAAATGTACAAGTAGATCACTAAAAAGTCTAATCTGGTAAACATTTTTTTTCCAATACAGAATATACTAAGTCCATTGGGGTAACAGCTATCTGCCTCAAAATAATCTAATTATAGCACCCAGGGTCTGCTTTAATGCAAAGTTAAATACCTGTTATTTTGGGGATTATCTATTTGTTTGAGCCAAGAGTTAACAATTTAATATTACTGTAGTATATTAATCACTGCACAATAAATCAGCTTATTACAGGTTTTCTTCATTATCTGTAGTAATGGTATACAACAAATACTAATTTTAAATGGCAGACAACCAGGAAATTACTTATCTTTGATAGAATATTGGGTTTTGTAATTACATTAAGATTGAATGGTATAAAATATCACCATAATATACCTAATACCTCAAGACAACGAGGCCATACTGTAATGATTCACTAAATTGTGCTCAGTAGATATTTACTAAATTATTCATCTCTCCAATTATCCAGTATAATATTTTGCCCATAGCGAGGGTTCAATAAATATCTATTGAACGTCTCTATCAAGAGGTGAGAAGAGTGGGCCCTCATGAGTGGATGTCAAGTTTAAGTGGAATTAACCTGGGAAGGAGTGGTTAGATGTAAACTGCATATGGTATACATGTAAATAAACTGATGCCAACAAAACAGTGAAGCACAAAATACTGGCACTGGAATAAACAAAGGCAAGACCTGCCAACATTGGTATTTAAGTGGAACTGACTTTTAAGAGATAACCAAGAAAAACTTTATATTGGACCATACCTTTACCATCCAATTTAGTTTGAGACAGACCAAAAGAGGCACTGTTAGAGACTATGGCTGTCTTCCTTGATATTCAGACATCCTAGTTTCCAGAAACTTATGGATCTGCTACCCCCATGAGTCAATATAACCTGTTCATATTTAGGGATTAGTTTCCACAAGTACAAAGTTGAATTTCCTTTTATTTGTCCTAAAATGCTTACTTTCAAACTTGAAGGGACTTCAATTATTCCATGTAGTTTTCGATAATTCTTTTATCTTTTCAGACCAGAGTCAAAATATTCGTACAGTATTCATACTGCAGCACCTTCCACCCACCCTTTGGTCGCTTGAACTGCCCTTCTTTGGTTCTTTTTTCCGCTTTCAGATCTTTCTTGAAGTGTAGTAAGCAGAACTGTACTGGGTATTCCAGCTGCAGTTTGGTCTTAAATAAAAGAAGGATGTTTGTCAGTTTGGTTTTCTCTTTATTCTTCTCTGTGGTATACAGGATTTTGTTAGTTGAACTGGATGTAGCAGCTTACTGGGCCAAATTTTCAAGAGAACAGTACAGTAGTTCCCAGGTCTTTTCCCCAGGTTGTAACTTAACAGCTCAAACTCTATGTAGCACCTGTCCTTTCTCACTGAAGCATTCATTCTCTCTCACTTTTCTTCTTGCTTACTTTTCTTATTTAAGAAAAAAAAAAAATGCAGAGAAGTAAAAAGTAAAAAGGTATCTTTACTTAAGATATCTTAAGTAAAAAGACAGGCGAAGTATCAGCCTTCACTTGAGTCTTGACACGACTATCCTATTGAATAGAGCCCAATGCTAGACACAAAGGAGGTTCTCATCAATCGTGGAGCTTAACAATATGATCCAAATTTAGCTTACAACTGTGTAAAAATCCTCACCAGGTTATCAGTAGGAGCTTACTATGAGAGCAAATGTACACAGTCCTTGTGAAGCTGCTGGGCACATCACTTCATAACGTGTAAGCGTCTCAAGTTAAACAGTCTGAGTGTAAAAATAAATCAACAAAAACAAACCAACATCAGGCCTTCTAGTTCTACAGAGACTGAAAACAATTTTATTGGGCTACCTCTTCAACTATTGCTTTAAAAAAAAAAGATTAAGAACCAAATCTGGGCTCAAATCTTGGCTCTGTCATTTACAGTTTTTATTCTGTGCCTTAGTTTGCTGATATGGGAGGTGAAGGGGATCTTTCTTAAGTGGTTTTGTGAAGAGTGAATGAATGAACCAAGTCTCTTGAACAATGTCTGGCACAGCTAAATAATGAATTACCAGCTATAACTTTTACTGCAAAGTAGCTAGAATTCAATCCACAATACCTAAAACCACCCCCCAAAGTGGCTATCATTTAAATGCTCACTAACAGTCAATGAAAAAGTATTTAAAATCATGTCATAAACAAAATTTTACACATTTTTAGGAAGGGCAAATAGCAGAATTGATTCTTTGTAATAATGAAAGTATAGATTTATAGTTTGTCCAAATTTTCATTTTAATGTCTATAACACTACTAAATAACCTCTTATATTATTTAATCCAAGAGGCTTAATGAACAATCATGAAACAACTTTGACATAAGGAATTCTTTAGTACTATGTAAACGATGTAGATTTCTGGCAAGTTCTATCATTCCCAAAGTAGGTTAGCTGTGCCTACAGTCAACACTGATTAAAATAGTCCTAAATCTACAAAGGATTTTTTCCATTATTTTAGACTCATTCAGTACTATAATAATTCCAGTTAATCATTATTTCCTTCATTTTGTTTTTATTATAGCATGTTTGCTTAATTTACAGCAAGCAGAAAATAAGCTGGGTCTTATTTTGATCCAAACATCGATGTTTTAAAGGTTGTACACAATATTTGTTAAAAAGAACATATAAAAATACCTTTTTAGAAGCTTCTATAAGAAAGAAAATACAAAGTTTAACCCCACAACTTTCCTCTTTGCTAGAACTGCAAACTACTGCTACAGTTTTAAATAGACTTTTTGTTGTTTAAACTATACATCCAGGAAAATCTAAAAAAATTAAAGAAACGTGCATATAAATGATTGCATAGCAGAACAAGAACATTAACTGCAAACAGTAAAGAACGAAAGTTAGAAATACTATTAAATATACAAAGGTTCTAGAATTAATCCTCCAAACACATTCCACAAACAGTTCTTAAAGACCATCTTTTGTTCTCTACAAGCAAGGCCTAGATTTCTAAAATCAAAATTGAAAGGAAAAGTAAAAGGTAATCCTCTAGAAGGATCAACCCCCACAGTATCTCCACTCATATCTGTAAGCAAGCAGCCTGAGATGGTAAAGATGCTAGCTTTTTATTCTGAAATGATACTGGACATTTCAAGTCACTTTATTGCCCCCACAATGATCTTGAAGAGAAATACTAGAAATTATAAATATTTAAGGATGGTGCTTCCTTATTTTTAGTCATCTCCTACATTATCAAAAACTAAGTGATGTGGCTTTTGCTTAAAACTCAACTCTTCCAAAATATTCGTGGCACCACAGAATCACCTAGGAGTGTCAACTGTCAATTCGCCTCACATTAATAAACTGAGGTGTAACAAGCCTCCCTCATGAAAAGGACAAGCAGATTTTGATACAAATGCACATGCCAAGTGCTGTAAGTATCAAAACTCAATTTTACACTGCATATAAACATACAAAATATACTTTCAAACAATTTACTTGCTTCAAACAAACAAAACAAAACAAAACCCTTAAATAACAATGATCAACAATATTTAAAAGTTTTAGAGTAACTATGTTAATAAGTCTTTTCCCCTTAAAATGATTTCCACCATCATTGACATGTTCAAAGCTTAAGGGAGAGTTTTTTCTTATGGTTTAATGTTCCAAATCTTAGAAACCAGTGGGGGAAAAGGGGAAAAGCAGTGAAGGCTCCATGTTTCAGTGAAAAGCTCAATCTACTTGAAAACGCTACTTAAACCAGTTGGCATCATTCCCTAGACAGTGGAGTTAACAAAAGAACTATTCCACATTGCATCATAAAGAATCATCATGGGCTTAGACACCTTGACAAGACATAAAGGTCCACCCTGAACCTAAATGTGTCTGAGCAGTCAGTCAGTGTTGTAATGTGGCTACAACTTCACTTTTGTATCATTCTATCTTATTAGCAAGCTACATTTCTAGGTTAACAGCTCTACCAAATATGGATATGAAATTTATTTTTAATAAGACAATGTTGCAAATTATGGTCAACCAACATCTTTTCACCAAATACTTCAAGCATAAAAAATGAGAATCTTTACAAAAATATACAGAGACACCACAAATTGGTAGCTGCCCATAACATTAAACAAACTTGACTCTTAAGAGTGGCTTCTCAACAGCATATCATTTTAATTATAACCATTGCCAGGTACAGGGAAAACTAACAAGTGTTTTTTGTTTGTTTTAAAACGCATCATTGCAACATTGTATTCCTGATAATTTAAGTATACCAAACTATGAATAAATGAATGATACATGCCTAGAAAGTATCATGATTTATACTATCAGTGGCCACTGGACTTGGGACTAGTCCAAGACCTTGATCTAGATTTTGACCTAGACCTAGACTGTGATCTTGACTGAGATTTGGATCTAGGTGGTTCTTTTTTCCTTGATTCCTTTTCATATCTTGAGCCAGACTTATAATGTGTTTTGGAATCTGTTTTAGAGGTGCCTCTAGTTTTGGTGTGAGAAGCAGACCTAGAACGTGATTTAGCCTTCATTTCTTTCTTGGGCTGGGACTTGGACCGTGATCTTGAATTGGATTTAGATCTTGAAAAAGATCGATTTCGGTGTTTGAATCTTTCAAAACAGAGGAGAGATACAATTAGAGTAAAAATTAGATTCTATATTAATCAAATTTGTTACTTTTAGAGTAAAGTTCACTCTGAAATTGAAAAACATGAGTCTTTTTCAAAGCAAAATTATTTACCTATCATTGTCGGAATGGCTTCGGCTACGCCGTGGTCTTCCAGTCGGTCTACTGCTAAAAAGCACATCGGAAAAAGCAAACAGTGACAAATGTCTATTTATAGTCTCTATTTTCAAATAAAGCACTAAAAATACCTTTAATCTTAATGAAACATTCAACATACAATTAAAAATAAACAAAAAGGCAAAATTTTTTTTGGCACGCTAACATTTTTTACTTTTAAGACAAGGTCTTATGTTTAAGTGAGCCTAGAACTACTAGGCTCATATGGTCCTTCCACCTCAGTCTTCTGAGAAGCTGAAATTACAGGTAAATGCCATTGTACTTGACTACAAACATTAAAACAACAGATCATTGTGCACCACACTTACTTTCTAGGACTGTAAGATCTCCTATAGTTGTAATCAAAAGAGCGACTCCTTGATCTCCTCCTTTCATAACTTCGACTCCGAGAACGTCTATACCGGTCATAATCATCATAACGTGAAGAGCTGTATACATTCCTCCCTTCCTTAGCTTTCATTTGATTTGGTGCTAGGGAACAGAATAGAAATACTTAGAAACGTTCAAACTATAGCACCTAAACTCTCATACTGTGGGATAACCTCCTGCATTCTCTTTTTCCTTTAAATATTATTTTATGTGTATGGGTGATGTGCCTGCACGTATTTGTGTACTGTGTGCATGCATTGCCCAGAGAGTTCAGGAGAGGGTCTGGCCTCTGGTCCCCCTAGAACTGGAGTTATAGAAGGTTAGCACCATGTAGATGCTGGAAATCACACCTGATCCTCTAGAAGAACAGCCAGAGCTTTCAGCTGAGCAATTTTGAGACAAAATTTCATTATCTAGGCCTGGCTGGCCTCAAATGCAAGAGATAATTCTGTCTTTGCCTGAGTGCTGGGATAAATGGTATATGCCACAATATCCGGCTCATTCTTGCATTCTTTCTCTTACACTAAGGAAGTAAATAATGTGTTTTGTAATTAAAGGCATTCCTGTTTTGGTGCAAGAAGCGTAACTAGAAAGTGATCATTAATCTTTGTTATTTTCAAAACATGCACCAAAAGACTGCTTAATGTTAAAAAACCAACACTAATGAATCGTTGGCTTTTTCAATGTCTTTTCACAATTACTTTGCTAATCAATACATGTTAACTACTTTTGGCTAAAACTGATACCACCAGAGTATCTGAAATTCAAGATTCGGTCTATAAAGAACATGTAGTACCAAAAACGCAGCAACAACATACAACCATGCAGCTTTGAGAATCAATTCATAGAAAAGCTGAAGGGAGCTAACATTTAATAACTCTTTAATAGCCAGGCTAACCTCTGTCATTTAGTATCTTGGCTAAGTCTGTATAACAGCTGAGCCAGAATTCAAAACCAGGTCTACATTGACTCCAAAGTCTGTATTCCTGCTATCATAAACAAGTAGCTAACAAATGGTATATAGATGCATACAGTAAGAGCCAAGTTGGTTTAATCTAGATAGCCTTTCCTAGTCCAATCCTATGAATTCATTTTCATAGTCATGAACCCACACAACTACCCAATTAATTTTTTTTGGCTTTTTATAAGAGATTACTTAAGAGAACAAAAACTTAAGTCTAAAAAGCAATACATTATACATATTGAGCACAAGATACTTACTCTTTCGATCCCCCTGTGCAAACTGTATTTCAATTTGACGCCCACAAATCCATTTTCTGTCCAAATTATGTAAAGCATCTTCAGCATCACGAACATCCTCAAATGTGCTAAATGTTAAGGGGCTTGAGAAGTTTTGTAAACTTTGATAATAAATGGTTTGCAAAGTCTGAAACAACTCACAATCTTCCAATATTGTTCATCCAGACCCTACTTAACTATTTGGTTGACTCAGCCATTAATATCACAGCATAAAAGCACTAGCAATTTTCTAAGATATACACTTTTAAGAAACACACCTAAACACATGTGGTAATAAGAAATGCCATAACCGAACTACCAAGGTTCATTATAAAAAACTTCCCCATGTACTAAGAATTAACTTAAAGTTTCTTATAATAAAACCAAAATACTGTTTTTATATTTGTTTCAAATTAAAAAAAAATGTCAGCAGTTCTTAGGTAAGCAAGCTAAGTATGCTTTTCAAGAGATGAAAGCATTAACTTATTTTTTTCAGACACAGGCAACACTATTATTTCAAGGAGCTGCCTTCCTTGCACTGCACAGGAAAGACAGGCATGCACATCATTTATAGGCATGAAGTTAGCATCAAGCAATATACTCAATCACTATGCTAAATGCATATTGCATCCACACAGACTGTCAAAGCACACTATCAAGAAGTGGACTCCTAGATTGAAAAGGTATGATACTAAATATACAGCTTCCTGTAGAAGTGTATTTCAGACTGGTTTCCCTCTTGAGAGTCAAGGCAGTATTTACCAGCACTAAGTAGAAAAACTATTGGCATTCCATTTTCATCTGAGAAACTATAAGCTGCCTTGTAGCCTTTCTCTTATGTCAGTAAGAGCACTCTGAACCCCAAGGTTGACAGTTATTTTATTCAAACACACCTTTTCTAAAAGCACCATTCTAATGGGAGTTAAGTACACTCAAGGTCATATCTGAGAGAAAAAGTTGACTTTTGGAATAGATTTTCATTATTTCCTAAAAATCATCAATCTAAGTATATCCAGTTCAATTTCTTGAAACATTAGCAGTGCAAATTTGGAGCACTAATTAATAAAATTCCCCTTAGTGACACATTCATTTCAAAACTGACATATTTATTTCACAGATAAAATACAAGTCTGCTTCAGTCTATCACTAAACTTCCACTTTTTGTTCCAAAAGTAATTAAGGGCTATAAGCCTCAAGCTCTCTCTTCCTGAGGCCATTATGTAAATAGGAGAGCTTTTTCCAATGTCTCATGTAACTGTGCTTTCAACTTTTATAAAAAGGCTGACTGAGAGATTAGGCCATGAATGATGTAAACAAATACCCCTCAAGGTCAAACTGCACTTAGATGCTAAACTAACAATCAGTTCACTTAATGGGCATAATACTTTGTTACCAGGAGACAGTATAGTTTTAATATGACTTACATCAAGAGCAACAAAGATTATCAATATGAGTAGAGCACTCTTGGGTGCTATCCTCAAGAACAGAATCTTGGCCTAGAGGGTAAGGTCCTATATGCCTCTAAGCCAAGGATAGGAAGAGAAGGATAACCAGGAAGAGGCATGTGGAAGACACAGCAGCAGTTGGGGCAGTCATATCACTATATTGGCCATCAAGAAATCTCTATGTTCCCAAGATGAAACTGACAAGCCTGTTATCTAATTTAGATAGCTATCTATTACTGTGAAATGCAACATACTCTTGATGTAAATCCCAACCAACATTATACACTAGACTGGATCAATGTATATATGAAGCCAGATATATGCACCATCCTTTAAGTTTTACAACAAATCCACAAGGTTCTCCTGACCACTGCCCCCACATGAGCAGCTTTTGGTTTTTCCAAGTTTCATTAGGAATTAGCAAGACCAGAATTTTAAGAAACTGAATTTAAGATATAAAAAGTTTCCTGGCTTCAAATTTACAGCCTCATCCTTCTGCCCCCCTTTTGGAGCAGAGAAATAACCTTACAGAAAGAAAATCATCTGAAACTTTGGATCAAGGGTCACACCTCACACATCCTGATTACGACCCACACCAGGAAGAAGGACTTCTGCAGGGCCAGCAGGCTTCAGAAAACCAGCAGCCACTTAGGGGGGGGGAAAAAAAACCCCAAACCAAAACAAACCCCACCACCACCACAAAACCAAAGCAAACCAAACCAAAAAACCCCACCATTTCTACGTATTTCTATGTGGTTCTACTCTAGAACATCCCAGCAGTCTCCAGTGCATGCAACTGTCTTCCCTTCAGGTAGGGCTCTGTGGCTAGATTTCAATACCTGATACTCCAAGGAGCCTCTTATGACTGATCTAAAACCAAATTATACTGAATTTAAACTTAGCAACGTCATATTTTGCTATTCTTTAATTTGATAAGCTAGAAGAAAATACACTCACACAAGACCACAATCACAGTATCAAAGGCCCACACAAATTCACGTTACAGGTTTTGTCACTAGACCAAACCAGCATAATTATGAAAATTAACTGCTTGCAAAACATTAAAAAAAAAAAAAAAGAAAAAAAAAAGAAAAAGGAAAGTAGTTATTCTGTAGGATACATCAGGTATGACTCCTTTAATCTTGGCCATCATTCAACTTCATCTTGACCTTTAAATCTTTTAGTGCTTGTCAGAAGGACTTGTCATGAGATGCTTGGTCAAATATGACAGATGGCTTTATCTTTAACTTTGAAAAACAACCTTTTCCCCCTCTGTAGATAAAGCGAGGCTTTGTCTCCCATTAGGCTTGTCCTTCTTCCAGCTTTTCTTTATTTTTTCTTTTCCCAAACTCTCCCTTCTCTTCAAGCCTGATCCTTAAGAGGTCTTTGGCTTGTCTACTTGCCTTAAGTGTTGAACTCTACTCTAAAAGTTCTTTCATGCTTTCTCTTTGGGGTCGCCATAACTGTACAGCTTTACATTCTGAGGTAACAACAGAGGACAGCAAATTAGGGGACAATATTAAAGAAGTTTACCTCATTGTTATACAATTTGTTTTTGATTAAGTGATTCAAAATAACAAGATTACTAAACTTTAATTGCTAAGCACAAGAACACATTAACTTTTAATTAGATTTATATCAAAGATGGTAGCAACCAATGTATCAAATTTAAATCACATATTATAATCACTGACTTGAGTTTCAGCAGCATGGATGGGAATTTAAATGTTTATTTTTGGATTAACTTTAAGAAATAGAGCAATGAATCAGAATTTTAAAAGATTTGAAGACATAGACATTAGAGGACAAAAATGGACTATTTTTTAGATGTTACCACTTACATAAAAACTTGAATTTCAAACTTCAACACCCCTCACTAATCATCCATCTGAAGAAAGGATATTGAACATATGCAAATCCTCTTGGACGTCGAGTGTAGAAATCAAGTGGAACATAAACATCTACTATTGGACCATAACGACCAAATTCCCGACGTAAATCTTCAGACCTAAAACATCATGAAAAAACTCAAACTTTTTATGTTCATGTTCCTGCAGTTAGAGTTCAATATTATCTTAAGGAATATAAGGATTGTGGTTGATAATAGTATAACCCATCGGTCTCTATATCCTTGCCCGGCCAAAATGAAACAAACTTTCTGAATTTCCAAGGTAGCAAACACCTTTAACCCCAGCAACAGGGAGGCAGAGGCAGGCAGAGGCACACAGATCTGAGTTCAAGGCCAGTCTAGTCTACAGAGTGAGTTCCAGAACAGCCAGGGTTACATGGAGAAATTCTTGTCCCAAAAAATACCGCCCCCAAAACAAAGATCCACACCATACAAAAGGAAACCCACCTATCTTTAATTCCAGCACTGTGAAGACAGAATTCTGAGATCTGTGGTAAACTAGGGCTACATAGTTGAGACCCTGTCAAAAAACCCAAACCAAACAATTGATAAAATAAAACCCAAGTGTGGCAGCTCACTCATAGCCCAAGCACTGTTTGAAAAGATGAGGTAGGAGGGTTAACTTCAGGGGCAGCCTGGACTACAGTCAGATCTGGAGAAGGTGATCTGGAAGGGAAGCACTCAGCAGTGCTTATGCCAGCCAATATGGCTACCGCAGGATGAAAAGTAGGTTCAAGCCTATCTGAGGTCCTGTCTCCAGGAAGGGTGGTGGTGCTTTATAAACCTATTACTATTTTACATTATGGCAGCATACAATTAAAAAAAAATTCAGTCTTCACTGTTCATAAATGGTATGTCTATGTTTTTAAAAAATCGACTGGTGGTGGCCCATGCCTTCACAGGCATGGAGGCAGAGACAGGAGGATGCCTGCCAACCTGGTCTACAGTAGAGCAAGTTCCAAGAAAGCCAGGGCTACTCAGAGAAACCCTGCCCAGAAAAAACAAAACAAAACAAAACAAAAAACTCTTAATACTCTGAAAAGTAATGTGTATTTTTCTCTCCTTTTTAAGATGGGCTCTCATTCTAGCCCGAGTTGGCTTGGAACTCAAGGCAATCTGATTCAGCCGTAACACCCAGTTTACCCTAAAATCGTTCAACGGAGTCAAGCCCACAAAAATTTGAACTAATAAAATCACAGTATCTAAATCTTTAAGTTTAAAGTTAAGATGACATAAGAGAGATCTTTATAGCCGTTAATTAACGTTTTAAAAATGCTTTAATGACAAGAGTAAATAAAACCCCACCAAAAAAAATAAATAAATAAAAAAAAGAAACCTCAGTTTTCTCTGGAGATTATTTATAAACATGAAGCCTGATCGTGTGGTTAAAAAAAAAAAATCTCTTCTGAAAAACAAACAAACAAAAAATTCTGAAGGCAATTCAAAGCAAGGGAATAGCTGAAAACAAAAGCCCTCACGAGACTGGCCTCGAACTCCTCTCCGCCCCGCGACAAGGCCTACTTAAAAGTACCGCCTCCGTTCATCTAAGTTAACTACGAAGGTCCTAGCGGGAGATTCCTTTGGCACTCCCGTTTTCTCGTGGAATTCCGTGAAACACGAGGAAAACAGTGCATTTAACCGGAAACTTGGAAATTTTTCTTTTTTCAAACCTCAACAGTTCCTCTCTCCCCATTACCTCCGATCCATTAAGCGCCATCCGTACAGCTGGGGCAAACAGAGCTCCACACGCCCTGCCCTCCCTCCTCCCGCTATTTCACCCGCTTCTTTTTCTATTTCCTGACTCGGGAGACCGGGGGCGGGGGAGGGGGGGGGCTCACTTCGTAGCCCGAGCTGACCTCGAACTCGCGCCGATCCTCCCGCCTCAGCCTCCACGAGCAACGGGACCGCGGGCCTGTGCCGCCCCGCCTGGCAACCTTTTCTCTTTCAACAACAAAAATTCCTTTCAGGGCGAGGGGGGCGTGCACCCCACGGAACGTGGACGTCGGATCAATGAAGGGACAGGCGTCTCCGGCCCGCCAGGCTAGACCAGCCGAGAGCACGCGGGGAGCAAGGGCCCCGAGTGCCCGCCCCGCGGCCCGCACGCCCCGCGGCGGCTCGGCCCGGCCCTCGCCCTCACAGGCCCGCAGAGGCCGGCGGCGCGGCCTAGTCCCGGCGCGGGCCCCGCCATCTTCGCCCCGCCCCTCCCCCGCGCCGCCGCTCCGCCGCTCGCCGTGCGCCCGCGGCCTCCCCCGCGCAGGAGCTGCCCCGGTGCTCTCACCTGGTGTCGTCTGCCACGTTCCTGACGAACAGAGACGTGTTGGGGGGGCGCAGGTAGCGGGACATGACGGCGGCGGGAGTCTGGGCCGGCGGCACTAACGGGCTCAGCAAACCGTCCGCGGCTCCGGCGGCGGCTCACATCCACTCACACACTCTCCCAGAGCCAGAGGGCTCCGCTACGGCAACCGCCTCTTCTCGCGAGACTTCGCTCCCGCCTCCACGCCCCCCCCACCCCCTCCCAACCTACCTCCCCGCAGCACCGGCACTGGACAACGGCTTTTTCCCGCGAGATCTCCGGGTGCGCGCCTGCGCGCGCTGCGGCCCGGCGCACGCGCCGCGGCCTCGCTCCCATTCATTGGCTCCAGGCGCGGGCTCGTCCCCTCCCCCCCGCGGCCCGTGCTTTCTTTCTTGTGCGCTTCGTTTTCCCGCCCTTTTCTGCCTTGCCGCTCGGGCCGCCCTTCCTCCTAGTGGCAAGCGGAGGTCTTATTAAACTACAATGGCTGGATGTTAGAGCGTCAGAACCCGGAGACACTGCTTCGAAATCCTCTGGTCCGATCCCTGACCAGCAAGAGGAGCTCACGGTTTCTTTGTAGGGCTTGGGGGGAAGGAAGGGTGTGTGCGGACCCGGAGGCCTGTGGCGCCGGAGCGGCCGGCGTGGGGCGCATGCGCGCTTTGCCTCTGCGGGGCTGCCGTTGCCCCGCACCTGGTCCCCTATGCACGCGCATCCGGATGAGGTCATCCTGGGTGTGCGAAGTGCCTTCATGGGAAAGGTCCTCTAACTTTTTTTGCGCTCAGAACTTCTTGCCGTCTAAATTTTATGAAAGCTTCGAAGAAGTGGTGTTGTGGTTGTTTTCTTGGGGACCGATCTAGGACCCTGTATATGCTAGCCGAATCTACCACGGTCCTGCTCCTTAAGGCTGTCTGTCTGTCTGTCTTCGTCATCCCCCTCCCAACTTTCGGTCTTCATCGTGGAACACGCTAGCTAAATAAATGGGTTTCCTTACTTCCGTACTTCCTCCTTCCCTCCCTCCCATCCTTTTTGTGATGCTGCTGGAAAATGGACCCTAGAGCTACTTTCCCTAGTCTAGAAAATAATCCAAGGATCATAAACTAGGAGATACAGCTTAGTGTTTAAGCAGATTGGTCCCCAACACCCATATTGGGTAGTCCCAATTGCCTGTATCTCCAGCTCCAGGGGATCCAGTGCCCTCTTCTGGTCTTGAGGGGTACCAGCACTCATGCACACATACCCACACACTCCTGAACTGGGTGTTGTGTCACAAACTGGTGATCCTGGTTCTCTAGAGGCTGCAGCAGGAGGATCAATGAGAGTTGGCCTCCCAGGACTCCCTCTACAGTGCCCCTGCCTCTCCCCAGAAGTTCACATTTCCTCTTCCTTGTTTTCCTCCCAACCAGGGACAGCCACCCCGACCCTTCTGGCGTAGGATCCTTTAAAACCCGACATTTTCCCAAGGGCCACGTCTGTCCTCTCTATCCACGGGCAATCCCTGTTCCTTATCTCCTGTCCCTTGTCCCTTATTCCAGGTCCTTTTATCTCTTGTCCCCTGTCTTTTGTCTTTGTCCCTCTGGAGCAAAGAAGTCTCCTCTGTGCTGAAAATTTAGCACAAAGCCTCTCAGTAGACCCCCAGGGTCAATTATGAAGTGTCTGTCTTGAGTTTACACAATGCTGATTTCGTTTGTGCAATTGTTTAATCGTTGTAAATGACAGCTGCTCATGTATCTCTTTGTGACCAACCAATTAGAAGTACATTCATTGAATTTGTTTACTAAGACATACCTGGTGTTTCTTAGGAATGAACAGTCTCCATTCTCGCTGGCAGTAGCCAGTGAACCAACTTTCCACACTGAGAACTCGGTGTTCTTTAGACATCCCTTACTTGTAAGTTGGAAACTTTGGGTCCCATGCATATTTACACCTACCCATAAGTCAACTCACAATCTCATTTTAGCCTGTGCATGCTTTGAGGGCGTCTGCACTGAGACACAGATACAGATACAGACACGCACACACATACACACACACACACACACACAATGATCCCCCTCCCTTTAAGTGCTGTCTTAGGGCAGTGTAAAAACATAAAAAGCATATCTTCATTTTATTTCAGTTTATTTGCAGTGCTGGGGACTGATCCCAGGCTTGATTCATGCCACAGCTGTAGCAACTGAGCTATATGCCTACCCCTTGTTTGTTTGTTTTGAAACGTTGTCCCACGGAAACCTAGGCTGGCCCCGAACTCTCAGAGTTTCTGATGACGACCTTGAACTTTTGATCCTCCTGCTTCCACCTCTCAACTGTTGATATTACAGCTATTCACCACATGGCCTATTTAATGCTGTATAGGGATTGAACCCAGCCCTTCTTTCACACTAGATAAGTACTCACAATGGAGGAACATCCACAGCTTTTTTAAAGGATTTTTTAAAAAAAATTTTCTGTACATGAGTGTTTTTGCCAGCATCTATGTATGTGCACCACATGCATACCTGGTACCCACGTAGAACTGGGGTTGAGGATGGTTGTGAGCCACCATGTGGATACTGGGAATTGAACCTGGGTCCTCGGCAAGAACGGTGTATTAGGGTTCTCTAAAGGAACAGAACTGATAGACCAAAAATATATATTAAAGGGGATTATTAGAGTGGCTTACAGGCTGTGGTCCAGGCAGTTCAACAACGGTTTTCTGTGGACAGGAGGCTGAGAATTCACAAAACTACGTATCTCAGCAGTCCCAGTCTGGTGCTAGAGTCCTGGGGATTCCTAGAGAGTCGCTGATCCACGTTGGAATCCTGAGTTCCTAAGTTCTGATGCCAGTGAAGGAAGGCCTAGCAGCAGGATAGATGGACTTGTCTATGGGAGTGAAGGCAAGCAGTGGAAAAGCAAAAGCTTCCTTCTCCCATGCCCTTTTATGTGGGTGGCTCCTGGAAGGTGTGAGGTATGACCCAGATTTGGGGTGAGTCTTCCCACCTCACAGGATCTGATCGAGACCATTCCTTACAGATGCCTGGGTCAGATGATTCCAAGCACAGTCAAGTTGACAACCAGGATTAAGCTACCACAAGCAACAAGGGCTTTTAACCAAGGAGCCATCTCTCCAGCCTCTCTTAGGTTTTCAAGAGACCATCGCACGATTTCTACACTGTATGCACCAGCTTACACTCCCACCAACAGAATAAGGGTTTCACTTTCCCAGTATTTTCACCTGCATTTGTTGTTGTTTGTTTTCTTCCTTCTTGTCTTTTATTGTTGTTGCTGGAGACGAGGTCTCACTATGTAGCGTTGGTTGGCCTGGAACTTGCTATGTAGACCAGACTGGCCTCAAACTCAGTTTGCCTCTACCTCCTGAGTGCTGGGATTCAGAGTGAATGACACCACACCCTGCCTTCTTTCTTTCTTTTAACCCTATAGCTCTGGATGATCTGGAACTTTCTTTGCAGACCAGGCTCACTTAGAACTCATAGAGATCTGCCTGTCTCCCAGGTGTTGAAATTCAATGCCTGTGCCCTTCATTGCCTCCTTGATGTTAGCCATTCTGACCAGGGTGAGATGAAATCTCTAAGTACTTTTAATTTCGATCTTCCTGATTGCCAAGGAAGCTGAACGCTGTTTAAAATACCAATTGACTATATTTCTTGAGAACTGAGACTGACTGTTCAACTCATTAGTCCATTTACTGATTGTCAGGTTGTTGTGTGTCTCCCACTGAGGCTTTTAAACATATATTTTGTTTTTGTGAGTATGTGCACAGTGTGCAGGGTGGGGTGAGGCGAGTGTGTCACTGCAGGTGTGGAGACCAGAGGACAACTCCGCAGCTGTGTTGGTTAATATTAACTGTCCACTTCAGAGAATCTAGAGTCACCCAAGAGACAAGACTGAGCAGGCCTGTGAGGATCATCTAGATTCGGCTAGTTGAGGTGGGAAGATCCTCCCAGTGTGAGTGGAATCATCTCTTGGGTTGGGATCCTGGACTGAATAAAAAGGAAAGAGCAGGCCAAGCAGAAGCATTCGTTGCTGTCTGCTTCGTTTTAGTGAATGCAAATATGAACAGCCACTTCAAGCTCCTGCTGCCATGCCTTTCCCAGCATGGTGGACTGTACCCTCCAAACTGTGAGCCAGAATAAACCCCCTCTCCTTTAAATTGCTTTTGCAGGGTATTTTACCACAGCAATGGGAAAAGTAACTAAAACACTCAACACAAGGGTCTAGTTTACACAGACGATGACATGAATGGGCCTCTCTGGATTTGTTCAGTGCACAACTCTTACTGGGTATAGTGGCCTTTAACACGACAGACAGTTGGTCTTCAGTAGATGCGTTCTAACAAGGAGAGCAGGAAGCAATGAGATACATTTGGATTTTATGATTAGAAAGGGTCTGGGAGATTATCTAGTTCAATTCCCTCACTTTTCAGACAAGGAAAACTGAGCTCCAGGTAGGGACACAAGCCTGGTTCATTCTTGGTGGAACCATGACAAAAGCCATATCTATAGGCTCTTTGATAATCGCTCTTTTTGTTTATGAGCACCTTTGCCCCCTATTTCGGTCTCCACTTCCTCCTGTGTTATCTGTGTGTGTGTAATTAGGTGGGCGCATAATGGCAGAGACATCTTATAGGGGTCAGTTCTCTCCTTCTATCTGGGTCCCAGGTTTGGTGACAAAGGCCTTTTTTTTATCCAATGTAGATGGAAATACTAACATCTCGGATGGGTTCATTCAGGGAATAGGCGACAATCATGGTGTGTAAACCCAAGCCCACTTCAGTGGGGTTGAGCCTCTCATGGACTGACCCAGAGCATGAGACATCTAGGTATTTTATTAAAGAAAAGCACTGCCACCAACCCATACAAAGGTCTTAATTGCTTAGTGAATAGAACTTCCACAATGCACCAACCCCCAACTTGAGCTGGCCTGGATGGAGACCTGATGCCATTTACAGGCAATGTCAAGACTGCAGATGAGGTACTCCTTGACCGAGAGAGGAGACCTTAAGTTCCTCTATTTTAGCATGAGTACAATCAGGTACTTTCAACACAAAATTCTCAGTGGGCAAAGTCAAATCTGCATAACAATTGTTCCATCCTTGGGCGACTGAGTAGACCTTTGCTGGTTTTCCAAACTAGCATCTTCCGCATACAAGAAGGCTATTGCCCATCCACACCTAGAAAGCTAGTTCTAACAGCTAAGGAAGGTGACTTTCTTCAGCAGCTCCTGCTGCCAGATACAGCAGATGTTTTAAAGTTCATTTTACTGCACAAAAGTACATGTAGCTTTACGATTTTTGAGAGTAAGTTTAAACATTCCACAACCCAATGAGCCACCTTGCCATCCCTTCGCTCTATCTTTTGAGACAAGGTCTCTCATGGAACCCTGAGCTTCGGGGTTCTATGAGACTAGCTGACCAGCAATGTTATGAAACTGTCTCTGCCTTGTACCTGCCCCCAGCCACCTGTCTTACATCATCAGCAGGGGACCAGGGGACCCGCTGATCCCTGTATAATCCCTCTCTGCTACAGTTTGCTCTCTTCTTGGTTCTCTCTCCCTCCCCTCCACCTCTTGTGTCTCTCAACCCTCTGTCCTGTCCTCCTGTTCTCTCCCTCTCTTCCTCTTCTTGGTCCCTCTTGGTGTCTCTCTCTCTCTCTCTCTCTCTCTCTCTCTCTCTCTCTCAGCTTCCCCCTTCCCTCCCTCCCTCCCCCTTCTGTCTACAGGGTCCTGATCTATCCCAGACCCAGCATCCCTCCCCCGTAAGAATTAAACCTTTGCTAAAACTTGCCGGCGTCCATGCATCTAAACTCTGTCCCTCACGTATGCCTATGCGTATAAAGCATTATTACAAGTAAGCCCCAGGGATCTCCTGTCTCTGCTAGGGTTACAGGCATGCCCCCCTGGGCCTGACTTTTTATGTGATTGTTGGGGATCCAAACCCAGGTCCTCATGACTGAGCAGCACGCAGTTCGTTGACTGTAGCCATATCCCTAGTCCCCTGTCTTCTTTTTATGGGACAGGGTCTCCAGTAGCCACGGCTGGCATGGAGCTCTCCATGAAGATGAGGATAACCATGAGCTCTGATCCTTCTGCCTCTGCCTGCTGAATCTGGGATTTACAATTGTGCAGCGCATGCTTTCTCTCTCTCTCTCTCTCTCTCCCTCTCTCTCTCTGTAAGGGGAAAAGACAATACTCTCCTATGTACTCACTATGTAGCTTTACTGTCCTGGAACTCACTGTGTAGACCAGGCTGGTTCGGAAATCATAGAGATCTGCCTCCCATGTACTGGGATTAAAGGCGTGTGCCATATTGCTACTTTTTAAAAGATAGGATTATGCTATATAAACTAGGTTAGGCTTCAATTTAAGGCAGTCCTGCCTCTGCCCCTCCAGTTTTGAGACTACAGGTGTGTACCATCAAGCCTAGCTTCTTTTCTGCAAAATTGGGGATCAAACCAGAGACTTATGTATAGATCATCTCTTAAAAGCTCTGTAAAGCCAGGCATGATGATGTGTGCCTGTAATCCCAGCATTTGGGAGGTGGAGGTAGGAAGATCAGGAACTCAAGACCATCCTCTGCTACACAGAGAATGTGAGTCCAGACTGGGCTACATGAGACCACACTTTAGGACACCAAACCAAACTCAAACACCTCTTCAGAAAATGAGTATTTACAGCTAGTGTGCTTTTTCTAATCTTTGCTATGAACAATCCCAGGTCATTTAAGCAGAAACTATTGAGTTTGGGTTCTTTAAAATTTTCTGGCCAGCTGTGCTAGTTTTTCTTAGGATGAACAATTGTCACCCAGCAGCACTCCTGGAGAGCATTTTTTTATTTTTTTGCTGTTGTCTTGGTAATGGCTACCAAGCCCACTGTTAGCTAACCACCCCAGCCAGCTAGCAGCTAGTCTGGCCATAATCTGTGAACAGTGTCTCTGGGGGCTAGCCGAACTCCTTTGAAGTTCTGATGGTGAACCCGAGATTCTAAATTAGATCATCCAGAATCGGACTGCCTGCATGGACACTATGGGAGACTACAGGAAGCTGAGGTTGGGCAGTTAGTATCTTGGGCTTCAAATGAATAGCCTGCTATGCACTGCCAATTCATTTCTCCAGCTTCTACAGCCAGATAGTCATCAATCAATGGAGATGTAACGAGACATTATCCCCAGGGTGCTGTGGTGAAGCCAGGAAAAAAAAAACAAACCCAGGGCAGCCTAGTTAGTCCTGGAGGGCTTGCGCCTTTAGGATAGGGCTGTATGGAAGGGCTGAACTTGAGCCAAGCCTCAGATAATGAGTAGCTGTGGAGTCCTGGAGTGATGGGGAGGGGTGCATTGGCAGGGGAGACCGTGAAACTGAAAGACTTAGAGGGAGGGGCAGACAAGGTGTGTTAGGGAAAAGGACTATAAACCGGTATGGGTTCTGTGGTGAGAGCTGCTCCCTCCTTGCCAAGATAAACATCAGGAGGAACAGCTCGGAGAGGAAAGGGTTAATTACAGTTCACAGGTTACAGCCCCTTATGGAGGAAAGCCAAGGCAGGAACCTGGAGGAAGCCGGGCAGAGACTATGTGGGAACAGTGCCTACTGGCTTGTTCTTTCTGGCTAGGACTCAGCCTGCTCTCTTAACAGCCCAGAACCACCAGCCCAGGGGTGGCACCTCCCACAGTGGACCTGGCTGTTCTGTATTAACTAGCAATCAAGAGAACGCCCCCACAGACATGCCCACAGGCCAATCTGACCTAGGCAGTTCCTCGATTGAGCCTCCCTCAGATTGATTCTGGGCTCAGCTGAAGCTGACAGATTATGGAAGGATGTTTGATCTAATTTAGTAAGGCCTTAAAATCCAAGGGGGTTGAATAGTCAGAGAAAAGAAAATTTTTGTTAGAGAAAAGAAAATAAAAATTTTTTTTGAGACAGGCTCTCACTGTGTAGCCCTGGCTGGTCTGGAACTCTCAGAAATCTTTGCCGCCTGAGTATGAGGATTAAAGGCATGCACCACCACAGATCCATTTTCTTTTTATTTATGTGTGCATATATCTGTGTGAGCATATGCATGTGTATGTGCACAGGTGCATATGTTTGTGCATACATGGAGGCCAGCTGAGAGATTCCTTAGAAGCTGAAATTACAGGTGTTTTCAGTATACCCAGTTTGTTACAGGAATGCTGGCATTTGAACTCTGGTGCTCATGATTTTGCAGCAAGCGTTCTTTTTCTTTCTTTCTCTGTTTTTCCTCCTTATTTTTTCTTTTCTTTCCTTCTTTCTTCCCCCCCCTCAAATAACATCTCATTGTGTAGCTCTGGCTGTCCTGGAACTTGCTTTGTAGACCAGGCTGGCCTTGAACTCACAAATCTGCCTGCCTCTGCCTCTTGAGAGCTGGGATTAAAGATGTGTACCACATGGGGCTAGAGAGATGGGTCAGCAGTTAAGGTCACTGGTTGCTCTTCCAGAGGCCTTGAGTTCAATTCTCAGCAATCACATGGTGGCTCAAATCCATCTCTAATGGGATCTGATACCCTCTTCTGGCATGCAGGCGTACATGCAGATAGAGCGCTCAGATTAAAAAAAACAAAACAAAACACCCACCCTCCCACCCCTGCCCCAAAACAAAAAACCATATGCCACAACACCAGGTTTTGCAGCAAAGAACAGTCATCTCTCCATCCTGTTTCTGTTTTGAGATAGTGTTTCACGTAGTTCAGGCTGGCCTCTAACTCAAGTGGCCAAGGATAGCTTTGAACTTCTGATCTTCCTGCCTTCGTCTTCTAAAGCTGGGGTTGCAGGTGTGTGCTTTGCTTTGGCTCACCTATTTGTCCATGGCTTGCTTAGCTCCCCCTCTTAAAAATTCCACCATACTGTTTGTGGTGGCATCTTAATCCCAGCACTCTGGAGGAAGAGGCAGGTAGATCTCTGTGAATTTGAGGCCAGCCTAGTCTGCACAGTGAGTTCCAGGCTAGCCATGGCTACACAGTGAGACTCTATCTCAAAATAAATAATAAGAAAATTAATAAAATACTTTTACTCTCTTTTAGTAGTGCATCAGGCTGACGATCATGCCTTCAACAGAACTTTGGGGAACCTTGGTGGCTTTTGTCTTTGAAGATAATAGGGATTCATGAAGGGCTTCTGAGGAAGAATGTTAAGAAGTGGTTTTAACCCCTTCCTTCCCTCCAGCTTTCATTAGCAGCTTCCTACACTTGCCTAAGGTCTCTCAGTGAGGTCAATACATTGCCTCCTACCTGCTAACTACCCTTGGGGCCACTTCCTCCCAGTATCCAGGACATCAAGAAGATTCTAGACTAGCTCATCAAGGTCATCATTGAACTGAACAAAAGAAACATGAAAGAGGTCCTTGCCTAGGGTGTTGAGGAACTGCCAGGTTGTCTGTCTGTGGGGCTGTGGCTGCCCCTGCTGCCTCTGGCTCTGAAGCTCTTGAAGCAGCAGCCTCTGCCCTTGCTACAAGCAGAGACGAAGAAAGACAGGAGCCTGAGGAGGGCGTCAGATGAGGACATGGCATTTGGCTGGTTTGATTAAATGCCTGCTCCCGTGCAAATAGTCTTTTTGTTTTGTTTTGTTTTTTCAAGACAGGGTTTCTCTATTGTAACTCTGTCCTGGAACTCGCTTTGTAGACCAGGCTGGCCTTGAACTCACAGAGATCCGCCTGCCTCTGCCTCCCGAGTGCTGGAATCAAAGGCATGCACCACTACGGCCTAACCAAATAAAGTCTTTTTATGTACCTTGGAAAGAGAAAAGAATGCTATGAAATGAAGACAGGGCAGAATCTGACTCCAGTTAATCTTTGAATTACAGACTGTAGATGGATGGGAATGTGGTTGGAGGAAGACAGGATCATGGTAGTTACTTTTCTGCCTAAAGTGATTCGTGGAAGGAAGGATTAATTTGGGCTCGTATTTATTTATTTTTATCTTATTTACTTTATGCGATGGTCATTTTGTCTCTATGTATGTCTGTGAGCTGTATACATGCCTCGTGCACACAGAGCCAGAAGAGGATGTTGGATGCCCTGGGACTAGAGTTACAGGTTGGCGTGTGAGCCACCATATGGGAGCTTGGAATTGAGCCCAGATCATCTGTGTTAACCACTGAGCCATCTCTCCAGCCCATATGTTTGACTCATAGTTCTAAGGGATATAGTCCATCATGGTGGGAAAGGCATATTGGCAGGAACATGAGGTGGCTGGTGACATTCCACGATCAGGAAGCAAAGAGAGATGAATGCTGGTATTCAGTCTACAACCCAGTCCTATGGAAAGGTGCCACCCAGTAGGTCTTTGCTGACAATTGAACTTTTCTGGAAGTATCTACACAGTCACATCCAGGTGTGTGTTTCCATGGTGATTCTATATAGTTCAGTTAAATTGACAAGAAAGATGAACTGTGAAAAGGGCTTATTACCCAATGATAAATACAGAGATGAAGTCTACTTTATCCCTTAAAAACTTTTGTGGGGCTGGAAAGATGACTCATCGGTTAATACCATCTGTTATTCCGGCAGAGGACTGGGGTTCAATTCAGACCAACCAACATGACAGCTCACAGCCATCTGTAACTACAGTTCTAGAAGATCTGATGCCCTTATTGGACCTTTACAGGCACACACATGTGGCATGTACATATATGGAAGCACTCATACACATCAAATAAAAATAAATATTTAAACAAACTGTAGCAGAACACTTGGAAGTTTTTATTTTGGTTTCTTTAAAAACACAAAATGGCATTTTGACTAGGTTTATGTTCCCACCCCAGGTGTGGTAGATATTTATGAGTTGGATTTGGAATGCTTGGTGCAGGTGGCTATAATTTGGTTAGGTGCAGTCGTTCTGGCACCTGTAGCTTGTTCTTGGGATGGTATGCCCCTTGGGTTTATGGGAACTTTTGGCTTAGGGTAAAAAAGGTCTGAAGCCCGAGATCCAGGGTGGGTGTTGATTGGTGGTTTTTTGGTTGGGTTATCATCATTAGTGTGCTGATTCTTAAAAGTACAAAGGTTGGAGCAATTGAGTTTACAGATCTCGAGCTGAGATGCTAGTCTGACTCACTTTCAGCTAGTCCTCTTCAAGCTTAGGACAGCCTAAAAAAGGTTGTGAAGATTTCTACCTTTCTCTCATTCTATATCAAGGCGGCCTGCAAAAGCGGTGAAAATTTCTTTCTATCCTTCCTTTCTCTTTCCCTAAATTGAGGGTAAAAGATTGTAGTAAACAACTACAACAAACAAACAAACAAAACCTTTTTTCAATACTGGATTGACCCAGGACCTTCTGTATGTTAAGCATATCCTTGGTTACTGAGCTACACCCTCAGCCCTCAAAAATGGATTTCATTTCTCATTTTTGGCAGGAAAAGCCTGGGTCCTTGTGAGAAGGAATTTTGCCTATTTTCAGGGAGAAGCATAGGGTTGTTATAATTGTAATATTTAGGTATCAGTAGAAAAAGGAGGCAGAAGGCTGGGTGAGCACAGGGACAGACTGTGCTGGTCATCTATCTTGCTCTCAGCCCTTCCTGTCATCTGCCGTCCTCACTCTGCTATGCATCAGAGGACGACAAGCTCTGGTGGCATCTGTAGTAGCAGAGGTGAGTGACAGTAACAGTGTTGTCTCTAGCGACAGTGAAAGCAACGGACCTGGGTGGTGGCCTCAGGGAAAGAACGGCGGCTTGGAAGTGTAGAACTTGGTAGTTCCTGCCAACACAAGCCTTTAGGACCCTGTGCCTTTGAGCTTAACTGCCTTCCTTCTCCGTGCCAGGGCCATCAAGTTTTCATAAGTATTAACCTTTCAGTGATCCTGAAAGAAGCAACTTAAAAGAGGAAAAATTCATCTTGGCTCACAGTTTGAGGAGATACAGTCCGTCATGGCAGGATGGCTGTCTTAGTCAATGTTCTATTGCTGTGAAGAGACATGATCATCATGGCAACTCTCTAAAAAGAAAGCATCTAATTGGGGGCTGCTCACAGTTTCGGAGGTTTAGTCCTTTATCATCATGGCAGGGAGCATGGTGGCACACAGGCAGACATGGTGCTTGAGAAGTAGCTGAGAGCTATATATCCAGACCCACAGGCTGCACAAAGAGAGAGTGACTGGGCCTGGCTTGGACTTTTGAAACTTCAAGCTCCATCCCCAGTGACACAGTTATTCCAACAGGGCCACACCTCCTAACCCTTCTCAAGTAGTGCCACTCACTATTGACTAAACATTCAAATATATTAGCCTCTGGAGGCCACTCTCATTCAAACCACCACAATGATGGTAGGATCATAGAGGAAGTAGTTCTTCGTTGTGGTGGTGGAGGCCTGCTTCCATCTGAATGAGACTGGAAACAGAGACAGAGAGTGCTAGAAAGAGCTTGGCCTTGGCTGGCATATAAACCTCAGTGACTCATTTCCTTCAATTAGTCCCCAACTGAGATTCTAAACTCTCTCAAAACAGTGCCACCTGCTGGAGACCAAATGTTCACAGATGTGAGCCTATGGGGGACAATTCACATTCCACTTGTGACACTTAAAACTCTGCCAGCTAGTTCAAAAGTATTCTCTACTTTTACTGAGACATGGTCTCACTATGTAGCTCTGGCTGTCCTGTAATTCACTATGTGCACCAAATCGGCCTTAAAAAAAAAAAATCAGAGAAATCTGGTTGTCTGTGCCTCTGGAGTGCTGGGATCAAAAGCATGCACCACCACACTCTGCAATTTTCCTTTCTTGAGTGCATCTTGATTAATTTGGTACCCTAGGCTGCTTTTCTGCTCTTCAAAGACACCTTCCAGGATTTCCTCCCAACCCACTGTCTCCCTGACTGAGTCACCAACCCCTTAAACTTGATTCCTGATGTCCGAGGAAATGCTGAGAGGGATTTTCTTTTGAGTAGTTTACAGTGATCGAGAGGTCTAATCTTGAGCCAGTTGTATACACACCTGCAATCCAATCACTAAGAAGGCCATAGCAGGAGGATTTCCATGAATTCAAAGCCATCGTAGGCAACAAGGCAAGTAGGTGTTAGATCAGTCAGCATTACATAGCAAGCCTCTGTCTTAGAGAAAAAAAATAGGGCTCTGGCTGTAGTTCAGAGTTGTGTTTACCTAGTGTGCACGAAGTCCCATGTTAGATCCCCGAGTGTGGTGGTGCAGGCCTGTCATCCCAACACTTGCTGGGGGAGAGAGGAGTCTAGAGGATCAGAAACCCAAGGACATCCTCAGCTACATAGTGAGTCTGAGGCCAGCCTGGGCTACATGAAACCCTATCAAGGCTTCTCTAAGATTATAGGTTTCATCACCAACAATGATAAACAAATACTTAAAAATATGATTTTAAAAAAAAAAGTGTTGTAGTAATATTCAATAAGCCCAGCATTTAGGGGGTGGAATCAGGAAGATCTGGAGTTCAAGGTCAATTTTTGCTGCATAGGGAGTTTAAGAGCAATGTGGGCTACATGAGACAATGTTTCAAAAAAACAAAAACAAAACCCTAATATTAAAGATGTTCACGTTATTTTGTAACCAGCTTTCTCTCTTTTTAATGACTTATTTTATATTAAAATTATGTTTGTTGGAGGGACAAGATTGCCCTTGGAGGCCAGAAGAGGGTTTTGGATCCCTGGATCCCCTGGATCCCCTGGATCCAACAGGCTGTTGCCTAATGTGGGTTCTAGGAACTGCTCTGGAAGAGCAGCACACACGTTAACTACCAAGGGATATCTCAAGCTGTCTTTTCTCTCTTCATATTGTAACAGGGCCCGACCTTAGTAGGCCCTGAGACCATAGCACAACTGACTCCATGATGGAAGTGCCATTCAGGCTGTAAGACTCAGCCAAAACTAAAACAAAGGCCTAATCTATCAAAGTCCATATAGCTCTGAGAAAGTCTCAAAAATGTACTAACTTTGCTTTTTATCTTCAGTAGTTCTGCTTCTGGCTAACCGTTCTTTTAACTAAAGTATGTCAGCCCAGAATATGATTTTTTTTTTTTTTGTGCTTAAAAGCTCATTCTGAGAAAGGCTTGGGCTACCCTGGGATCCTGAACTCCCAGTGTAGTTTCTGGCTGGTTAATAAGGACTTTCTATTGACGCTGAACGGTAGTGGAGCACGCCTTTAATCCCAGCACTCTGGAGGCAGAGGCAGGCCAATCTCTGAGAGTTCAAGGCCAGCCTAGTCTATAGAGTGAGTTTCTGGACAGTCAGAGTTACAACAGAGAAATCCTGGCTCAAAAAACAACAAAACAAACAAGCAAAAGACTTTTTACTGGCTTAAAGCCATGTCTGAGCAGTCTTCTCTGATGAATACCTCTGCAACACACATTATTTCTGAAGCATTTTACCAGGTCTTTAAAGCCTTTTACCAGGTCTTTAAAGGGTTTTAGTAGCATTAATAATAGTTGCTTCACTCAGGTGGTACTTCTATTTTATTTTATTTTATTTTATTTTTTTTTGAGACAAGGTCTCACTAAGTAACTCTGGGTGCTCTGGAACTCGCTATGTAGACGAGGCTGGGAACTCACAGAGATCCTCCTGCCTCTGCCTCCCCAGTGCTGGGATTAAAGGCCTGTGCCACCAACGCCTGGCCAGGTGGCACTTTTAAACTGATACTGGTTTTGTTTACTAACCTCTCCTTAGTGATGAGGACTGTGTTCTTTCACAGTCTTTGCTTTGAGTTAAATAGAAGCGCTAGTGTTGTGCTGCGCCTCTTGGGGACTGCCGTTGAGAGTAACAGCAGGCTGGCCTCCAAAACCAACACTCCAAAGAAAGACGGTTTTTAGTGAATATGTCAGTTCACCTTGAGTATTTTCCTGATGATGTACAGTCTTTGATGTGTTCCTCACAATAAAGGATTTTATGACCTCTTTGCTCTTTCCAGGTCATACACTGACTCTGCTTTCAGGAATTATGAAGATAGTTTATTCTGAGCCAATTATGAGCGAACATGGGTTCAAGGTACGCTGAAAGATCTTTTACCATAGAAAGGATTAAGCATCTGTAGTTACAGAGCATAAAGCCAGGCATCAGTGTTCTTGCAAAATACCTGGGTGGGGTCGTTAGGCAGGAGGCTGAGGCAAGATGGAGAAATGGCTAGGATTTAGGTGATGTCCTCAGCACATTCTTAGCTGCAGGGCTAAGCCAGCTGGAGGCTGATGAAGTTTTGCTATGTATTCCAAAAGTGAAGAGGGCGTTAGGTCAGATACAGAAGTTGATCCCTACTAAAAGGAACTGAAGGGGCTGGAGATGTGGCTCAGTTGATATGGTGCTTGCCTAACATTTGTGAAGCCTTGGGTTTGGTGCTCAGCACCCATAAACTGTGCAGTGGTATACGCCTATAACCTCAGCGCTTGGGGAGAAGGCAGGAGGATCAGACATTCAAGGTCATTGTTGCTTACTTAGTGAGTCTGAGGAATCCTGAGCTACATGGATCCTATCGAAACCACCTTGCCAGCCCAAGAACATTTTAAATTAGCTATGTCTTATCATATAAAATATTAAACTAAGCATTGAGAACCAAAAGGGAATTCACCAGGCAGGTTTCTATTAATGTTGTCATGGGTTCAAGTACATCACATGATTCTGGAGGAAGCCCACCTTAACCTCCCCTAGTACAGCGATACCTGGAATTCAGAACAGTTGACCCTGGGGGTTTTGAATTCAATTCTGCTAATTCTGTCTCCGGGACTCATTTTCAGACAAATTTTCTCCTGATTCCAGGTTAACATCACAAAATAAAATGAAAATAAATTCTGTTGCCCAGGCATTGTACTCTAGTGTTAAAGAACCAACTTAAAGGCTCTGTTTTTCCTAAGCACTGGTAAGTCAAGGCACCATAGGTAACTGACAGATACCAATCCCTCAGAAATGCTGAGGTGTTTGCATCTCTTCAGAACACTTCCTCCATCCTTGACCTTCTGTCCTCCACTGAGGAGTGGGCAGGAATATGCCCTGATGTAGCAGCAAGCAAACGACCGAGACAACAGTTAGGAAACAATGCGGTGACCAGAGTTTATGAGAACAAAGAGATATTTAAATTTAGCCCCTCAGATCAACCCAGGACTGTCAGGCAAAAGGAGGCCCGGGAGTCCGGAAGAACTCACCAGTGTCTGTCTGTGGAGGTGATAAGGGGCTTGTGCAGGCACCTGCCAGCAACCTGGGCAACTTCTGTGGAAGTCACACAGTGTTGACACAGAATTAACAACCATGGCTGGGCCTGGTGGCTCTGCCAGCTACTTGGGAGCTGAGACAGGAGGTTTACAAGAGTCAAGGCCCACCTCCAGAGGCTCCTTGAGTTACTAAGCAAAACAAAACAGCTCCCTTAAACCCAGAACCCCCCACCCGATAAAAAAAAAAAACAAAGCTTCAATTGTTCATTAAGGAAATCAAATGCACTCCCCTTCCCCTCCAAATAAAAATGACTGTGTCAGGGGGAGTGGTTACAGATACAAGTTACAGTGACTAGCACATTCCACCATGGAGAAAGGCAGATAAACTTTTATTTGTTGAGACAGGGTCTCTCATTAATGTAGCCCAGGCTAGCCTTGATGACCTGAACCTCCTGTCTCAGTCTGCGGAGTGCTGGAATTACAGGTGTGAGCCACCAGGCCTGGCCTTACATGAACTTTATGTATTTGTAGTTATTTAGGAAAAATAGTTCATGAGGACATGAACTGCCAGGGGGCAGCAGGCTGGACTGTAACCAGAGTACTGCCTGCCAATGTGATCTTTTATGTCACAGAAAAGAAAGTCATGAATCAATTTAGTTATAGAATATATAATATCTATATATTATACATTCTCTATAGAATATATATAGCTGAAAGTCACGAATCAATTTAGTTATAGAATATATAATATATAGATTATATTATACATTCTCTATATATAGAGTATATATAGCTGGGGTCATCGAGTTGGGGGCTTCAGCAGTATGGGGAAACTTTTAGGGTTGAGGGATTGTCCCTTTTACATTCTTAGCTTTGGGGAGCCTGGAAGCTGGTTGCATCAAACATAGCTATGCATGCTAAAACACAAGAAGGCCTTAGGTCATACCCAGAGGTAGAGAGTAAATGACTGTTTAAAGAACCTGAAGATAGCCCAGAATCATTTTGGCTGTTAACAGTTGAGTTCCATCTCCCCACACTCATCACAATGTTCCACTAATGTTCCACTGTTCAAGCAGTCTGCTGGATTTTTAGGTGGAGGACCCCCAAAGGATATTAGCCCGTGTAAAACATGGCTATAGTTTGGTCAGGGTGGGGAAATGATCCAGTCTTCAGACAAACCAAACCTAGAAATAGAATGCTGTGCAATGTTCCATGTTACTATGAGGCTATGCCAAATTCCATCACCACAAATAGTATAGAGCAATAAATGCCTTTATTAATTTATTCCATTGACGAGCATTTAGTGAGGGACCTGCGATACACTGGAGTTCCAGAGCCTAGGAAGCACGGCTTTTCTTGGCCAGGTACTTCCATGCTGACCCCTGCTGAGCATATACTTCTATCAGAAACTGACTCTCCTAGGCCATTGCTGATCTGTTCCTGGCAGCCTGTATTCTACAGCCAATGGAGTTCTGGGGGACCAAACAGAACTCTCTCTGGTTAGTTCACATCAATGAGAGCGTCTCCCAAAGCACTTCCAATTAGCATAGGACAGGATGAACTTCTTCTAGAATGTTCTGAATGTTTCCTGCCTATCAGCATCTGTCAGGATAGATTCTTTGGAAACTCTATGGCCAACTAAACCTGCAGTTCCTCACAATGCTTCCATCTTGGTTTAACACTCAAAACAGAAGCCTTGCTGTTCTTCGTCTTTCTTCAGATCCTCTACATCCGGTTGTGTTGTCTCTTTCAGTTGCTTGGCTGCTCCAACACTTGCCCTTGCACCCCTGGACGCCCTACTGTGTGTCACTCAATTGCCACTAGGAATGTGCCCTCCTCGGGGAAGCTTCCCTCCTCCTTGCCGACAGACATCCAGACTCCTCTGGGGCTTTTCTCTGAAGCTCTCGAGATGTGCTCTCCATGTAGCCCACTTCTCAGATGCCTGGGTCAAGAGATGAGTAAGGAGTTTCTCATCCTCAGGGCGGCTGTGGAACACTTCCAGTGTGAGGCTCATTGATGGTTGAACTCTGTTAAGGCCCAGGTAGGACGCTCTCTGTCCTGTCCACGTCTGGATCTCTTCTCTCATTCACTGAAGGATTTTTGGAGGTGGTATCATTAAGAATATGGGCTTTGGAGTCAGGTGTTCCGAGATTTCCATCTTGGGTAAGTCATTTACTAGCTAGGTGGTCCTGGACAATTTATTCAATATCTGGTGTAGAATGTAGTATTAATCTCCGTGTCATTAGCCTAGGGCCGTTTGGATGATATGCTGATTTAATAATGACAATGAAGATATCTTCATTATTCAAGCCTGATTTCTCCGTGACAGAGAGAACAGCCCCTGAACCTCTGGGCTGGAACTCTCAGCTTGATCACCCAGGTGATTTATTGATTGGAAGTTCCAGCCAGATACAAAATTTTCTTTTGCGTTGATGAACAGACTCCTATAATCTACTTCCCCAAATGCCAGGCAGGCCAACCTGTTGACACTAAGTGAAGGTCAAGACCAAAAGACACGGGTGTTCTCTAATCTCCTTATTAGGAGGAATTACAGAGATCCCTTTCATTAGCATTAGCACAGAGGACAGGATAATCCACAAACCAGTTTGCTTAGACAATAACTGGTTCCTCAGACTTACATTCTTTTTGCATTTCTAAAAGCTAGAAGATCCAGAAAGCTGGATCACACAGGCCATCGAAGGTGATCCTTACTAGAACAGACACGTTGCCAGATCAAAATATCAAAAGATCAAATGCTCGTTCCACTACAACCTGGACTTCGATTTCTTTTTCTGCTTTCTCCCCTTTCCAACCCCCGTCTCTTTCTGTGTTTCTTTTTGATACAATATCTCATTATGTAGTCCCAGCCTTGAACTTGCACACTTGCAGCAATCCTCCTGCCTCTGCTTCTACCTCCTGTGTGCTGGAGTTACATGCAGGCACTACCATGCCTGGCTTGTATCTAGACTTTACTCAGATGTGAAATGACATAATAATAGTGAGCATAGTGGAGGGGAGGTATTCAGCATTCACTCATGAAACTGAAACTAGCCATTTGGGCTAAAATAGTTCTACACTGTTAGATGCTCTGGGAAGAAGGTTCAGGGGGGAGTTACCTTTTAAACAGAAACCTGAACAGGAGAGAAGGAAATTGTATGAGATTAAGCCCCGTAGGGCTCTCCAGCACCAAGCTCAGTAAAGATCAGAGATAGTGACAATTGCTGCTGTTGCCTGCTACACACAGCCTCTGGCGCTGAGGCTTCCTGTGCATCAGCTAGCTTGTTAGTTGACCTACTTAACTCCGTGGCTTTCACCTCTATTCTACCTAAGGTACCCATTGTGCTAGCCACACCCTGGGCCTTGCATTGCCTAGAACCCTGTGTGCCACCCATGGTGCCACTCAGCAAGGAGACATAGAAGCATTTTTTCATAGGTGTATTCCCTGCCAGATCTCAGCAGAGGGAAACATCATCCTGGACAATGGAACTCTGAGCTCAGGTGTTTTTATTGATCCAGAAATCCTCAGGTGTTCTATTGCTAGCACATGCAGATCACGAGCGATCAAACATCCCCCCACATAACTCCAACACCTGAAGACAATGCAAAACGCCAAGACCTAGGCAGCCCATCACCCAACAGTGCACAAAACAATTATTTTACACATAACCAAAAATAAGCTTCTACAGCATTGTGATTTCTTAACTCTTCCTTCCAGGCATCTCACTGTGGTCACTCCTACACCCATGCCAGCGCGCGAGCGCGCACACACACACACACACACACACACACACACACACACACCTCACGGTCATGGTCTGCCTCTCGATCGGCGTGTCTGGTGTGTCAGTTTTTACTACTGTAACAAAATACCCGACGACAATACAGGAGGAAAGTTTTGTGTTGGCTTATGATTTCGGAGATTCTGGTCCATAGTCTGGTGGCTTCTTTGCCATCACCGGATAGAAACACGGTCAGAGGATGTGGTAGAAGAGCGAAACTCATCCCATGGCACCAGGATTCAGAGGGCAGGCAAGGGACAGGGGCAAGACACATCCCCGATACATGTTCCTAGGGAACCCAACTGCACCGGCTAGTCCACGAAGCTGCGAACCCGGCATTGGTTTGACTGGTTGATAGAACCAGGATCCATCACCCTTTGCAAAGCCCCACAGCTGGCAGCCAAGCCTTGCCCACAGTGGCCTTCCAGTTACACCTGAACCATAATGGAACACCTAGGAGACACTTGTATGGCTTGCTGATCAACTTCCTCTTTCATCTTTTTCTTACTTTTATTTACTGTTTGAAAATTTTGCATGTGAATAGACTGTATCATGATCATACCTTCCAAATCCCCTTCTAGCTGCTCCCAAAGCCCCCATCTTTCTCACAACTCTGTATCTTCTCTTTTTTATTTATTTATTTTTTATCTTTAAAAATCATTTATTTTTATTCTATGTGTATTGGTGTTTTGCCTGCACGTATGTCTGTGTGAGAGTGTCTGATCCTCTGGAGCTGGAGTTATAAGCAGGTATAGACTGCTACATGGGTGCTGGGAATTGAACCCAAGTCCTCTGGAAGAAGAGCCAGTGCTCTTAACCACTGAGCCATCACTCCAGCCCCCTTTTCATACTTATTTATTTAACCCACAGAGTCCAATTCATGCTACATATATGTGCATGAATGTGCAGTCATCTGCTGGGGTATGGGAACCTGTCGATGGCCTAAAGAAAAGTGACTATCCATCCCCCAGAGCTATCAATTGCAAACAGCTCCTCAGCTACGGGTGGGAGCCCCTGTCCATTCCATGCTGGAATTTCAACTGGCTTGATCTTGTCCAGATCTTCTGTAGGTAACCCCTGTTGCCTTGAGTGCACGTCTGCGAAGGATTCCTTTGTTTGCTCTCCTCTTCAGGAAGTAGCTAAGCCATTGGCTGCTGGCTGAGCTCCGGGGAAGAGAGGTCAGACAGGTCCACAGGAGAAGTGAAGGAAGGAGCTGGCTGTCAGTGGAACAGCTCAGGGTGAAGCAAGGGTGGTCACATTTACAGGAGAGGGCGAAGGGTTTATTGGCTAAGGCAGTGCAGAGGCATTTGCATGTGGGGTACTCATAACCAGACCTAGGTGGTCGTATTGTCATTGTCTGGGACCAAAGACCTGGGAGAACCTCTTTTGCATAGACAGAGGTCTCACAGGGACCAAAGGAAGGGAGCGACCTTATAAGGTCATATAGGGAGAAGAAAGTCCTGGCCCACCCAACGGTCAGGTAAACATAAACCAAGCCACATACCTTTGAAGAGGCAGTGCCCTGCCGGAAGCCAGGCAGCATAGGAGCCAGCTGGGATTTGTCAGAGTAAGAGAGGGGAGCAGCCCAATGCCTTCTGCTCTCAGGGTGAGAATTCCAGGGTTCAAAGCACACTTCAACCCCCTCTTAGCTCTAGGACAGCCCCACAGTCTGCAACAGCCCCAGCAGGACAGTAGTTTGCCATACCCTTCCCACCCTTCTGCTCTTACCTTTGCTCTGCCTCCTCTTTTGAGATGTTTCCTGAGAGTTCAAGGGTGAGTCATTGTTGATATTATCCCTGTCTTCCTCCTCCTCCCCCTCCTCCTCCTCCCCCCCTCCTCCTCCTCCTGCACCCCTCCCTTCTTCTTTTAGAGATGGAGTCTGGATAGGTAGCTCTCAGGCTGCTTTGGGACTTGTGATCCTCCTGCCTCAGTCTCCCAGTGAGATTAGCAGGTGTCAGCCAGCACGCTCAACTTCAATGTAGTTTTTTTTTTTTTTCTTTTAAGATTTACTTTCTTAAATTATATATTTGTGGGTGCTGGTGAGGTGGCTTAATGAGTGCCTGCCACAAAAGCCTAGAGTTCAGTCCCCAGAACCTATGCAAAGATGGAAGAACCAACTCTACAGAGTTCTAACCTCTAACGCTGTGGTATTGTGGATCCCAAGACAATACAACAATAATAAATTAATTCAAAAATTGTGTTTATGTGCGTATCTGTGTATGGGTACACACACATGAGTGAAGGTTCCCACGGAGGCCAGAAGAAGATGTCACACTCCCCGGAGCTTTTGGATGTATGTGCTAGGAATTAACTCCAGTCCTCTACAAAACATTATGTACTCTTAAAAAAAGATTTGTTTATATTTATGGATGTCTTACCTACATGTATATGTATATGCATTGCAAGTTTGCAGTGCCCAGGAGGCCAGGAGAGGGCCTCGGATCTTCTGGAACAGGAGCTACCCATGGTTGTGAGCCACTGTGTGGGTGCTGGGAACCAAACCCAGCTCCTCTGTAAGAGCAGCCTGTGCTCTTAACTGCTGACCGGTCTCTCCGTCCCCCAGTGTATGTACTTTAGGGAAATAGGATGCAGACGATAGCAACTACTCTACGATTTCTAAGCATTACTTGTCCCTATCCGCTGCACCAAGTCATTGGAGAGGAAAATATGAGTTTTTAGTGTTATAGATACTAATTATCAATCAGCTGTTGGTTATATTGCTTGCTTGGATTCACGGGCTGTAGACAATTGCTTCCAGCCTTTCCAACATGCTCAAATGAATCACGATGATGCCAGCTTTCATTTCTGGTCACGTCTTGGCCTGGAACAACCCACTCACAGAAGATGAACGGGGCGGGGGGGCTCACGTATGTGAAGCAAACTAAGTGAGCTTTAAGCTATATCACCACCCCTTAAATCTTTTTTTTCTGCATTTTGTAAAAGGTGAGACTTCAAGCAATCTGGCTGTGTGCAGGCACATGTTTAACAAACTGGTTTCAGTGGTGTCCATACCATATTCTCCTCTGTCTCATCTCAAGCCTCCTGTGTGCAGCCATTGCACAGAGCACACATGCAAGCCCAATCCAGCACACCCCTCCACGTGGCATAGAATGTTCTAGTTGCGGGTCGGTGTGTTCCGGCTGAAAGTTCTCTGCTCTTTTTCTGGAAAGGTGGCGGTGTTGGAGGCTCTTTGCCATCTCATAGCTATTGCCAGGATGTGTCAGACCCTGGCAGTGTGATGGAGCAAAAGGTTATAAATAAAACCGAAGCATCCCAAAGGAACGGCATGTTGAAAATGCAAGACAGAAACTCCATCTAAACAGAAAGTGCTGCTGATTCTCATCCACGGATCGCCAAGTCGGCGGTGACGGCCACAGGGACGAGTTAATGAGATGGAAAATGTGCATTCTCGAAGCCTCCCCAGGCCCAGCCAAAGGGTTACCTCCTCTCTGCAGACTTTTGGGATTTGTATCAACCAAAAATAATTCCTCTTTCCTTGGTAGATATCCCCCATTCTCCTCTTCAGCTGCCTTTTTATTTTTAGCGTTGCTTATAGAACACTCTGGACTTACTAGCTGAGCATGCAGGCCTCTTACCAAATGAGTATTCAAGGAACATAGGTGGGAAGAGAAGAAAGAGGCAGGTTTCGGGGCTTAGTCAATTCTGGGCTTAACTTCTGTCTGACTGCTTACTGTGGTGAGATTGCAGGCCAGGTCCCAAACTTTTCTGCTTCAGTTTCTCCATGCTTTCTCCCCACCTCCCTCCCTGTGCTCTCTGTTTTAGTTTTCTGCTTCTGTGACAAAATACCCTGACAAAAGCAACTTAAGGTAGGGAAGGTTTATTTGGTTTACAATTCCAGGTTACAGTCCATCACTGTCGGGAAACGAAGGCAGCAGGAACACGAAGGAACCATTACATCACATCCGTAGTCCAGAGCAGAAAAAAAATGAATCAATGCGTGCCTGTAGTAGAGTATTTAAACTTATTCTCAAATATGGTAAAGCCACACGCACTACATGCTGCAGTAATACCAACTTTAAACAGTCGCCTATCTGCCAGCCGAGCTGCTGCCGGGTCACGTTTCTGAGCTGTTAGAACCAGCTTTCTGGGTGCGGATGGGCTGCAGCTGGCTTGAATGCAGAAAGCATGCTAGTTTGTAGCACTGGTAACTATATACTCAATACCCTTGGATGAAACACATTCATGTTCGAATTTACCTTGCCCGCCGACATCTTTGTATTAAAGGCAGTTGACTGCATTACAGCTAATGGAGGAAACTCCCATGGTCGCCTCCCTCAGCCCAAGCACCAGACCGGGAATACTTTGCCCTGGGTTTTGACTTTTCCAGTAAAATAGCATCAAGTCGGCCTGCTAGAGGTTGGATGCTGGTGTCCTGTGAAAGTTCTATTCATTAAGCAGTTAAGGTCTTTTAAGTTAAGGTGGATGGTGCCTTTCCTCAATAAATTACCTGGAGGCCATCAGAGGTGAGATGGCCCAGGCCACTCCAGCTTGCATCTTGGATAATTGTTTCTGTTCTTTATTGAACCCCCACTCAAGATATATTATTTCCATCTACATATGCCGGTGCTCAGCTTGCTTTCTCCACTAATACAGTCCCAAATCCCTCTTTAGACCATCCACAATGGGCAGATCTTCTGAGCTTAATTAACGTATTGAACATAACTCCCCACAGACACGCTCATAAAGCCAACCTAAATAATCCCTCACCGAGACTCTACCCCCAAGTGATTCTCTCTATTGTGCCAACAATAAAAACTAAGCACAGTGTGTGTGTGTACACATATGAGTGTGTGTGGTGTGCGTGCCTGTCTGTGCATGTGTGCCTGTGGAAATCATAGGTCATCTTTGGCTATTGTTTCTCAGAAGCAATCTACCTTGTTTTTGTTTTTTGGTTATTACTATTATTAGTTTTTTGGTTTTTTTTTTTTTTTTTTTGTTTGGAGACAGGGTTTCTCTGTTGTAACTCTGGCTGTCCTGGAACTCACTCTGTAGACCAGGCTGGCTTTGAACTCACAGAGATCCACCTGCCTCTGCTGGGATTAAAGGTGTGTACCATCACTACCTGACTTCCACCTTGTTTTGGAGCCAGGTTCTCTCACAAGGACCCAGGGCTTAAAATCAGGTTAGGCAGGCTGGCTGTTGAGTCCCAGGGTTCACCTGCTTTCACCTTCAGCATTGGGATAAAAGGCATGGGCCACCACACTAGACTTTTTTTTTTTTTTTTTTTTTTTTTTGAGACAGTGTTTCTCTGTTGTAACTCTGGCTGCCCTGGAACTCACTTTGTAGACCAGGCTGACCTCGAACTCACAGAGATCTGCCTGCCTCTGCCTCCCGAGTGCTGGGATTAAAGGTGTGCGCCACCGCCGCCAGCTAAAGATTTTAAAAAATATTTAATTTATGTACTCCATCTGCATGTATGCTGTATGCCAGAAGACCCCATTATAGATGGCTGTGAGCTACCATGTGGTTGCTGAGAATTGAACTCAGAACTTCTGGAGAGCAGCCAGTACTCTTAAGGGCTGAGCCTTCTCTCCAATCCCCACGCTCAACTTTATAAAATGTGGATTCTGGGATTACACTTGGGCCCTCACACTTCTAGAGCAAGCACTTGCTTTACTATCTAGGCGTCTCCCACGCCTCCGGCTCCACCTGCTCTTGAGAGGTCTAGGTAGCTCAGGCTTCCCTCAGACTTGTGAAACAAGTGTCTCCGCCACACTGTTTACCATGGTACCTTGCTTTTCCTTCATTCTTTGGAAGACCTTGCTTCTACTAATGAAAAAGAAATGCTTCTCTGTGTCTTAACAAATATCAAGAGACAGGAAACATGTCTGTGTATGGAATCTCTGCTTTATTTCACTGTCTCTCTGCACCCAGGTATCAGGTAGGATGTCATGAAGGCATCTGTTTGTGGGGATGGAACCCAGGGTCTTGTGGATATCAGGCAAGCATCTTTGGCTCAGTGAAAGTTACTCTTGAATGTGAGCCAAGTGTTAAGGAATGAGAACAAGGAGTCTGCTTATGATCAGAGGTCCCCATAGGCTGGCTATGTTGTGATATGGTCAGTGGTCCCCGTAGGCTGGCTATGTTGTGATATGGTCAGTGGTCCCCGTAGGCTGGCTATGTTGGGATATGGTCAGTGGTCCCCGTAGGCTGGCTATGTTGGTGATATGGTCAGTGGTCCCCGTAGGCTGGCTATGTTGGGATATGGTCAGTGGTCCCCGTAGGCTGGCTATGTTGGGATATGGTCAGTGGTCCCCGTAGGCTGGCTATGTTGGGATATGGTCAGCGGTCCCCATAGGCTGGCTATGTTGGGAAATGGACCCAGGGCAGAGCCGAGCTGGGTCCTTAACTCACAATGGCTCTTTCAGTGTTCACATTAACCATGTAGGATTATCCCCATCTTCTCGATGAGAAAACTGACGTCAGAGAAACCCGAGTATTCACTCAGTGGGGCTCCCTGTGTACCTACTATGTGTTAGTTGCCGTTCTAGGTAGCAGGGATGGAGCATGGATGAGATGGACAAAAATCCCAGCCTGGAGCTGAGGCTAGCCAGGTAGCACACAAGAAGAAGCAAGAGGCTGTCAGGGGCTGTTGAGTGTAGGGAGAAAAACGAAGCAGAGACAAAGTGTCTTGGTTTGCTTTCTCTCTCTAGGATTAATACCAAGAGCAGCTTGGGGGGGTAAAAGGTGTAGTTGACTTACAGAGCAAGATCACAGTTCATCACTGAGGAAAGTCTGGGCAGGTACCTGGAGGCTGGAACTGTAGCAGAGGCCGGGCTTACCCGGCTTTCTAGGCTACCGTATACCACTCACACTATCTGCTCAGGGGTGGCACCACCCACAGTGGGCTGGGTCTTCCCATGTCAATCATCAATCTAGAAATGTCCTACAGACTTGTTCACAGGCCAATCTGATGAAGGCATCTTTTATCTCAATTGACGTTTCCTCTCCCCAGATGATGCTAACTCGTTTCAGAGTAACAAAACACTAACCGGCACAGTTGGGGCGAAAGGGAGGCTGAGATTTAGCGTAAGGTTAGCGGGTTCGGTCTCATAAAGACACCTTGGCGCAAAGACTCGAAGATGGGGAAAAGGACTGGTGGAAGCTTCCTCAAGGAAGCAGGCAGGCACCAGAATTCCTTTTCTTCCGTCTCTTCTTATCCGGGATCCCCGTGTGTGCTGGGGATGGCACCCAGGACCCCGTGCATGCTAGACAGGATTGCTACCCCTAAGCTGCACGAAACTGGGCCCCAAAGGCAAGCACGGAGAGTGCGTTTCTGCGCATGTGTGCGTGCATTTGCATGCCTCTTGGTGCTCAGAGAGAAGTCAGCCCTCTCTACTGACACCTTCCTGAGGCCGAGGGCTCTTGCAGATGGTTTTCATGGAAACTTGGCTGCTTTTCTAGTCACCCCACCCTGAGCCCAGCGCTACATTCCGGTGGCTGTGTGTGTGTGTGTGTGTGTGTGTGTGTGTGCGCGCGCGCGCGCGCGCGCATGCCTTGGCGCCCTGCCAGGCAGGGCAGGGACAGGTTGCCATGGTGATCTCCGCACATTCTCCAGAGAAGTTTTCAAGGAAGGCCTGAAATAATTCTCACTTGCGGGGCGACTGGAGAATGAACTCCGGTGTGGTGAACAGAGCCCGGAAACTTGCAATTTTCTGTCTTTGGATTTGCAATCTGTAATGTGGGTGAGAGAGACCGAGGGACGGGATTCCACAGGCCCCCCTGCATTAGCACCCATGGTGGTTTTACTTTGATACGTGGTGAGCTTGCTTTTAGTAGTAACTTTCATACTTTTCTTTAAAGAGCTTGCTAAGTCCAGCCTGGGCTACATAGTGAGTTCCAGAACAGGCCGGACTATAAGAACAACAAAATCTGGGTGTGGGGGTGTACACCTGTAGGCATAGAAGCGGGAGATCACAAGTTCAGTTTCGTCCTTGGCTACACTAATAAAAGTTGTGGCCTTGTTGGAGGAAATGTGGCCTTAGGAGAGGAAGCATGCCATTGGGAGCAGGCTTTGAGGATTTAGAAGCTCAAGCCAGGTCCAGTCTCTTCCTGCTGCCTGCCGATCCAGATACAGAACTCTTAGCTCCCTCTTCAGCACCGTGTCTGCCTGCATGCCACCATGCTTTCCGCCATGAAGATACTAGACAAACCTCTGAACTGTAAGCCAGCCCTAATTAAATGTTTACCTTTTTTAGAGTTGCTGCGGTCATGGTGTCTCTTCATAGCAATAAACCCTAAGACAGCTACATCTTTCACTGGAGGTCAGCCTGAGCTACCCAAGACCCTGTCTCAAACCAATCAAGATAGTATTATATTTATATCTATCTATCTATCTATCTATTTATTTTTTTCAAGATAGAGTTTCTCTGTGTGGCTCTGGCTGTCCTAGAACTCACTCTGTAAACCAGGCTGGCCTCGAACTCAGAAATCTGCCTGCCTCTGCTTCTTGAGTGCTGAGATTAAAGGTGTGCGCCACCACTGCCTGGCCTATAATTTTTTACAACACATAAACGTCTAATGTTTTCCAAAACACGAACCATTTCACACAACGTAAGGTAAGGTGAGAGCAGTATCCGTGGGCGTCTGTGCGAGCACGTGATGAGAAGCAGTTTGTGATGGACTAAACACAAATCTACGTTTTCACTTTCCATGTCTGTCATTAGCTTCGTAAGACCACTGAGGAGGCGTGCAGAGATGGCTCCGCAGTTAAAAGTCCTTGTTGCTCTTGCAAAGGAAGGGAATTGTGTTCCCAGCACCCACACTGGGAGGCTCACAACCGCTAGCAGCTCTCCAGCTCCTGGGAATCTGACGCCCTTCAGAGCTCAGCAGGCAGCTGCACTCATGTGCATATACTCCCCCCCCCCAATTCCTCTACAAAATTTAGCCTCTGCCTTCCCTCCAAGAAATCTGTTACTAAGGTGACCCATGATGCCGTGTGCTATCTGATGAGCACAATGCAATTGTTATCTAACTTCCTAATTACCCACAGTTTTAACTTCCCATCAACATAAAACAAAAAAGACTCAAGTGGCCAGAAGTTATATCTAGTAAGAGGAGAAAAAAAAGGGCGAGGTTACTAACTAGAGCTTGCTACCTTGCCCCAAAGCTCTGCGTGCCCTGAAGATTAGCATTAATTACACTTAATTAGCTGAGGTTTGCTCGGGAACAGATAATCACATTAAAAACAACTAATTCTATCATAGTTCAGTTCATCATGAAATAGTTTCCCCGAGGGAGAAAAGCATTTCTTGTTCTTTAAGAACCTGGTACAGCTGGGTGGTGGTGGTACCACACCTCTAATCCCAGCACTCGGGAGGTAGACGCAGGTATCTCTGTGAGTTTGAGGCCAGCCTAGTGTACAGAGTGAGTTCCAGGACAGCCAGAGTTACAACAGAGAAACCCTGTCTTGAAAAACAAACAAACAAAAAAATTTTTTAAAAAATTAAAAAAAAGAACCTGGCCCAGGAGTTGAGGAAATGGCTTAGTAGGTGAAGTGCTTGTCTTCAAGCATGACGAACCGAGTTCAGATCCCCAGCTCCCATGTGATAAAGCTGGGCACGGTTGCTGGATGTTTTCAGAGCCACGGTGCGCAGGTTCCAGCCGAAAGTCACGGCTTCCACTTCCGACGCTGACCCCAGCTCTGACGGATGGCAGGGGACACATGCACAGGTCAGCCTGAAGTCTTTCTCCCGCTTGTGCGGGAAAAAGTCGCTGTGGGGAGTGCTTGGCAGGCTCCTGCCTTCAGAGCCCTTCAGTGGCCAGAGAACTTTTTCCGACAGAGCATCTGTTAATTATAGTTAGGACGACTGGAAAGTAACAGGCTATATAAATCACAGGAGAGGGAGTCTGCGCTCAGGATCCCCAATTCAACGCCCTAAAGTAATCGCTAGATATATGCAGTGTGACTTCAGACGAAAAGACAGTTGAGAGTTCCTTTCCTCCTGGGAGTTCCTTAAATTTACTACGAAAAAAGAAATGTCAAACATGTATAAAACTAGAGAGAAGGTTAGTTTCCTATCATCGGGCTTTAAGAATCATCGCTGTTATATGATATATATACTTTTTGAGACAGGGTCTCCACTCTGTAATCTGGCCTAGAACCCACTTTTAGCTCCCATGGTCCTCACTCTCATGGCAACCCTCCTGCGCCATCCTCCGCGGTGCCGGATTACTGATGCGAGCCACCGCATCCCACTGAGAAGCACCACTGTTTTGTTTTTGTTTCTGGTTTTTTGGTTTGTTTGTTTTTGGGTTTGATTTTTTTTTTTTTTCCAGACAGGGCTTCTCTGTTGTAACTCTGGCTGTCCTGGAACTCGCTCTGTTGACCAGGCTGGCCTCGAACTCACAGAGATCCACCTGCCTCTGAGTGCTGGGATCAAAGGTGTACGCACGCCACCACAGCCCGGGGGAAGCATCGCTGTTTTACTAACTTTCCCGTTTATCTCCTCCTGCTTCATCTGACACCGGAACATTTAAAGCAAAAACCTGAAGATTCATACCCTCAGGAACAGTCCTCACTGGATACTTAAAGGCTTTGGAGTTCCTTTTCTGCAGGCCAGTTAACATAGGACAGGTCATTGGAAAAGGTCCGATCATGGCTGGTGGACTCCCGGGAGGCGGGGCAGATTCCTCGACGGCTGTGTAATTTGTTTTGCCCTTACCCAAGACCTCCCCTTGCTGAAATATCTCCAGCTCCTGCAGTTACATTTTCTCAAATGCTGAAAATCAGATATCTGGCTTCCCCTCGCTGGAGACGTCTGAAGAATGCTGCTTTGGAAACTATTTTTGGTGTGCAAGTGTCACTCATGTCCCTTAAAGCTATTTGAAAGTTTTAAAAGTTAATTAATCGGGGTGGGTGGGTGGGGCGGTTAACTATTGAAAGCGTCCACCTGGAGCCTCAGCAGAGGCCTAGCAGTAATTAATCAGTGCACGGGCCTGCTGCTTCCTGTCAGGCTCCTGTACCCGGTGCTCTTCCTGTCATATGCTCTGAACACTTTGGACCAAGGATGGCACGCTGCTTATTCTGTGAAAGGTGGCAAAGCTAGTGTGGGGGAAAGCGCTATTGGCGTGCTATGGAGGGGACCTGCTGGCTGCCCGTGCTTCCTCCAACCTGCCCATCTGGCCTGGGCTTTTTGAAAGGCTAATGTGTTGGGAGATCCACTAGGGTATTCCGGAGAATTCTTTGCTTGTGTGTTGCTAATGGGTTCTGTCGGGTAAGAGTCAAGGTTCCTTATTTACAGGAGCCAGGGTGGGTGAACTGAGCTATTCCCAAGAGGAGTCAGACAAAGAAGCATGGGGAAGGCTGATGGGAGGATGGCTGAGGAGGAAAACAGGGCTTGGGTGGGGGGGGGGGGGGGGCGGTCCTTGTACAGGAGATGCTGGAAAGGAGCAGGCAGGAGTCAGGGGGTCTTGGAGCAGGCAGGGAAGGGAGAGTTCGAGGAAGCCAGGCTTCCAAGCTGCTAGCTATGAATGGGCTGAAGTTGGGCAGTCTGACTGGACCATGGTGCACAAGGGCCGTAGAAGCTGGAAATCTAAGGTTGCTCACATCCTGCAGCGAGACTCTCCCTCACCCTGGCACTGCCTTTGTGGTACTAGAGTTCTCCTTAGGACCCGGAGTGACAGTGGGAGGTTCTAGGGGGCCTTGTGATGTCAATAGTCAACTTGATAGGTCTAAAATGACCTAGAAGCTGGGCCTCCAGGAACGTCTGTGAGGGATTATCTGAACTGGAAAGACTAGTTCACTAGAGATCTAGTCATGAGCCCTGCGGAGCCCTGGTGCAGACATATTCATTCATGCACACATTCATTCATGCACACATTCATTCATGCACACATTCATTCATGCACACATTCATTCATAGCTCTCTGTTCCTGTTTGCAAATGTGAAGAGACCAGTGACTTCAAATCCCTGTGGCCTTGCCTCCTCTGCTATGATGGACTGTACCTCTGAGATGTGAGAGATGTGAGCTAGAATCAAACTTTTCTCTCCTACTTTTGCTTTTGTCACGGTGTTATGTCATAACAACCAGAAAAGAGACTCAGACAAGGTCTCCAGCCTCCATGGGGGGAGGGGACTATACCTGGAGAACTGGGTTCTTCAGAGCTGGGGATCTCTATGTCCAGCCTATAAAAGGGTTAAAAAAGTTGTTGCTCCATTCCAACAACAAATAAAAAACTACTATTCTGAGGCCCATCTGTCAGAGAAGTTGAGGTCACCGGGCATATTGGTGTCCCTAACAGCAGAGAGGCAGACAGGTAAACAGAGGGACCTTGCATGGACATGGGAACCAGTGCTGAGGTCCATACAGGAGCTTCAACTGTCGACTCAATGGAGACTCAGTCTACCAAGTCTGAGGGAGAACTCAAGAGGATCCAGTGCCCTGAGAGTTCCCCCTTTTGTGTGTTTTGCCCGGAGGAGTCGGACCATGCTTTCACAGTAAAGAGCCGAGAAAAATCTCCTCAGACATCCAGCAGGAGGTGGAGAAACTAACCAGTTTTTTAAGATGCGAGGACCTTCTAGTCCCACAGAACTTTACTTGAGGACCGCCATTCTGCCAGATCCTAACCGGCGGACGGAAGTAAAAACACCCAATGCCAGCCATGTAGTTTTCCTGTCCCACCTTGGGGAGCGGAAGAGAAAAGCCCGAGGTATATGTGTGGGATCCAGAGACTGGGCACAGCTTCGCTCAAGCCTGAGGTTCAGGGCCGGAGGCGCAGCTCGGCTGGTAGAGTGCTCACCTAGCCTTCAGTCTCCAGAGCTTCCTAAACTGCATGTGCTTGTAACCCCAGCACCTGGGAAGTGATGTCAGGGGGATCAGGACTTCAGGTCATCCCTGGCTACAGATATAGCTGGCTCAAGGCCAGCTTGGGCTACAAGAGATCTGCCTCTCTCCCAAAGCCTGAGACCCAGTCACACACCAGAGAGTATTTCCCCTCCCCCCACACCCTCAACATTAACAGCCTGCTTACTGTTCATGACAGTTGTAATTATTATTATTATTATTATTATTATTATTATTATTATTATTATTATTATTATTATTATTGAGATAGGGTTTCCCTGTTGTAACTCTGGCTGTCCTGGAACTCACTCTGTAGACCAGGCTGGCCTCGAACTCACAGAGATCCGCCTGCCTCTGCTTCCCGAGTGCTGGGATAAAAGGCGTCACTGCCGTCACTGCCCAGCCCCTGTGACAGCTATTTTTACCTGGTCTGTCTTGTCTGTCTTTCCACAGTAAAACACACAGGCAGGCTGAAAGGCAGGCCACACAGAAGAGCTAGAACCGGCATCAGGGATGCCCAGGGATTATCAGATCAGGGATTTAAAAAAACCTCCGATGAATGTGCTAGCACTCTAAAACAGCAGCAGGGACCAGCTTCTGTCCCCAACTAAGACTCCCATTTACCCCAGGATCGCCTTTCCTGTATCCGCTTCTTAGGTGCAAACACAAACCGTGTCAACAGGGGGCGCTCACACCATGTTCCATTATAGCTAATAGGCTTTCCAACATCACTAAAATTGTCTATTTTTTGGAGACGCAGGAAAGCAGCAAAGATTTCTTTTAGAGATCCCAACTGTGGTTGGGAGGGTGGGCCAGGAAGGAGCACCACATTTTCATGGGCAAGGAGAAGCAAAGGAGAACAGAGTTGTGGAAAGTGACTGAAATACAAATCTTAGTGTCAGCTGCACAGCTCCTGGAAATGACTTTTGATCTTCTGATTTCACTTACATCTATCTATCTATCTATCTATCATCTATCTATCTATCTATCTACCTATCTATCATCTATCATCTATCAACTATTGTGTGGCAGATGCTACACGTGTGCTGGCACACATGAGGCACACATTCGAGGTCAGAGGACAACTTTGAGCAGTCGGTTCTCTCTTTCCAGGTTGTCATGGCGGCGTCTCTTTTGCATCTACAACATTGCACGCTCTGCGCTATCTGGCCTGCTGCCTTCTGGGAAATCCTCCTGCCTCTGCCTCCCATCCCAATGTAAAAGTGATAGGATCACGTCTGGCTTTTTCATGTGTGGTGCAGGCTGAACTCAGGTTGTCCGGCTTGCATGGCAGGTGATTTTATCCACCGAGTCATTTCACTATCCCCTATTTTTACTAATTACTTATTATTATTGTTTCTGTGTGTGTGTGTGTGTGATGCTTGTGGCTGTGTGTGCATTTGGAAGACAACTTTGTGGAGTGTTCTCTCTTTTCATATTTATCTGAGACTGGACTCTGGTTGTCAGGTTTGTCCATCAAGCGTTTTACCCACTAAGATATTCCACTGGCTATTTTTTAAATTAACTACCTAAAAAATTTCTGAGGCAGGTCTTATGTAGCCCATGCTGGTTTTGAACTCACTAAGTAGCTGAGGATGATCTTGAACTCATGATCCTCCTGCCTCCACCTCTGAAGTTCTGGGACTATAGGCATGTATTACATTACCTGGTGGTCTTATTGTTTTATAGATGGGAAACTGAGGCTCAGAAAAAGGAGAAGTACTTTGCAAGACCCATGGCTAGTAGACAAGGTATTTAAAACCCAGGGGTATTTGCTGGCGGGTTGACTCAGTGAATAAAGGCATCAGCCCTGCAGTCTGATGACTTGAGTCTGACTTCTGGACCTCACATGATAGAAGGAGAGAACCAACCCCCATAAATCATCTTCTGGCTTCCTCGTGCATGCCATGATGTGCATGTACAAACACACAGAAATTAAAAATTGATAAAAATATCCGCATGGTTCCCCAAAGTTCCATCAAGACCCCATTCCCACCTTTCTCCAGTAGAGATCCCAGAACATGGGCCACTCCCCAGCCAGCTCCTGCAGGTGCCCGGTCTGTCTGTCTGTCGGCCCTGCTGGGTGACTGAGCTGCTGGGTTGAGGACTGGCTCATTTTATCCCTCAGTTCCAAGGGCATTGCAGAAACCACAGGCAGGTGCTGCCTCCAGATGTTGCGAATACAGATGTTTATTTCCTCCTTTATAGTTTCCAGAGTTATCTAAGAGTTGGCAACAAACGGCTATCATTTTATAAACCGCCCACCTCCCCCAATCTCGTTTTCAATGGAAGAAACTGGAAGATGGAGGAATGTCCGGCTGTGTTCTGAGATCCACTGAGTAAGGCCAGCCAAAGTGTCTGTCACAGGTCACATAGGCTCCATGTTGGAAGAAACCCTGAGGGTCATCAGCTCCATGCCTGGCATCCCAGGTCACCTAGGCAGACCACCTTCTCTCCTGACCTCTGCCTCCACGATGTCTGCTGCTGAAGTGTTCTCCTCTCATCTCCACCACCAAACTGGATTCACCTTTCAGGGCCAGCACAGTCCCACCCAATGTGGAAGGCTGCTGTAAAACCCTGCAGTTCCCAATTGGGTTGACCGTTGCCCTCCCTCTTCCTCTGACCAGTGAAGATACTTTACTTGAACCTCTTTAGTAATTTTTACCATCTCCTGCCTTGCCTCGGGAGTCACCTGTGGCCAAGCCTGTTTCTGAGCGGGCCTGTGTAATGTTTATCTTTGTGGTTCCGAGGTCATCCTCGGCCTCCTGTGTGCTCTACTTCCAATGAGCAAACCAAGACAATCCTATCCTGCAAGAAGACATCCTGTGCCACGGGAGCCTCAGTGCTCACTAGCGTCTGCGGCCCTAACCTACCTACTCAATGCCAGTAAATACTTCCAGTTGTGACAACCAAACTCTTTCAACTTTGCCAGATGTCCCCAGCAGAGCAAAGGTACCCCTGCTGTGACCCACTGATATAGATTGCTGAGGGATTCATAAAGCCCACCTGATGGATGAGAAAGGCAAGCCTTGTGAAGAGCTTTCGTGGAAACTGAGCTCTGTACCCCAGCTTCCGATTTCTAAGGCCAGTGCTCACCTACGTTCCAGAGTCCTCAGAAGACTCCAGCAAAATCTTTGCTTCTCTTTGGTGTGTTGGATCCAGCTCCATCGTGTCCCGGTCCCTACCCCTGCCCCACCCCCACGGCCTGTGGCTGGTCATGACCCATGGGCTGGCCTGCTAGTCCATGCAAGGCAGATCTCAGACTGTCCCTGGACACTCCATTACATCTTCTTCAGCTCCTTGGGCTCCTCCCCATGTTTGAACACGCTGATGGTGACCTGGCCCATTTCTGAGCCGTATTTGTTCTTGACAAAGATTCCATAGCGCCCGCTGTCTTCGCTGGTGACCTTGTTGATGGTGATGGTGACCTCAGTACCCTTCACCTCCATGTGGTATCGGTCAAGGAAGGACACAGGCTGGTCATTCTTTAGCCAGGAGATCTCAGGAGATGGGTCTCCTGAGATAATGCAGGTCAGGCACAGGGTCTGTTTAGGTGGACAGGAAGAGAGCAATTTTACTTCCTTCTAACCTGAACTCAGCATCTGCCTTTATGCACACGGAGAACTACTGGTACAGGCAGCTGCTCTGAACAAAGGGTGTGCGTGCGTGCATGTATACATGCATGCGTGTATGTGTCTGTGTGTATATTTTGAAAACAAGGTCTCATGTATCCTAGACTGGCCTAGAACTTGCTAGGTAGCTGAGGATGACCTTGAACTTGTCTTCCTGCTTCTACATCCTAAGTGCTGGGATGCAGGCAAGCCCAGTTTCTGCAGTGCTGGAGATTGACCCCAGGGCCTTGTGTCTGCCAGGCAAGCACTCTACCGCTGAGCTACATCCTAGCTTCTCTTCTCTTCTGTCTCTCTCTGTTTCTCTCTGTCTCCACCAGGCCTGTCTCCAACTCAGAGATCCGCCTGCCTCTGCCTCCCGAGTGCTGGGACTAAAGGTGTGCGCCACCACCGCCTGGTCTGTGTGTTCTATTGTAACCATAAAAGGAAGACATGTTTTATTTCAATCGCAACTTCTCTGATACTCAACCTTTTATAGGAAAAGTTACTAGGTAGAATCTCAAGCAATTCTCTAGCAATGGTCTACCCAGAATGACCTGCACTTTGCATTATTGCTTTTGGTAAGATATATGTCATTGTGATATTGCCAAACAAGGAAGATGATAGTGCTTTTAATATGTGTATGAGTGTCTACCTGCATATATGTATGTACGTACAACACATATGTGCAGTGTCCTCAGAATTTAGAAGGGGGCACTCGATCCCCTCAAACCTGAGTTACAGACAATTGTGTGAGTGCTAGGAATTGAACCCGGTTAGTCCCTCTGCAAGAGCAGCCAGTGCTCTTAACTGCTGAGCCATCTCTCCAGTCCCTGAGATCGTACCGCTTAACAGAATTGGAAGCTCTGGAGCGAGGTCTAAGGCAGACTATTGCAGCAGAATGATGAAGCTCTGGCATGGGCTCCTGGGGTGTGAGCCTCACCTCTACTCTTCAGGCTGCGTGACCTTCCTCGTCCCTTAACCACCCTAGGTCTGCGTTTCCCCTGCTGCCAAGTAGGACTAGGGTCAATTCCCTAGTTCTGGTGGCTGCCTCGAGGACAAAGATCAGCAGAGACAGATACTAACATGCCCAAGTTAAACACCAGACAGATTTTCGAAAACATGACAGCTTTCAGGGGCCACCTAGTTGAACTCCTGAGGAAGCCATGGTCACAGGCAGCAGGCTCCACCCAGGGCTGTCTAACGATGGAACAGAACCGAGTGGAGCACAGGGGCCCGACACCAGGCTCAATGGCTTTCCTTGATACACATGCCATCAGTGAGCCACCTGGCTGGCTGTGGCAGGTCCGGCCTCTCTGGCCGGCCTGTCACCTTTGGCTCTTGAATCCATAGAGCTCCACTGTATTATGACCTGGAAGGGATCCTCGAGGAAACACAAGCATGGGCTGGCTGACTGTGGGCCAGGAGGAATGGTACCTTGTGTTCCATGATGGTGGCCACGTCAGGCAGGCCTCTCACCACCTTGGCCCGATCTGGGATGGAAAGAAAAGACGTAAGTGGTGGAATTCTGCTGGCTGCCCTCCCGCCCAGCAGTTCTCCTCAGAGTGGAGAGTTAGCATGAGGGCTTCTTTCTAGTTCCTTCCTCAACATTGTGCCTCTTGCCCGTCATCTTCACAGGTAGAAGATACGCCATGCGAGCTGTTTCTGCAGTGGACTTGAGGTCACTGTGACCAGTGGTACCCAGGAGTGACAGCGAATTGCCTCTGTCCTCCGGAGAAGGAAGGTGAATGAGGTCGCTCTGAGCTTGAACTAACAGAATCTACCCAACTAACTTTGTCTTTGATCCATGGAGGTGGGGGAGAACCAAGAGTGGGCCAGGGAAAGTGGTGGCTTTTGGGACACCCTGACTCTGGTTCAAGGAGAGTCCTGGTGGCCACAGGAAGACAGCGTGGATGTAAACTACTAAGTGGAGAGTCAAATATATAGTCAAATGTTACTTATAGCCCATTGAAGGCCATGGGGAGATCTAGACCGTGTGTTCCAGAAGTGCAAAAAGCCTACTGCAGACAGCTGCTGTCCCATGGGTGTAAGGGAGAAGGACCCTGGATTGGACAGGGAAGGCCCCTGGGGACAAGGGTGGATGCTGTCGTGGGCAAGAATTTGCACCGGCTTTCCATAGCTGAGGGAGGTGACCGGTCTCTCTCACTGACTCTGATTGCTCAAGCAACCATGTGTGTGGTCAAGTTCAAATTCTCTTTATGGGAGTCCTGGATGGGAGGGGACGTTTGTGTCGGGCATATGACTAGGAGGTGGTGTGAGGGTCCCCTCTGGCCCGAGCACACTTGAGGGTGGCTTCTGGCTGTGCTGTCTCCAAGGCGGCTGACACCTTGGAATCTTGGATTGTTCAGACTGCAGTTATATATCCAATGCCTGTCCTCCCTGTCCCTCGGGGACAATAGGGACCAATGGCATCATGCAGGGAGTGGCACCAATGTCCATGGGTCCTGCAGTGTCTTCGATGCTCATAGCCATCTAGGTCCCTCCTCTGTCAGGCTGGAAGGGCTGTGGGACCCTGCGACTGCCTCTGTCCCTCAGTGATGTCCTTACTTCCCATCAGCAGGCCAGGGAGAACTGAGGGCTATACCCCCAACACTGGGCTGTTCAAAGCCGTCTGGGGGAACCTCATAAGTGGGGCAGATTTGAACATGGATCGGTGGTGGCTTTCTTGGTGGGCTTGGGGCTGAGTCTTGGTTAGATCCACCATCACCTCCCCCATTCCCTGAAGCCCCAGCCTCAGGTTCCAGGTGGCCCCCTTCCTATAAAAGAAAAGCTAGTCCAGCCTCACCCCTCCCTGACCCCTGCCCTTGGGTTTCCAGCAAGGGTTGTGTGCACCTGCTCGGCACCAGACCTGTCCACCCCATGACTTCCAGTACCCTCACGTCCTTATCCACCCCTCTTTTTTTACAGCTAGCTCCAGTTCAAAGCGAGGCCCCAGAACTCCACAGAGCCTGCTGGGGAGCTGGGACGTAAGCCAGGAGAGAAGCCAGCCTAGACTCAGGAACACGAGGAACTCACTCTTCTCGATGACAGCCAAGGCCCTGGAAGACAGAGAGGGAGAAGGGTGTCGGTCCCCTGTGTTCCCTCTGGCTGTGTGAGATGGGCTCCCAAGGGGCCTGAAAACAGTTACTCCACCTCCCCCAGGGGGCCCGTGATTCACAAGGGGAGCGTGGGCAAACTTACTTCAGTCTCTGGTGCTCCGCCAGGGCATCGTCAAAAGCTGACAGACAGAGAAGGCAGGACAGGGCTGAGTGGGGACTGCCCCTCCTCCCACCCAATCCGGGGTTCTCACAGGCAGTGCTGGGGCCGGAAGAGAAGGGATCCTCCCAAAAGACCCTGGGTTTTTCTTTCACTTTTAAAATCTTTCTGAGACAAAGTCCCACTGTGTAGCCAAGGGTGACTCTGCTTTGACCTGGCTACCCTCCTGCCTCCGCCTCCCAAGTCTTAAGATTGCGGGGCTGTGCCACCATGTCCAGCCTCAGCATGGAATTGTCAAAAAAGTTTTAAAAAAAATTTAATTTGTTATTACTGCGTGTGATGTGGGGGTCAGGGGACAACTTTATGGTGTCGGCTCTCTCCTCTACCCTTCTGTGGCTTCTGGAGATTGAACTCAGGTCACCGGGTTTGTGTGGTAAGTGCTTTTAACCCCCCGAGCCATCTTGCCACCTCTCCCTCCTCTGTTGTGAGACAAGATTCCAGGCAGGCTGGTCTGGTCTCAAACTCACTATGTAGCCGAGGATGACCTTGAACTCCTGATCCTCCTGCCTCTGGCTACAGATGTGTGCCACGGTGCCTGGCCACATGGGCTTTTCTAGACCTGAGGGCTACTCACCTTGCCCAGACAGATCTGCGGAGAGCTGCCGGACTTCCTTCCCAGCGGCTATCTCCAGGGTGTATTTCCCTTTGTCCGAGTCCTTGGGGTCCAGGATGTGGAGCCAGATCTCATCCAGGGTGGTGCCCGCCCTTACCCGGTCGCCACTCTCCAGGCGCTTGTCCCTGAATTTGGAGGTGGAGAATTGGCTAGGGCTCCGGTCCACAGCGCCTCTCTTGGGGTGCAGTTTTTAGGCGGGAGACGGAGAAGTGCAACCATTCACAGGCCGTTTGCTATGGATCCGCACATCTAATCGTTGTTCAGTGCGGCATTCCTCATCGGACCATCCATCCATTCAGTGCCCAACCTTCCTTCCCTCCCTCCGTCCCTCCCTCCCTCCTTCCCTCCCTCCCTCTCTTCCTTCCACAAATCCCATGGCAGATCAACTGCATGCAGAGCTGGGTCTCTATCTGTCACATGCCTTGCAGGCTGGACAATGAACAAATGGCATTTTGTGGGCAGTGACTTCCCTGCCCTTGGGAGCCACCCCCCCCCCCCCAGCTCTTCATTCCCATGTTAACCGAGCCCCCCCCCCCCCCCCCCCCCCCCCCCCCCCCCCCCCCCCCCCCGCCAAGCGTTTCTGCCCAGTCTCTCTCTCTAACTTTAGAAACCAGCTAAGGTTCAACTCTTTTCTTTCTCTACATAAATGACACCCGTGGAGACACCTAGCCCATGTCCCCAGTGTTCTGTCGCCTCTTGTCCCAGGGCTTGGAAACTCTGGCTAGTGAAGGCGCTCCCATCATCCTGAAGCTTCCTGTGGTCCTCGCTCTCATTGTGGATTTGCCCAAGTCAGTCCAGGCTTCTCTATAGAATGGGTGCAGCCATGTCTGCTCTACAAGGCTGAGGTATGCACGTGACAAAAGCTCTGGAGAGATCCTATTCTCAAATTATCTTGGGGCTAACTTAGCTCCTGGCTGAATCTCAGTGGAAATCTTCCTGATTTCAAGTCCTGACCCTCCCATGGTTCTCTCTGTCTGTCCTGTACCTGCTTCCTGGCCACCCGGGTTTGCAGAGGCTGCAGAGGCCCACAAGTACACCAGCACCCCATGACTAGTTCTTCCTGGTTCCTGCATCCCTTCTTCTCTCAGTTTCCACATTCTGGGACCATAATCCTTTTGTTGTCATGGAGAACTCAGATAAATGGCCCTACCACCAGTATTCCTGCTTTCCCCGGGGGGAAAGCTCTTCTATTCCTCTCATCCCTGTGGACAGGACCTGTAAGATCTTTTCCCCTGCTGATCCCTTGGGACTGGAACCTGTAGGAGGACTAGGGGGGAGGAGGGGGAGGAGGGGGAGGAGAAGGAGATCCTAGCAAGGCAAGAGCCGGATCCTTCCACCTTGCAAGGGCCCTGGGATAAGGCCAACGTACTTGTGGAACCAAGTGGTCTTCATGTACTCCACGTCATAGTATTTGACCTTGCTGAAGAGCCGGATCCCCTCTTCGGTCCCCTGGATTTTCAGAGGGGTTGCAGAGAGAGCTGGGTGGGGATGCAGAGGTCAAAGGTCAGTCTCCATTGAAGGGACCTGTGAGGTGTGTGTTTTGGGCCCAGCCTGCTCGCTGCAGTTTTGGGGCAGTTAGGTAGGGACCCAGTGCTTGTGGGGGGCAGGGGCTTCCGTCCCCTTCACCCTGGGCAGACCCCAGACCCACCCCCATAGCTAAGGCCATCGGGGAACTTCTTGGAGGCTCGTTGACATCAAGACAAGGTCAAGGGAAAGAAGAGGACATGCTCACTTACCACCAACCCTGCCCAGCTCACTGAGGACAGCATCCAAGGCTGGAGAGAGAGAGAGAGAATGGTCAGTTACGTGGGTTCCCTTTGGGATGTCCAGAGGTGGAGGTGGTGGCTTTGGAGAAGGGCGAGGGAGCGCAGAGCCTCTCTGAGAGCAATGACTTGGGAATGGGAGGGGTTCTTGGGTGGCGAGTGATGGGCCAGGCACCACGTTGCCATCCATGATTGATTTTCTTGTGAGCTCTATCAACTAGTCTCAAGAACCGCCAGGGCCCTCTGTGGGTGGACGGTCTTTAAGCCTGGATTAACTGTGGCATGCCATAGCAGTACACGTACCCCAGTCCCTGCCATTGGCTAGCTGTACAACCTTGGGCAGCTCACTTAACCTCCCCATGCCTCAGTTTCCCCAAGTGACACGGAGAGCCCATAAATGTTAGGCCACATGTCATAGCAGGATCTCTTGCTCCAGTGTGACCTCCCCATGGTCCTCCTGTCCCATCTCTGAAATCATTGGCTCCTACCTTCCCCTGTGAGGTCCAGGATAGTGTCATCTTCTCCTCTGTCATCAGAAACCACTGCACGGTAAATTCCCTGGTCTTCTTTGGAAAACTACAAAGATGACAGTGTGTGCGAGGGTTGCAGGAGGAGGGGGCCAGCAAGGCCAGGAGGTCCCAGGTCCCAACCTGGCATGGCTTCTGCCAGCTCTGGAGTTGGTGGGTCTAGGGTGTGTATGTGTGTATGTGTGTGTGTGAGTGTGTGAGTGTGAGTGTGAATGTGTGAGTGTGAATGTGTGTGAGTGAGTGTGTGTGTGTGTGAATGTGTGAGTGTGTGAGTGTGTGTGTGAGTGTGTGAATGTGTGTGTGTGAGTGTGTGTGTGTGTGTGTGTGTGTGTGTACTGAGGGTAGAAATTCCCAGGTGGCTCCTTGGAGCTCAGTCCAGCTCAGCATGTCGAGCCTGGGCAGACCTTGTCTGCACGAGACATGAACTCTCCGACATGCTCCTTTCCCTGACCCCCTGCAGTTCCCAGAAAGAAGCATGTCCTTGGCTCAGAACTCAGGATCTTTCTGGCATGTGTTTGCAGCCTAGAATTAAATCTGAACCAGCCATCACCAGAGAGAGGACTTGATTGTGCTTTTGAGAATGTTTGCCGGGGCCGGAACCTTGGGCATCCTGTGTACTAGGCAAGGCATCTGAGCTCAGCTTCAACCCAGTGCTGTGCTTCTGGAGCAAGACGCAGAGGTCAGAAGTGGCATCTCCTTGTAAGGGCTCCTCAAAGGCCCCTCCCGCTCAGGGCACCTCTACATAATGACTTTGGGACAGAATCCATGGCAGAGGTGGGTCCTCCTCTAAACCTCAATGCTCCTCTCTCACACCACCTCCTCTTCTTTACCCATGGAAGGCCATAAAGTCCCAGTCATATTGGGGTGGCACTAGAGAGAGCAAAGGTCCCTAGAGTGGGCACCAGGGTGGACAGGAGACCAGACATGCCCCAGCCTTGTGGAACAGACATAGCTGCACCCACTGGGGAGTGATTTCGGACCCCAGTGGCCCTCACGTCCTTGCACAGCACCTGGCAGATCTGTGGAGCAGCGCTGGTGTTCTTGCTGTCCTGTGCCCCAGGTGCAGCAAGGACCCAGGGATCAGCACCAGAGAGCCCCCAAAGCTCTGCCTCCACAGGACAGGTGATTATATCAAGACTCCATGACTATTCAGCACCTACCGAGGGCCACGTCCCTTTTGAGAAGCACGTGTAACAGGGACAAAGGCTGACATGGCACTGTCCTGATCAAGGTGGGAGAAGACCCCGGATTCGTCATTTCCTTTCTAGTAGGAACCTGTGGGCAACTGTCCAGTGTTCCCAGCACCCAGCCAGAAGGCTCTGGAAGTCAGCAGCAGACAGAGGAGCTCTTGCAGGCGGGGAATTAGCTTGGTATTTCTCTTCCAGCTGGCCTTAGTCCTCTGGGGGAGGTATGGAGGGATCTAGGGAAGACCCAGCTCTAAGTCTGCTTCTCTCTGTATCTTCTTCACAGGGGGACATCATTCCTGTCCTTGACCCTAGACTGGGGCAGGGAGCTCACAGAGAACAGATAAGTGTAAGTGGGAGAGGGCCAGTGAGTAGCCCAAGGCTATCTGCATATGCTGGACCAGAACCAGGCCTGGGTCCCAAGATAGGGAAAGATCAGTAACAAGTAATACTGAGTCTGTCTTTTGAAACATTTATGCCCAGGTTTTTAACGTTCATTTTGAGTTTTTAAAAAATTGCATTGTTGGGGAAGTTTATTTTCAGTTATGTTTAAAATAATTGTTTTTGTGCACTGTTGGAAAAAGGGATGCATAGGCCTTGGCCTTTTGTATTGTCTGCAGGTGTTGGGTTTCTGTGGGGGAGGTTTGATTGCTTATGATCTGCACATGGTATCAGTAGAACACCAAGGAGCTCTGAAAGAATAAAAACACCTGAGCTCGGAGCTTGGCACTGTATCGAGTATGGCACTGGCCAGGATGGTGGTTCCCTCTGCTGAGGTCTGGCAGAGTATGCACCTATGAAAATGCCTCCATATCTTCTTTGGTGAACTGCCACAGCAATACATTGCATAATTAAAAAATGTGCCAGGCATGTTAACACATGCTTTTAATCCTAGCACTTGGGAGGCAGAGGCAGGTAGATCTCTGTGAGTTTGAGGCCAGCCTGGTCTACAGAGTGAGTTCCAAGATAGCCAGGGCTACACAGAGAAACTCTGTCTTAGGAAAAAAAAAAAGAATAAATTAGTTTTATATTTTGAGAGTTATATAACATAGGCTGGCCTCAAACACCTTATGTAGCTGACAATTACCTTGAACTTCTGATCCTCCTGCCTCTACTTCCCCAGTTACTGTATTATAGGCAGGCACTTTAACACTTGGTTTATGTGGTGCTGGGGACCAAACACAGGGTGTTGTGCATGCTAAGCAGGCTCTCTATCAACTGAGCTATGTTCCCAGGTCCTACTATTTATCTAAAAAACATTCTCTTCAAAGTTTATGTAAATGTAAGTGTAATGCCCACGGAGGCCAGAGGGGGCATCAGCGTCTCTGGAACTAGAGTTTTTGTGCTAAGGACTAGCATTTGGGTCTCCTGCAAGAGCAACAAGAGCTCATAACCCCTGGGACAGGTCTCCAGCCCCTCGTATTTATCTTGGTTTGGTTCTGGAGCTCCTTGAGTGACCAGCTCTGCTCGGGCTCAGCCCGCTGCTCTTGGCATTACCCAGTTTGCAGCTGAGCAGGGTGAACCCCGAGTCCCAGCTTCACCTACCGCCTCAATGCACAGAAGCCCGTCTCCAGTCTGCGGGTTGTACTGCCCACTGGGCGCCTCTTTCTTCTGGAAGAGCCACTGAAAGCGACTCTCCTTTTTGGTGTTGGTCACCTGAGGAAGACAGGATGTGAGACGACCCCATAGGGCTTTCCATTTAAAAATAAAAACCCCGCTCAAATAACTTCCTTTACTAACTCCTGGCAGGTCCCACTGAGACTCATACAATAAAGTCAGCTGATCCCTCCCTCACACCATATGTCAAGTCTGCTGGTCTCTAGATTCTGACTTTTGCTAATGTCTCTTCCTGTCTCCTGCCTCCCTTCTGCTCTGTTTTTCTTGTAAATATTTAGGATTCTCTTCTCTCTCGCGCTCTCTCTCTCTCTCTCAACAGGGTTTCTCTATTGTAACTCTGGCTGTCCTGGAACTCACTCTGTAGACCAAGCTGGCTGGCCTTGAACTCACAGAGATCACTCTGCCTCTGCCTCCTGAGTGTTGGGATTAAAGGCACGTGCCACCACTGTCTGGCAATACTTAATGAGTCAGATGTCACCTCCTCCAGGGAGTCTTCCTGATAGTACCCCAAGTGCCACTCCTGCCCCATAATTAATGAATTTCCTGAATGTATCTGATCATGCGTAAGGCACGCTGTTTTCCCGTGATTCTGCCCTGTGTTGTGGGTTCCCAGAGGCCTAAGGAAACTAAATGTATGCCCAGGAGCCTGCTGGTGGTTTTCTTCTCAGAACAAGTATGCTGGAGAGGGGGCACCTATATATGTTATCAAAGGAGCTGCGAAATGCTGGAAGGTCCTGGGCTTTGGAGTCGGGGAGACTCAGTTGGGACCCAGCCCCCTGTAACCTTGTGAGTCTCCCATTTCCCTGCTTGTCTCTGAGGTGGGGCCGTGAAGTCCCGGTGACTGTGAGGCAGGTGAAATTAAATTATACCGCAGTGCGCTGCGCTGTGCAGGGACTGCCGAGGGTTATAATAAACACAGGAAGCCCCTCGTCGTAGAGAGCCCTCTCCTCCCCCCAGCTCCCAGGCCTTCTGGGGCCCGAGGGTGCTCCAGAGAGGTTTAGCTTAAGGCTGACCCAACTTTAATCCTGCTGCCCCCCGCCTCTGTCTCTGTCTCTGTATCTCTGTTGCTGTTTCTCCCAGGGACCACTTCCCAGGCCTGAGATCAGCCAGGCACAGGAGTTAGAATTCCAGAGTGGAGTGCGCAAGGGCAGCCACTGGGCTGGGGGACAGTCACAGGCCACGCCTCACTGGGCTGATGGGCGAGTTGAAGGTGGGATGTAGACTTGCCTTGCACGTCAGAAGCACTTGGCAGTCCTCTGTGACCTTCCACTTCAAAGGCTCCTGGAAATAGGGTCCTGCAGAGGAAGAGCGAACATACATACCCACAAGACCTGAGCTTTAGGCTGAGCCAGCGCGCTACCTGGTGGCCAGACAGGGGAAACCAGCTGGGTAGGCGCTGCCAAAAGACCCTAGACTCCAAGACCAGAGCAAGGATTGGGGTGAACCAAGGGCCTGGGGACTCCATAAAGGAAAATAACTTTCAGGAGGCCCTGGCTCTTGGGCTGGGAAAATGCAGCTTTGTTCTGTCACCAGGGTAGGCCTTGACCAGATCACGGTGAACCTCCCTGGCTGGGTTGGTATTTTCCAGCTGTGACCAATGGATCTTACCCTGCTTTCTCTTCCAGTCTCTTCTCTTGGCGTCTGCCTTCCTTAGGAGCTTGTCAAAATCTGTGGATACAGCGGGAGGGAGCGGCGTGAGGGCAGAAGGCAAAGGTACCTAGAGCGGATGCTGGGGTGGACAGAAGCCCAGGGATGCGCTCAGCAGACCCCAGAGGTGTGAGCCTGGCGCCTAGGGGTGGGGGTGGGGGGATGCACAGGGAAGGATGGGCTCACAGGCAGGTGGGGAGGTGCTTCAGGGAGGAGTGGGCCCAGCTCACCGTCATCTACCAGGGCGAGGGTGATCTGGTTCTTGGCTTTTCCGTCCTGGAGCTGGGCGGTGTACGACCCCTTGTCATCTTCCGACAGGTGCTGGATGATAACCTCCACCAGGCCCTTGTCTCGGTCAAAGTTGATCTTGCGGTTCTGGGGGAGCAAATCCTTTGTCCTTTGGGGAATTTCCTGTTCTGGGAGTTCCTCTGAGGGCACACCCCAGGATGTGATCAGACCTGGGGTGCTACGTGCAGAACTGTCAACCTCCAGGACCTGGGCCGGGGCTCCCAGTGACGTTTTCCTGCTTGAGTTCTAGACTGGGAATGCCCCAGCACCCCGTGCTTGGATTAATTGTAATTTAATAAGTTCTATACTCTTAATGTGACTCATAGTTGGTTATTTTCAACTTCTTTTACAATTTAAATAGAAAATCATTACATTTTTAATTTATTGTGTGTGTTTGGGGAAGGAACTTGATATGCCACCGCACAGGTGTGGAGGTCAGGGAACAGCTTGTGGGAGTCAGTTCTGTTTCCTCCTCCCTCTATGTGGACCCTGGGCACTGAACTCGGGTTGTCAGGCTTGGCGGCAAGCGCCTTTATCCACTGGGCCATTTCTCACTCACCCCAGTTTTTTTTAATTTACAAATTTGTTTATTTTTGTAATGTGTATGATGCTTTGTCTTCATGGCTGTCTGTGCACCGTGAGCATGTAGTACACATGGAGGCCAGAAGAGGCACCAGATCCTCTAGACTAGAGTTACAGACAGTTGTGAGCTGCCATGTAGGGGCTGGGAACTAAACCTGGGTCCTTTTCAAGAGCAGTCAGTGCTCCTAACCCCTGAGCCACCTCTCAGCCCCAGCCACCCACGTTATTTTGAAGCAGGGTCTCATGTAGCCCAGGCTCGCCTCAAACTTGCCCTGCAGCTGAGGATAACCTTGAACTTCTGATCCTTCTGTCTCTACCTCTTAAAGTGATGAGATTACGGGCTAATACTATCTACACCCATTATTCCTCTAACAGTTTAATAGGAACTTTCTAGAACTAACAGTCGTTTACTTTTTGCCACATATGAACAGTTTAAAAGCTTTATTCTCCCCATTTAGGTCCTTAATGCTCTGGCCTTATTTGCAAGTGTGATTGAAGGGAACGAGCCACTTTTATTTTCTGTAAGGACAGTGTACACCGAGGCCTCTAGACCTTACAGTGCCTCTGATAACGTGTGGTAAGCTCAGTGTGCAGTCTTTACACACAGTGTTCAAATCTACTCCCTGGGCTGTTCCTTTTGATCCTGGGACAACCTTCTCTGCCGTGCAGATACAGACAGGGAGGCAGAGACAGAGACCGGGCACCCACAGAACTGTTGATGGATTCCTGGCATCTGCCTGATATTTCCTCTGATCAAAACAGTTACTCCCTTTTCTGAAAGATACAGTTCTTTTCTTCCTCCCTCCCTTTGTCCCTCCCTCCCTTCATCCCTACCTCCCTGTGTCCCTCCCTACCTCTATCCCTCCCTCCCTCCTTCCTTCTGTCCCTCTCCTCTCCCCCTCCCCCTTCCTCCCCCCTTCCTCCCTCCCTTGGTCCTAATTCAGGGTCTTGCCCATGCTGGGCATGTGCCCTACCACCGAGCTGCACCCCCAGCCCTAATCTGTGTCTTCCGACAGCTGCTTTGATATCTGGAGATGGAAACTCACAGCTGATACGACACTGTTATGAGACCAAAACCGATGAGTTTTCAGGTAAAAACAACTGAGCGTCGATAGCCCCTTCTAACAAGCCTATTGACCTGTGCATTAAAATGAAAACAATGTAATACTCTCATATACAGGTCATTTAGAACGAAGCCCCGTGTGTTTCAGCCTGTAGATCCTTGGATACAATGACCTGACCTACAGCCACTGCCCCTTGCTCTGATTTATAGTGAGAGGAAAAAAGCAATAGACCAGAACAGGAAAACAAACAGGCACGTGGAAAGTGGCCGAGAGCAGAGAAACTCTCCCCTGAATGTCTGTCTAGCTTGTGCAAAAGTGGTTTATGTTTCTATCTGAAGCAGAAGCTTAGGCTTGGAAATGGTCAACCCCAACATAAGCTTTCCATCTTAAGGGTGCTGGGTGTGTGTGTAGGTACATTTGAAAGTGGCAGTGGCATGAAATACCGCCCCCCATACTGGTTAGTAACTGGCACCCTTCCACTCTCTTCCTGCTTCGCCCCCCGCCAAGTACTGGAATCCAGGGGTCCTCATCTGCACCCCCACTGCTGGAAAGTCAAATTGGCAGTTATTTCTGAAATGACAGCTGGCCCCAGGCACCAGCTAACAGGTGAGACCTTGGGCAGGGAGCCTCCCCAAGGCCTGTGGGCACCATTTACCGGTGAGCTGAAGATCTCCTTCTCATTGAAGATGAGGTGCAGCTCAGCTGCTGGCGACAGCTTCTCCACCTCCAGCCAGAGCCGCACCTCACCTTGCTCTAGGATGTCCACGTTCCAGCCAGAGATCAGCTTGATTACTGGGAGACACAGGAAGGGTGTGGGTGGGAGCCCTCTCTTCCCCTCACTCCCCCAGCCCTGCCCCAGCCCCACCCTTGGCAGTGAACATGAGAACCACTTGCAGAGCCTGAAGGAGCTGGGCCTGGATGGAGGCCTGTAAACTAGCTGCAGACTGAATTGATCTCAGAAAGCATTCCCTCTTCAAGAACTCTGGACCTAAAACACTGGAGTCTGGCCTTCACTCCTTCCCATTCTGACTTGGCTGAGGCCTGGCCTGAGCATGACGTTTGGCAAAGTTCCCAAGGTGATTCCAGTGTGTGACCAAGTACTTGACTGGGCTTAGGGATTCCACTGTCCAGAGGCAAAGGAGGGAAGAGGAGGTTTAGATGATCTAATGTCCAGGTGTCTCAAGAGCTGATAAGGATGAGGATGGTGGTGATGATGGTGATGGTGGTGATGATGTCAATGACGATGATGATAAGGATGGTACTGGTGATGGTGATGATGGTGGTGGTGATAATGGTGATGATATTGTTGGTGATGAAGATGAAGGTGGTGATGATGGTGATGATGATGGGGATGATGGTAGGGATGATGATGGGGATGATGGTGGTGGTGATGATGGGGATGATGGTGGTGGTGGTGATGATGATGATGATGGGGATGATGGTGGTGGTGGTGATGGGTGGTGGTGGTGGTGATGATGGTGGTGGTGATGGTGATGGTGGTGGTGATGGTGGTGGTGGTGGTGGTGATAATAAAGATGGAGATGTTTATGCTTAAGGGGGGGTGCTGCCCTGTTTCCCTCCTTTGCACGTCTCTGGCTCCCTGCCGTCTGTCTCTTCCCCGTCAATATGCCTCTGGTCTCTGGTCTTCCAGTCTGTGGTCCCCTGTCTCTTGCTCCCAGGTTATATCCTTGCTCTCTGCCTGGCTCAGTTCTGCTCAGCACATGTCCACGGGCCTTTAGGAACCAAAGGAAGCTGCACCCCAGTGTTTACCTGGGTTTCTGATCTCATGACTCAACTTCTTCAGCTTGTTCAGCTCTGTGAGAGACAGGGAAGGAAACAGATGCAGGGTTAGGACACAGGGTTCCATCTTAGTCATCCTAGAACCTCTGTGCTGAGATGTTCCAAGAGAGCTCCACAGAGACCGGTGGTGAGCACTGTGGGCAAGTTCTGGGGCACTGTGGGAGTTGCTGCAGCTACCCTTGGCCACCCCAAGGTCACCTATGCTCTCCACCTGCTCAAAGAAACACCTCATACATGCCAGGCTCAGTAGGAGTGACCACATTAGTCCCTAGCTCTGGACAGGTTGAGCCTCAACGTCCACTTGGCTTCTATGGGCACTCCTGCCTGGGCTCTGGATCCAGGATCTGTTTCCCTAGGGAGTCGGCAGGGAGTAGAGCCATTACCTTCCTCTGTCAGTGTGTGACTTGCAGAGATATCTTCATCAGCATCGGTGACCACCACTGAGTAGATACCCAAGTCCTGAAGGTCAGGCTCTTTCAGGATGACCTTGGACCTGGCAGAGAGAGGCAAGCCAGGGCTCTGGGGTAGGACTTTGGTCTTGTGCATTGAGAGGTGAGGAGATGGAGACTTTTGGCTCTGGTGGCCTATGCCCCATCCTGGCCAAGCTGGACAGCAGGGACAGCTGTACCCTTGCACCCCCCTGAGGTCCCCTGTGGTCCGGCAAAAGCTCTCGAGCTGGGCAATGTGGCACATGGTCTACAGCCAAGCAGCCAGCGACACCGTGTCTGCTGGAGGCAGCGGCACTCACAGCTCCTTACCGAAAAGGACTCTCCAAAGAGTGCTCTCATTTCTACCCCTAAGTGCACCCTGTAGAGGAACACTTGGGATTTTTACGTTAAGAAAAAGCTTTTGATTTAACTGACAAGTCATTAGAAGTCCGTGTTCCCACCCCAGCTGTGGTAGAGTTGTTTGCGAGTTGGAATCGGAATGCTTGATGCAGGTGGCTGTCATTTGGTTGGGTGCAGTCGTTCTGACACCTGGAGCTTGTCTTTGGGATTGCGTGCTGCGGTTTATGGGAACTTTTGGCTTGGGTCATAAAAGGTCTGAAGTCCCGAGAGTCAGGGTGGGTATTGGTTGGTGGTTCGTTGTTTGGGTTGCTGTTGTTGGTGAGTGTGAGAACAACGGTTGGAGAGATTCGAGCTTAAGACAGCCTAAAAGAGGCTGCGGAGATCTCTACTGCTACAGCACCCTCCCTTGCTTCTCCCTGAGCTGGCAGCTAGCACCACCACAGCAGATGGGGCATCCCCGGCCAACCAGTTCTGCCACCCTTGGGTGCTGCCCCCCCTCCCCACCCCTCCCCGTCCGGCCCCACTCACTTGTTAACTTCATCCTCCACCTCTACCCTCTGGGGGTCTGGGGGCCCTTGTAATCCTTGGACCACTGAAACTCAGAGGAGTCAGGGGCTTCGGGGGCTTCGAAAGCCAAGTAGATACGGCCCTCTTCGTCCACACCGACTTTGATCTCGTGGGCATCTGGGGACGAGATCCGGCACGGGTCAGCGGGTGCTTGTCCCTTCTAACCAGGTCATATCCCCTCAACTTATAATGACCTCCAGGGCCTTTCATGGTCCTCCACTCAAATGTCGCCTCCTCTGAGAAGCCCTTTTCGATTGGCTTTTCCTCTTCTTTCTCCCTTCCTCCTCTTCCTCTGTTTCCTCTTCTTACTCCTCACCCCTCTTGATTCTTCCCTTCGAGGTAAAATCTTGCTACATTAGCCCAGGCTGGCTTTGAGTTCACTATGTAGTCCGGGCTGTCCATGATTCTACAGCCTTGGCCTCTGGAGTTGCTAGGGTTATAGCTGTGTATCACCTTACCTGGCTTCTGTCTCTAAAAAATTTTTTAATTTTTTTTTTCTCTTTTCGTCTTTCTTTTCATCCCTGCAGTGCCGTGATAAAACCCAGAGCGGAGGCAAGCCCTCCCTCACTGAGCTACATCCCGGCCTTACTCCTTCTGTCCTAAACTTCCTCACGGACTAGTCTGCCGTCCACCTCTGTCTGCCCTTTCCCTGCACCCGCCTCCCCCATCGCAACAGGAGAGATGCACCTCCTCACCCGCAGCTGGGCTCCAGAGCAGTGTGGACCCCACCAAGTGCCTGTTGGTCGAATGCTTAACAGAGTAGGAAGTGAACCTGCCTTACAGTTAGCAATGCAGGTCTGTCCTCTGCTACCTGAGGGCCTTGGTGCTTTGACGGCTTTGCACTGGAACGAAGCAAGTTCTACCGTGTGAGGACCTAGGGCGTGGTTCTCAACCTGTGGGTGGCACCCACCTTGGGGGTGGGACGACCCTTTCACAGGGATCGGCTAAGACTATCCACCTGCATATCAGTTATTTAGGTTACGATTCATCACTAGCAAAATGATGAAGTAGCAACGAGATTGACTTTTTGGTTGGAGGTTGCCACAACACGAGGGACTGTATTAAAGGGTCGCGGCGTTAGGAGGAGAACCGCTGGTCTAGGAGCAGCTCAGACATGCATAGCAAGAGAGGCCAAGCCACAGGGGAAGCTGGGTATCAGATGAGGGAGTTACAGAAGTTCATTCATATGGCATAGAGAGCATGGGAGATACCCTCACGTGGAAGATACCCTTACAGCCTGAGGAAGAAGCATGTGTGAGGCCGACAAACCAGCAGGGACAGTTGAGCTGGCAGTGGGTAGAGTGGCAGGTGGGTCAGAGCCCTGGGGACAGACCTCCAGCTGCTCCTCCCATCTTCCCTCTGAGCTCCTCCTGCACTCAGACCACAGTCCCCCAGTGCAGCCTGGCACTGGTCATCCTACCTGGCTTGTCTTCCATGAGCACTGGGTCTGTGGGCACTGATGGCTGTCCCAGACCAGCTGAGTTCACGGCCTGGACCCTGAACAAGTATCGCTTTCCTGGCTGTAAGTCAGAGACCTGGAGGTGGGAGAACAGAGCCTGAGGGTAGGAAAGGTGCGCCCTCCCAGATCCTGGCCAGAGCCGCTGGGACCCCTCCTGTGCCAGGGCAGGTTGGATACATGTCTTTTTCCAGGGAACCCGGGGCCTCTCTATGCTGCCCAGGCTGGCCCGGAACTCACCATTCTCCTGCCCTACCCTCTGGGCTACTGAACTTAAAGGCCTGTATCCTCATTCTTGGCTTCCAAGTTCTAGTTTTTGTTTTAAGACAGGATCTCTTGCAGCTCAGGCTGATCTTGACCTTGCTATGCAGCTGTGGCTGACCTGCAACTCCTGATCCTCTTGTCTCTATTTACTAAGTATTGGGATTACAGGCATGTGCCACCGTGCCTGCCTGTCAGTTCCAGTTAGAAAACTGGAACTCTCCATCTGGCTTTATCTGCTGGGCCCTGATGCCTGGAACCTTCTGGGACATAAGTCACTGTCTTCCTACTAGAAAGCCCTCTCCCTTCCTGCATTTCTCATCCCTTACAGATGCTGCTTTCTCTTCAGACGCTCTGAGACAGTCCTGGGGTCACTTTCCATGCTTCTTTCTTAGACCTAAACAAGTTGTTTCATTCCTTCCCCTTAATGGTACCGGGGCTTGAACCCTGGTCCTCACACATGCATGCTAAGCAAATACTCTACCACCGAGTTACATTCCTAACATTAAAAAAAAAAAAAATCGGTTGGATGTGATGGTGCACACCTTTAGTCCCAGCACAGAGACATGGATCTCTATGAGTCTGAGGCCAGCCTGGTCTACACACAAGTTCTAGGCCAGCCAGAGCTACACAGCAAGACCCTGTCTCAAAACCAGCCAACCAACCAAGCAACCTACCAACCATTCAGCTGTGGTCTATGCCAGGATGTCAGGACGTGCCTCTGACTTCCCTCCCTGGAGCTCCCAGAATCCCCCTGATTTATCTCCACTGTAGCATTTACCACAGAAAGGTGTAATCACCTGTTACTAATGCCCATGGCGTGTTTAGCTTAAAATGTCTGGGACCTGGTCCAGATCTGGCACTAAGTTGGTGTCACGAAGTGGTTAGTGAATTACTGAGTGGCAGCCAACCATCCCAAGGTGGAAACTGGTGCCAAGTTACTGAGCCATCTGCCCTGGCCTGGGCCAACCCAGGCGGAAGGGCAAGGAGACTGTCCACCGTGCATCGGCTGACCTGTTGTAGGTGCTGACCCGGAATATGTCAAACTTGTACCTGTCTATTGATCTCACCTTCTGTCTACACTCCTGTGCCTGGAAGAGCTAATATCATCTCCGTTTATTATAGAAACTCTAATTTTGATTATTTTGAGATAAACTAGCCTCAGACTTACCATGTAGCCTTCCTCTCCCGAGAGCTGGGATTAAGGCTTGCCTCTCCACACCCAGCTTCTGTATCCTTTTTGAAGCTAAACTTTCCCCAGTTCTCCTGACTGTCTCAGGTGGCCTTAACCTCATTTGCATAAATTAAAATTCTCATTAAAAATTATTTGATGTGTATGGGTGCATTGCCTGCATGAATATGTGTGCACCACCTGTGCACATCTGGTACCCACGGAGGCAGAAGAGGGCATCAGATCCCTTGGACCTGGAGTTCTAGACAGTTGTGAGCTGCCATGTGGATACTAAGAATTGAACCTGGGTCCTCTGGAAGAGCAGCCAGGGCTCTTACCTGCTGAGCCATCTCTCCAGTCCCCTAGATATTTTCTGATTAAATGAGAAACAACATGTTGCTTGGGAGCAGTGGGAAGCAACAGAACAGTAAGGATGGGGATCCCCTGACAGTCCCCTCTGGGAGAGGACAGGGTGTAGATGGCCCTGACTTTTAAAGACATGGCAGGTGCCAGGCTCTATTTGTTACAATGTCATCCTTCCTGTCAGGCTTCCTTCTCTTCATTCAGGGCTCTTGTGGAAGGTTAAAGAACGGATCCTCCTGCCATGGAGGAAGATCATACTTCCTGTATGTTGCAGGAAGTAGTCCTCAGAGCTGCAGGAGGTAAGATTAATCCTTTTCCTAGGTCTGTTCTTATAGATGGGCTTTAAACAGAGGAAGCCTCCCCGCCCAGGCATGACGGCTTCAGGGAAGACACTATGCCATTTGAGATCCACGTCAGCTGCCTGAAGCGCCGAGCTGTTTTCTGAGTCAGCACCTTGTGCCTGCAAATGCTGCCTCCTGTAACCCTCTTGTGTTCTGACCTGTGCAAATGTTTGCAAATCATCTTCATGAAATCCCTTTCCTTTCCTCCTGTGTGTGTGCGGAAGCGAAAACAGGCACAGACACAGGGGACGAGGCTCAGGGCACTTCAAGATGGCCAAAGGAGACTCGCAGGAGTGTCCAATTTCTTGCCTGGGCCACACTAGACAAAGAACTGCCTTGGCTACACAATAAATCCAGACATGACCAAGCTGAAGACTGTAGGTCACACAAGCAAACACCACATTTAGTGGGACGCTGACATGGCTAGCTATCCTGGGCTGTTACTGGATACCCCTAGAATGTCGGAGTTTGTTTCTCGTTAAAATTCAGAAACACGAGCTGGGTGCACACCTATAGTCACAGCTGGAGGACTGTGAGTTTGAAGCCAGCCTGGGCTATGTGGTGAGACTCTTTTCAATCCTTGTTATCAAATTAATTAATATATATATTTACACATAATGCGTATGAGGTGGTAGATACGTGTTATCTTTGCATACCATTCGGCTTTGTTCCACCCCCCCACATATGTTTTCACATCAATCAATATATACACATTGTTCAAGTTCACCCCGCCTGCACCGTCTTACGGGGGTCTCCTTAAAGGACACTATGAATTAGTTCAGGTCTCCCCCTCCCCCCAGTGACGGACATCTAAGTCGCTCCCATCGTCTGCCATTATAGAGTTTGTACCACTGTCTTTGGAGCTTTGCAAGCATGCCTTGTTATTTCTCTGTTTTAACCACAGAAGCAGATTTTGGGGGGGGTGTCAAAGGATATGTGGATCTAAATGCTGCTGTAGCCAGCTCTGTCTCAGGTGAGTTTTCAGATAAGTGTCTGTCCAGTATGGAGTAGGGAATGCCACCAGCCAGCCAGACCCACCAGCACGTGACCCTGGGCAGATCACTCCCCGTCTCAGGTCCTCCCCTGCTATCAGATAAGGGCTGCTCTCTGAGGGTTGTTTAAGATTGGATATGAACGGGAACTCACCCTGAGGTGGGTGCCAGAGGTAGCATCTGGGGTGACAGGCTTCCACTCCTCAGAGCCTTTCTCCTGGAAGCTGACGCGGTAGCCTGTGACCGGCCCGGCTCCTATATACAGCGGAGGCTCCCACTGCAGCATCAGAGAGGTGGCCCGTATCTCAGACACCCTCACATCATATGGGGGACCTGTGGAGGATTGAATATGAGCAGAGATGTGGGGTTGCTCAGCCAGGCAACAGCTAACCAAATGTCCATCTACCCTGCCAGCTTTCTAGCCACACAGGTGGACAGCGAGCTGAGCAGTCCCTGTGCAAGCTGGGAGGTCTGTCAGTCATCACGAAGTCTGGAACTGCATCCTCTGGTTATAGTGAGACCTGGCCAGCCATGGTTACACAACATTTAACCCTGGACCTGAAGCTTGGCTAACTTTAAAATATGCTCAGCACTGCCTCCTCCCAGAAGCCTCCCCGGCCTTCCCTGCCCCCATCTGAGACAACACGAACCCTTCCAGACTTTTGCCACTTCAGGGTCAAGAATAGAGGTTGAGGCTCTGACCTCAGAGCCAGACTGCCGGGGCCGTGTCTCAGCTCCATCCTTTCCAGTGATGGGGACTCGGAGTTATTTACACTGTGTTCCCGTCTCCTCACCTCTAAAGCGAGGCAACCACAGTTCTTACTATATGGAGCTGGGGAGGGCAACAGCGAGATCACTCACGGACAGCGCCCAACGGCTAACACCCAGCTAACGTTAGCTGCTAGTGATCGCATCCCAGCTTGGGATACCCATCCACACTCCAGGCAAGGGCTCTGCCGCTGAGCCGATCCCAGCCCTGGGAAAGGCTCTGAGTGGAACACAGAATTGAGGCAAGCAGCGTGATGTGGCGAAGACTATTTCTTCCTAGGAGAGCTACGAGGCTCATTTGTGAGGCAGCCAGGGAGGTTACAGGAGCAGCGTTCAGGGTGGCTGACTGTCCCTGTTTGTCTAGGATTGGGTTTGGGGGATTCAGTAGTGAATTGAAAGTTCTGGGTGAGCCAGGAACTGGCTCTCCTGACAGCGTGGCCTTGGGGTTAATGAAAAGTCTGTGGCCAAAAAGAGTTCAGACGGTGTCGAGGTGGGGAACAGGTGGTGGCCTGGTTAGGGATTCTCTCGGGCAGGCTTAAGATCATCTATAGCAGCGGCTCTCAATGACCCTTTCACAGGGGTCACCTAAGACCGTCTGCCTATCAGATATTCACACTACGATTCATAACAGTAGCAAAATTACAGTTATGAAACGGCAATGAAAAGAATTTTACGGTTGGCATCACCGCAACATGAGGAACTGTATTAAGGGGTCGCAGCGTTAAGAAGGTTGAGAGCCATCGGTTTACAGAATCAGGTTGTGCAGAATGTGGGTGAGGTGCGGACTGACGGCAAGGCAGGATGCCCCGGTCGGGCATCGTGATGTTGGCGTGTGAGGGAGGGTGGAGACAAGTGGATATTGGCTCCCGCGCTCTCACCTGGCTCGGGCATCGTCCACTCTTTGCACTCAAACAGGCTGCTGGGTGCCGACAGCTCACCAACACCTGCCCAGTTCACCGCCCGGGCTCGGAACTCATAGAAATGACCTTCCTGGAGGTTGGTGACCTGAAGAGGTGAAATTCAGACTGTGGAAGCTGAATCCCGGGCAGGAAAGGGCGAGGCGCCATGACAGTGGGAAAGCCAGACCAGGAAACCCATGGGGGCTTCCAATATGGCTGCGCCAGGGGCTACTGTGTGGTGGACCCTGGAGAACTCAGAGGCCTTCCCACCAAGCTTCTTGCATCCTGCACAGCAGTAGTGACGGAGGCCGTGGCCACAGTCCAGCCTCACCTTGCACACCCTGCTTGGGGTGGGCTGACTGCTGACTGGGTGCCAGTCTGGCTCCTCTGAATCATGCTGATCCACGAAGTAGCCAAGGATCTTGCCGCCTCCACGCCGTTTGGGGGGTTTCCATCCGATGACCATTTCGTTCTTTCCACAGTATAGGAGCGCAAAGTCGTATGGGGCCGATGGGGTAGCTGTGGAAGGCGAGGACTGAGAGGAGGGCTCCCTGGGGTGGCTGAATTGTGCTGGGGCCCCAGGGAGCTGATAAGCCTCCCCTGGTGGGTGCCCACCCTGATCCAGGAGGTCTCTCTGAGCCAGCATCAGCTCCCTTCAAGAGTGTCTCTGAGTCTGATCTCTGAGAGCTTCCCCACTCCCTGGAGAGGCCTGGGATCAGTGTTCACTGTAGGCTCAGGGTGCTCACCTTTTCCCTAAAGGAGAGACTGAGCAGAAAGCTCTGGTTCCCTCAAGTGGGTGTTGGTTTCAGTCCTTCCCAAGTATGGCCTTAGCTCCTACCCAGGTCAGGCTTCCCTGGGGACCGCAGGCTGGACTCACCTAGAGCCTGCTTGACCCTGACAGGCTGTGTTGCAGCTGAACTCTCTCCAACTCCGGCCTCACTGACGGACCTGATGCAAAATTCGTACTCCTTCCCAGTCCTCAGCCCTGGAACCATGAACCTGGGAGAGAAAAGTTCAGACTTCCCTCAGGGAAGTCCCAACAGCCTGATGCTATCTGAACTGCTTTATGGGATAAATGATCACCAGCGAGATAGGAGTAGAAGGTTCTAGGCTAAAATATTGCCCCCTGTCTCATAGTGACATATGAAATGATACATGGAGGGTATTGTCCTTAGGGTTGTAAAGAATATCTGTGTTGTAGAGGTTTATTTTAGTTATATATAAAATAATTGCTTTTGTTGGGTGAGGGGCTGACTGGATCTTGGTGTTTTGTATTGTCTGCAGGTGTTGGATTTCTGTGGGGGGATGTTTGATTGCTATGATCTGCCCCTGAGGAGTTCTGAACCAATAAAACACCTGAGCTCAGACGCTCAGGTTCCACTGTCCAGTATGGTTGCCGTGACAATGGTTCCCTCTGCTGAGGTCTGGCAGAGTTTGTACCTATGAATATGCCTCCTTGTCTTCTTTGCTGAGAGACACCGTGGGTGTACTGCTACATAACTGTTCTTCTCGAGTCCATCATCCATATGCAAAGATGAGAGGCTGGGTGGTAGTCTCGTTGATAAAGTGAGCATCACATGTGCCTGAGAAATGAGTTTGGATCTCTGGCACCAGTGCAGGAGTGGTGCGTGGTGGTGTGTATGTGTAGCCCCTGCTCAGGGTGTGTGTGCATGGGTGGAGGCAGGCTCCCTAGAGTTTATTGACCAGCCAGCCTAGTCAATTAGTGAATTCCAGGTTCAGTGAGAGACTTGCCTCAAAAAATAAGATGGCGTGCTGGACAGAGGACTCAGCCTGACAACCTAAGTTTGATTTCTGGGATCCAAATGGTGGAGAGAGAGAACTACTTCTCGCAGGCTGTCCTCTGACCTATGCATGCCCACAGTGGCACATGTGTATTCCCCCCCCCCCAATTAATAAATATATATTTTTTTAAAATAAAAAAAAGTGGGACTGGGGAGATGGTTCAGGGGTAAAGCCTTTGCAGAGCAAACCCAGAGACACGATTTGGGCTCATCAGCAGCCACAGAAAGCCAGACGTGGTGGTCTGTAATCTATAAACAGGATGGGAGGCAGAGATGGGAGAATTCCTGGGGCTCACAGGCCAGCTAGCCTGGTACACAGCAGCGAACAAGAGACCCTGTCTCAAACCTGACATTAAAGGTTGGTCTCTGACCTTCAAATATGCACAATGGCACGTGCACACTTGCATTCACACATATGAACATGTGTACATGTGTACACACACACACACACAAACACACACATACACATATACACACACACACACAGATTTTACAAAAAGTAAAGTACATCTGATGTCAGTCTCTGGCCTCCACACTCCTGTGCACATACCTACAATGAAAAATGTATGCACGCACACACACACACACACACACACACATATATACACATATACACATACTTTCACCTCTACAAACACACAAAAGATGCAAAGCTGCCTGAAAGGGGGCTGGGTCAAGGTCAAGGTCAAGGTCAAGGAAGCCTACCTCCCACCCAGTGTTGCTGGACTCTGGCTCAGGCAGTGTCTGATACCATCTACACTAACACTGCGACTCAACACCTGAAAATCCCTTTAAAGACCCTCAAGAGAACGCCATCCCATACCTTTCAATGACATCCTGACTTGTAGGAAACTGTCTTCCTTATCCAGTTTCCTCTGGATGAAACTAGAATCATGGGCCTCCCTTCCCTTCACCTGCATTTCCTGTCACTCTATGAGAGGATGGGTTAAAACAGACTCTCTAGGCCCAAGTCCTGCCCTTACTTAATATAGGAGCTCTGTTTGGGTCCTGTGCATGCCTGTCCATAACTCTGTGCCTCAGTTTCTCCAGCTCTAACAGTACAAACACTTTAAGTACGGGGATGTAGTATGAGCTGGGAGAACTAATGCATGGAAGAGCTTGGAGCAGTGCCCAGCCTGGGGTGTCCTAGCTGGGAGCTGGAGAGACAGACTTACTTGGTGTCTTGAATGGGCTTGTTGTTCACTGTTTGCCACTCTGACGTGCCTGCTAACCGGGAGTAGATGTAATAACCCAGGAGTTCTGAGCCGCCATCCACAGGCTCCCAGGTAAGAGAGACGGAGGTCTGCGTGTCTCGGAAAGCTTGAACTTGAGCTGGAGGAGGGAGAGTCGCTGGAAAACAGAGGGGCAGGGAGGGGACACTGAGTCATGGTTCTGATAGGTGAGGACGGAGAGGAGGAGCATGGGGGATTTGGGAGGACTTCCATAGCAGTCAAGGGCAGTGGCTAGCTTCCAGACCTGCTATAGAACTGGGGGACACTTGCTCACAGTCAGCTCCTATGCTAAACCCAGATGGACTGTTTGACCTGGGAGCTGTGGATCTTGAGAAAATGTCCATCCCTCCCCAAGGCTGCTGTCCAGGAAAATGCAATTCCTCATGCCTCTAGACTTTACATGTTGTTCTTCAGCTTCAGTGGCAGGGAAGCGGGCAAGGCTCCTCCCTGAGGCCTGAGTTCCGATCCCAGGTTCTACAGTCTGGATAGCCTGCCTTTTCCCTCCCCGGAGCGGCATCTCTTGGTACCTGGCTTGCCCCTCAGGGCGACGGGCTCGCTGGGTTCTGAGGGATCGCTCATGCCGTACTGGTTCAAGGCGCGCACCCTGAAGACATAGGATTTCCCCTTCTCCAAGTCCAGGAGGGCGAATCTCGGGGACCGGATGGGCGTTTCTGAGCTGATGGCCTCCCAGGTTCCACTGCCTATGATGGACTGAAGAGCAAGGGGGACTGGAGTGGGTCTGGTGGCTGCTGGAGCCCGGCTGTGGGCTGGGCCCTTTCCTAGCAGGCTCTCAGAACAGCTGTCCGCGGCTTGGACTGCTCCTGGGTGCTGATCTCTCCTCTGTGTCCTCGACCTCCTCCCTGTGACGCCTGCCCAGCCCCTCACCCTCGGCCTGGCCAGCACTAACTGTGGGTTCCAGCGGCTCACATAGTGCTAATGCCACCCATACCTGTAGCCACTTGGGCCCAAACCATCGGGACGATAGGCCCACACCTGTGCATTAGCCACAAAGCCAGCTGACTCCACCTTCAGAACACATCCAGGTCCAGTTCTAAGCTCCCACCTCACACTCGCTGCTGTGCCCTTGATCCAGGCCGACATCATTTGAATTGCTTAATGAGTCTTACTGACCCCTGTCATTCTAATGAACTATTTAGGGACTTTTCTCCTGCTCCTGCCTCCCTTTCTCCTTTCCTCTTCTCCTCCCTCCCTCCTTACTTCTTTCTATCTTTTTCTTTCATTAAAATATTTTATTATTATTATTATGATGATGATGATGATGATGATGATGATGTGTGTGAGTACCCACAGAGGCCAGAAGGAGACATCCAACCCTTGGATCTCGAGTTAGAGGTGTTTGTGAGGTGCTGGGATTTGAACTCTGGTCCTCTGATGGGGCAGTATGGACTCTTAACTTCTGAGCTTATCTCTCTAGCCTCTTTTTGATTTTTGAGACAGGGTCTCATGTAGTCCAGGCTGGCCTAAAACTCAGCCAAGAGTGGCCTTGAACTCTTGATCCTCTTGCCTCTATCTCTGAAGGGCTGAGATCACAGGCATGCACCACCATGCCTGGCTCTGGTCAGTGGCTGTCGGAGGGATCCTTTACAGCAACAGACCCCTGTCCGCTCAGAGCCCTTCCAGGCTCCCGTGTCCTTTTGACCTGTTACTAAATACGTCCCTGTGACTTGCTACCTATCTGGCCATGATTCATTTCCTTAGTCTTGAGTCTTCCTGTTGTTTTCCAGAGGCCAGGTCCTATCCCTGGGCCTTTGTACTTGCTAGAGCCCGTACCAGGAATGTTCTGGAATGTTCTTGACTCCTTCCTGCTTTATGCTTTATTCCTCGGCAACTCCCACAAGACAGTGGACTCATGTCCTCATTTTTTTTTTTTTTGTACAGCCTTAGCATGTTTCTCAGGCCTCCCCACCTCACCATATCCCCAGGGCCAGGACTGGTCCCAGTCCATGGGAGAGTGGATGACTAAGCCAGTGAATTCTCAGGAAAGCCCTGCAAGGTGGATGTTGATTTCCACACGAAGGAAGGCACTTAGGTGCAGACTTTTTGCTGACGTGTCTTAAGCCACACATCAAGCAAGATGTGGACAGGGTCTGTAAACCCCGGTGTGGGTGGCACCAGCTCAGTATCAGCACCAGCTCAGCTTACTCTGCTGTATCAGGGACTCAGAAGGCATCCTCTGCTCCCGAGCCTCTGGGCAGATGGAGGGTCGAGAGACACAGTGAGGACCTCTGCCTCCCTGGCTCTTCTTCTCCAAGGCCCATGTGGCTGTCATGGCCTAGAACGCACAGAAAAATCGCCACAGGTCTCAGCGGACACTATCCTGCACCTCCGGTGTGCCAGGCCCTGCTCTCTGCACATTCAGGTGACACAACCTCAGACCTACAAGGTGTGGCTTGTTATTAAAAACATTGTACCAGACAAGAAACTGAGGTGCAGAAGGATTGACACAAACAGCTTGCTCATGGTCACACTGTTACTGATTAGCCGAGGCAGGCTTTGAGCCCAGGAGCCTGACCCCAAGGTCAGACCTTACTCTATGGTTCAGGAAACAAAGCTTCTCTTTTGTGCATGTGTGTGTGTGTGGAAATAGCATGCCTGAGTGTGTAAGTATGCATCTGTGTGTTTGCGTGTGTGTGCGTGTGTGTATATGTGCATGTGAGTATGTGTGTGTGTGTGCATGTGTGCGTGTGCATGTGTGTGTGTGTGTGTATATGTGCATGTGTGTGTGTGTGTGTGTGTGTGTGTGTGTGTGTGTGTGTATGTAGGCCAGGTGTTGACACTGGACATCTTCCTCAATTGTTCTCCACCTTGTTTTCTGGGACTAAGTCTCTCACTGCACCAGGAGCTCCCTCATTAGCTAGACTGACTTGCCAGTGAGTCCCAGGCATCCTCCTGCCTCTGCTTCCACCGGCACCGGGGCTACAGGAGCCCACTGCCTTGCCTGGCTTTCTATATGGATGCTGGGGCTCCGATGCAGTGAGTCCTCTAGCTATCTTCCCAGCCCCCCATGTTTCCAATGATCTACAGCTCTCTTGTCCAGAGAACTAAGGCTGTTTACCTGAAAAGGCCTCTCTGGAGAACCAGAGGGAGTGATTCCTCCCTGGACATTTTAAATTCATGGATTCAGTTAAATCCTCATGTCATCTAAAACAGGCCCTGCCTCCAGGGAGGTGAATGAATTACTCGCTGCTATGTGTGGCACTCTCCCCTCCCCCTTACAGGGCTGGCTTTCCAATCTAGGATGGCGAGGGGACAGTGAGTCACAGCGAGATGAGGGAATTGGATCCCATCAGTGCTGTCTTCTGCTTGGCCTTGCCACCTCCTTCCTCCTCCTTCACGCTCTCCCCTGTTCCATCTCTGGCCCAGTGAGGACCATTTCCTAACGCTAGACATACCCCTTGCCCCTGCCTGGTGAATGCAAGCCTCACTTCCAACCCAATACGGCCTTGAGCACCGAGTCCTAGGTGAGACCCGAAGCCATTGACCTGGAGGTAGGGAGGTGCCCAGGAAACAGTGGATCTCACTGTAGTTACAGATGTCTGACCCTAGGAAGCATTAGCTGTGAGCACCTGGCCTTTCACGACAAAAGGCCACTGAGTCCATCCTCCTGCCTCAGAGTAAGTCTTCGCTCAGGCCCTTTTGGGCAGTAAATTGTCATCTCTGAAGACCCCAAGGTTGTTCCTGGGGTTCTCTGCCTTTGTCTTAGGCTATCCTGAGGTTGCTCCGAGGTCCCATCTGTACCTTTTCCAGAGAGTAAGTTAGTGGGGCTCTGCCCCGGGGACGTGGTTCCTCCCAGCTCAGAACTGCGTAGGTCTCTCTGATCTCGCTGGCGTGGACATTGGTCGGGGCCGAGGGAATGGTCACAGCATCTGGAATCAAGAGTCATTAACAGAGAGGTGAGTAGGCCCTAAAAGACCCCTAATCTCAGCCACCCTGCAATTCACAAAAGGAGCACGGAGGGCGGAAGTTTGTCTGGGGTCACCCAGAGAGCCCAGACAGAGCCAGCCCCAGATCCTGGTCCCCCGAGGCCCTGCCTAGGACTCTTCCCTATAACCCATTTATTCCACAGAGGCACAGTCAGGCAGTCCGAGGGGAGTCCGATGCTTGGTTTCCTCCGAGTTGATCCGCCTACACCTTGACCACAAATGGCTTCCCTGCTCTGCCACCCAATGAACACAAGTCCCAGAACTGTGAAGGAGCTGGTGCCAGGGGCAGAGGCCACACATACCTTCGAAGTCGTCCTTGCTGATGGTGATCTTGTTGCCCAGGTCAAAGGGAATCTCTAGGAGGCAGGATGGAGCATGGGGACTGGGTCAGGAGTCAGCTCGTCACCTCAGGTTCTGTATCCTGCCTGGGCCCGCTCGGCCTGGCAGCTCTTGCCATGCAGCCCCAAGCATGGGCTTTCTGGGTCTAGATTTCTCGGTGTCCAAAGTAGGCCCCGTTCCTCTTGGGGCCGATGGAGGCAGACACAGGAGCTCTGTGCTGAGACTCGGTGGAGTTGGGGCGATCCCAACGCATAGTGACTTCTGAGGGTTGGGGGAGCTGTGACTATAACACCTCCAGAGACGGGGCTCTTGAGAGCAGAGCTGTCCGTCAGACTGAGGGCACCTGACATCACGGCTGTGATGGGAGCTTGGGCAGGCGTCTCCTAGGGATGGGTTTCATGCTTTCCACTGGAGTGGCTGTTTTTTGTCCCCCTCAGGAGGGAGACAGGATTGTGCCTCCACCAGATTAAGACTGTGAACTCCCATCAGACTAGGGCTGGGCGGTGTCTTTTCTCTCTCAGATTAGGCCTTCCTGGAGGTTGGGCTGTGTGTCCCTGTGACGTCTAGTATTAGCTTTTCAGCTTGACAGTATATATAATTACCATGGAAACAAACCTCTGAGCATTTCTGTGGGGGAGTCGGATGAGGCGGGAAAACCTGTCCTAAATGTATGTGGCACTGTGCAGTGGGCTGGGGTCCTGGACTTTGTAAAAAGAAGAAATTGAGTTGGCTGGTGGTGGCCATCCCTTCTGCTTCCTAATCACGGGTACAACGTGACCAGCTGCTCTGTGCTCCTGGTGTCATGGCTCCCCTGCTGTGATGGACCGTACCCTCACACCGTGAACCCAAACACTCTCTTCCTTATGTTATTTTTGTTAGGCATTCTGTCACAGTAGTGAAAAGGGGAACCAGGCCACCTCTCTCTTTCTGTTCTGAGCGTCCTGCCTGGGACTGTACAATCTTCCCCTCAGGATCCCCATACTCACCAGCCTTCCTCTGGTCCGCATCATAGTCACCCATGACAACTGCTTCTGAGGCCTTTGAGGGGACACTGCTGCCGGCCTTGCTGACGGCCCGCACTCGGAATCGATAGCTCTGCCCTTCAGTGAGGCCTTGGATCGGGCACCGACAGGTTCCCCCAGGGGCATTATGGCAGGGTACCCATTCCTCCGAATCACCCTGGCACCTGTGGAAATAGAGCCTGGCTTCCAGCCCTGTCGGGATCTCAGATCCTCACAACCTGAGCCTCTGCAGGGGCTGTTTCCTGCACAGAAGCTGCAGCTGCCTCCTGTGCATGCAAGTCCTCTTCTCACACTTAGAAGTCTTTCTCCAGCCCGGGCCTAGAGGCCCTTCACTCTGTCCCTCCACCATGCTGGTCAGGAGATTCATTGTGTCCGGAGAGCTTGCCGTGTCCCTGACACCACAACTAGACAACTGAACACAGGCTGGGGTACACACGGTACCCACTGACCCCCCCTACTCTTAGGCCTGCTTTTCTCCCTAGCTCCAGTTTCAAGGGTCCACAGCATATGAAGGAGATAAGGAGTTCTATCTCTCCACCCATCCTTTCCACTCTCAAGGTGTCCCTCGGAGGTTTGACCTAACCACCAAATTCACAGGTGTACAGGCTTCAAAGTACTTAACAGTTTCTTTGTTGTTTTTGTTTTTGTTTTTTGTTTTTTTGTTTCTCAAGACAGAGTTTCTCTGTTGTAACTCTGGCTGTCCTGGAACTCACTCTGTAGACCAGGCTGTCCTCGAACTCACAGAGATCTGCCTGCCTCTGCCTCCTGAGTGCTGGGATTAAAGGCATGTACCACCACCACCATCCTGAGTTGGGATTAAAGGCGTGTACCACCACCACCAGGCCTCAAAGTATTTAACAATTTTGTCCCAGAACTCTAGGCGTCAGTGTGAAAGAGATCTGAAGCCTGGACACCCTTGGGCTACCCCTCAATTGTTCCTCCCAGTCAGCCCCTTGCTGTGTTCTGAGAATCAGGGATGAGAGTCCTAGTACGGAGCTTGCTTTTTCCACTTCTTGCCCCCCAACCACTATGTTAATTAGTATTCTGCCCAAGGGGCTCTGCCACACCAGAATGCCACTTACAGCTCAATGGAGTATCCAGTGATGGTGCTACCCCGGGTGTCGCTGGGTGGGGTCCAGGTCACGGTCAGGCAGTCTTTATGCACATTCAGGCACCGGACATTAAGCGGGGAGCCCGGGGCTCCTGGATTCTCAGCTGCAGCATCTATCCCCGGAGGGAAAAAAGTATGTGTTGGGAGTTCATTCTCAGCCCGAGACCATTTGGCACTTAGAACTGCCCCCAACTCCCATCTGGCCTCCTCTTCCCTTGAGTCCTCAGTTCTGACCTGGAGGACCAGCGCCTGGGGGCTAACCCGGCTCCCAGCTAGACAGCAGCACCTGGGGGAGGGGCTACAGTAACAATCATCAGGTGCCCACTTTATACCAGGCACCCGAACAGTTGACTTAATAAATATGTGAGCTCCGGAGCAAGCTCCATTTCAGAGGTGGAAACTGAGACTCACAGAGGTAACACAACTTGTTTGAGGGAACCCAGCTCACAGAGTGACCAAGCCAGGAGCGGAAGACAGACAGGGTTAAGACACTGGGAGGCAGAACTCAGTGACCAGAACCTTCCAACACTGTACAGAGCCCTCCCTCCTGGTCCCCACCAAGTCTCCTCTTGGAGACTCTGGGGACTTGGCTGTGTCTCTTTGGATCCACAGGATGCTACTGCAGGGACCCTTAGAGATCAACCCAAAGTCCTCTTCTTACAGCAGAGGGCCCGGGCTCTGAGAGTGCAGGGGCGTGGATGAAGTCTCCCCTGCGGAGTTGTGGTCTCTGGTTCCGGCTGCCCCTCCTGGCCACCATCCCCTTACCTCTTATAAAGACATAGGCGCTCTGCTCCTGGGGCCCAAAGGGAGAGGAAACTCGGACTGTGTAGAGGCCCTCGTCCTCCTTGTAGGCGCAGGACACCTCCACGGATGCCTGGCGGTCTGCGTAGATTATCTGCCTGCGTGCGGAGGACCTCACCAGCCTGCCTGTGGAGGGGAGGAGGGTCCAGTGTGAGCTTGTGGGGATCCTGGCCTCACCCAGGAGAAGCTTGGGGGTTTTGGGGGCCCTGGCCAGGTGCAAGAAAGGGCTGTTGTGGCTGCAGGGTGAGGCTCAGGCTGGTGGTGGAGGTGGGTTTGAGGACTCTCGGGATCTCTGAGTGGGCTCTATACTCTCCTGGAAGAGATCTGGAGGAGGAGACCTGGACTCAGTGAGGGTGGGGCTCAAGGAGAGAGAGTAAAGGTTTAGAGAGTAAAAGTTACCAGGTGAGGAAACAGGAGTTCTGTGGGAAAGAGACTGAGTCTGAGGCTCAGCGGAGGGAAGTAGCGATATTTTCTTTAACCTACGTGTCCCTTGGATTTCTGATCCTCCTGCCTCTGCCTCTGGGGTGTTGGGACGACAGGCATATGCTTTCACGCCCCGTTTATGTGGTCCTGGGGCTCGAATGCATGGTAGGCAAGCATTCTCTCAAAAGGGCTGACTTGCGCTTTAATGGAGGAAGTGGGGCTTACTGAGAGATGGGAGCCTCAGTAAAGGGCCAGAGTCTCACACAGTGAGGAGAGAAGAGGACTGGCTGAGCAGATAGAGGTCAGCAAGAGACTCCGGGTCCTTGAGTAGGACCTTGAGTGGGGCTCTGGGAGTGGCCCTGCCCTGAGCTGCCTTGGAGAACTCTGAGGCTCCTCCCCCTGTCAGCACTCTATTCTGAATGATGGACAGGTTTGGGAAAACACATCAGTGTTGTTATTGCAGCTGTCCCTCAGAGCTCCCCCCCCCGCCCCCCTCAGAGCGCCCCCCCCCCCCCCCCGCAGGTGCCACCTCCTTGGGCTCAAGGCAAGGGTTTGGAGGGTGGTGAAGGCTGTGCTCCTTGCTCTTAGGCTTCAGGCCTGGTAACAGTCAGGGCCAGAGGGCCAGCCGTCCTCTGCTCCCACAGAGTAGCCTGCTCAAGCTCTTTTCTGGGCCACCCTGGAGCTCTTTATCTTGAACATGCACACACACAGACACACACACAAGTATACATACACACAAGTACACAGACACACACAGGCACACACAGGCACACACAGGCACGCACACACACACACACATGCATACAGACACTCTTCAAAAAGCTTGGGGTGAGCCACACAACCTGTTCTGATCCATGGCCTTGGCCTCTGATCCCTTCATTTTGAATACCATTGCTCACTCCAGGGTGGAGGTGACACGTGAAGCCAGTGCCTGACTCCAGCCACTCGGGCAGACCTCACTGGCAGTGGCTATAGCAGCCTCTCTGACACACGACTCTCTAAGCCCTCGCTGGTCTCTACCCACTCCTGACCCTGATTTCAAAGTGGAACCTTGGAGTCCAAAGCGGGCCCTGTTGCTCTTGGGGCAGATGGAGACAGACAAGAGCTCTGTGACTAGACTCTACCGAGTTGGAGCAGGTCTGAGGCAGGTCAACTTCCAAGGGCTGAGAGAACTACGCCCCCAACCTTTCCAGAGATGGTGCTCTTGAGGGCAGACTGTTCACCTTCCTCAGACTGAGGGCACCTCAAGAAGCAGCTATGGTCCTCCCTTGGACAGCTGTCTTCTAGGAATGTCTGGAACCTTCTCCTTCAGGGTAGGAAGGTTCTTAAGGACAGGACTGAGCCTCCTCCATCAGACTCAGGGTACTTAAGAATAAGACTGTGAGTTAGGTTGTGCCTTGACTACTTTCATTGAGGTGGGAAGACCCAGCCATGGGGGCCGCACCTTTCCCTGACTGGGTCCTGGACAGTCTTTGTGGAGAAAGGGAGCTAGGCAGTAGTTAGCACTCATCACTGGCTGCTCTCAGCTTCCTTGCTGTGGGATATGACCGGCTGCGTCAAGCTCTTGCTACCTTGACTTCCTGCCATGGTGTGCCCTTGAACTGTGAGCTGAAATAAACCCTTCTCCCTTAAGTTGCCACTGTCAGGGTGTTGTATCACAGCCACAGGAAGATAAACCAAGGTAACTTGTGACCCCACCCAGGCGTGCCCAGCTCTTCTCTGGTACTGCCTGGGGGAGGGGCTTGGCTGCCTCCTGGGATGCGGATGGGGGTTGTCCCAGGGGTGGGAGGGAGCAGGGGTCTGCCTTGGAAGGCCACAGCCTCACCATCTCTGAACCACTGGATTCTCTGATCGGCTTCTAACACATCGCCTGAGAACACACAGGTCAGGGCGAAGGGCTCTTTCTCTCGGGCAAAGATTGGCTTCAACACAGATGTAAACTCCACACTGGGGCCGAACATAGATCCTGGATCGGGGCAGAAACATGAGATCAAAGTCTTCTGAGACACCAGCCTGTCCCAGGGCCTAAATGGGAGCAAGGACTCTTCGGGGTTGTTCCCATTCCTCTGGGTCAGGATTCACAGTTCTCAGGGGAGCATCAACAGGGAAAGTAGTGCTGGGGTGGGAGGGGGACCACTTAAGTCAGTACCAGTCGGGATCAGCATCCTGTGACAGTGGTTAGCCTTTTGCGCTCAATGGTGACTGTCCTGAGAAGGACCATGGGGTCTCAGATGCCCTGCCCCCACCCCTAGCCCACTTACGTTTAAAGATCTCTGAATCGAAGCCAGAGTCTTTCCCCAGATAAGCTGCAAAAACAAGAAAAACACATCTGCAGATGGCTTGGACCCCACAATCCTTCTACATTTGGGGACGTGGTAGCTTGGGTGTGGGTTTGAGTTCTCACTTGTCAGTGGCTCCTGCAGCAGCTTTGGGGGAGGAGTCTTTTCTGTTCCTGTGCCTCAGTTTCTTCATCAGTAAAATGGGAGCCGTGATTGCTCCCTAGTGGTGTGGGTTATGAATAAACTGGTTTCCATAAATAAAGCCCCCAGTCAGTGCCCTGCACACAGTAGGTGCTTCATAAATGTCGGTTTTCCTCCTCTGTCTGGACTTGTTGGCGGGATCATACGCTGTCCTCAAAGGGGACGGTCCTGGCCAGAGACTCTGGCAGTTGGAAGTGTCATCACTGACAGAGCTGACTGGAGGTTCAGAGTGAAATGGACATGACCCCAGAGCCAGCCGAGAGCAGCTGCCCCTAGTGCTTAACTCTGCCAATCCTCACAGCAGCCGTCAGACAGATGGAGAAACTGAGGCAGAGTCACCCAGCTAGCCCCGGGAAGTCTGAGCCATGATGTGACCCTGGTCCCCAGAGTGAGGTTCAGAAGTGATAAGGAGAGGTTCCAGGTGTTACACAGAGCTGTGGGAGACTTAGTATTGGAAACTGGGGTCCTGCCTCCCTGGGCAGGGACGTGCATAGAGACCCCTGTGTCGTCATGGGGTGAAGCAGAGGGCGGCAGCAGTATCTGTGAGCAGATGCCTCAGACAGGGATCCTTGAGTTACTGACCTTGATGGAGGGAGGGAAGGGCAGAGGTATGGAAGGAGGGTGAGGGAGGGCTGGATAGAGAGACGTAGTGTATGACCAGTATGTGACCTTGGGCACAGCCTATGGGGCAGCTCAAATGTCTACAGAGAACCTGGCTGGCGACAGGGACAGCTGCCTCCCAAGAGCTATCTCAGGAATGCCCAGAGAGTAGAGGCCTGCAAAGGACAGTTTAACAAGGATAGTGACAGGCAAGAGGGTGGGGCTGGACAGCTGCCCTGGGTGGGGAGAGGGAGAGGGAAGAGACAGAGACAGAGAGGGAGGGAGGGGGAGAGAGAGAGAGAGGACGAGATACAGAGACAGAGAGACAGAGAGACAGAAAGTGTGAGAGACACAGAGACAAAGAGTGAGAGAGACAGAGAGAGACAGAGGCAGAGAGCGTCCACTGCCCCTTTGCATAGTCAAGTAAACGGCACCCCAGAGAGGTCAGGCAGCTTGTCCAGGCCCACACAGCTAGCTGGGGCAGAGTCGGGATGGGAACCCCGGTCTAGCTGATGCCTGGGTGTCTGACATGCTGTAAGTTGCGATTTTTGAATATTCATGGGCAACAAATCCAACAGGAAAATACACACCAGAAAGCCAAGTGGAGTTCTGGGTGCAGATTAGAGAGGGCCCAGCCTTTGCCTCTGCTCCTGGACCACCCTGTTGGAAGCCCTCATCTGAGACAGGCTCCAGCACGTTCCCGGAGATGAGCAGGCAAGGTTGCCTGGAGCAGTTGGTTAGCTTCTTCATGGAGCTCTGTCAGTGGGACCTGAAACCTCGTCTTTTGTTGTGGCCCAGCACGTGGCCCAGCATCTCCACTTGGAGGACAGTCTCCCCCTTTTCTAGCCTGCCTACCTAGTTCACATCGAGTTTAGTGACTGACTCATGATCTCTCATAACCCTGTAGACAGAGCTAAGTTCAAGGCCAGCTTGAGCGGGGCCTTGCCCGCTGGGGATGAGTGGACTTACAGCGGATGAGGACTTTGGCGAAGGAAGAGGCCTGGCCGTAGGCATTCTTCACCAGGACAGTGTAGGTGGCCGAGTCCTCAACCGTACATCTGTAAAGGGGGGAGGGAGAGGTCCCGCAGGAGGGCTAGGCTCCACGGTGAGCACGAGCCCCTCTGCAGATGGGAAAGGCTGGGTGGCACGGGGGCCTGGTGGTGCATGGGAAAGACCCTGGGCTGTGTGTTTTTGATTGGGGCACCAGAGTTCTCTGAAAAAACTAGGGATATAACATCAGTTTAAAGAAGCTCAAGGGAAAAGGCTTTGAAAATACCATAGACCATGCTGCATTGTTTTTACTGACTCTGGGAGATCAGAGAGGTGAAGGATTCTCCCAGAACCACACAACAACTAAATTCAATGCAGCTGACTGCTCCTCTTTCCAGGTACTGCCTTCTGCCCTATCCACATCTCCACGTCAAAACCCAGGAGCAGGGCTTCCTCCTTTCACAGAGGGCAGCAGACTTGCTGAGGCCTAGTGCCCATGCCGGAACTGGGCACAGTGCCCAGATCTTCTGTTTCAGACCTGGTTCTCACCACTAGCCAGACCAGGCCTGTGTGTGCTCATTAGAACATGGGCTGGTCCCTCCCAAGGTACCTGAGGACAGAGAAGGGAGGAGTGTGTGCCCATCTGCCCCATCAACAAGCAAAGAGCTCCTTTGGATGAGGTAAACTGACACCTGAGCCCTTAAGAAAGGGCTTAAGGGTCCAACTTCAGCCTCAGTGGTGTTGGGAACTGAGCCATGGGGGATGGGCCACGCTGGGTCTGTGGTTTTACCTTCTGATCTCCAGGGTCAGCAGCCCGTAGTTGTTGGTGATTCGGTACTTGCCAGCTGGAAAGAGGCGGGGATCGATCCGGATGTCACCCTTGTACCTGTGGAGACACAGTAGCTGTGGTGTCTGGGCTGGCGACACCCAGGGTAGAGCGTTCACTGCCTCGGCTGTCCACACCTGGAAGATGGGGTGCACAGAGCTGGCCCTGTATAACAGACTAACTGCAGGGCTTCTGTGCCCTGAAGAGGGTGGTGGTTTAAGGCTTCCTTGGCCCTGCACACTGTGGATGCTCAGAGATCCATCCTGGTCTGGGGTAGCTGTCAGAGGCACTCCCAGGGCATGCCGGGGATCAGGCCTTGTATTTTCACTCCTCTGTGAGGGGTCCACACCAATGGAAGTCACACAACCTCTCTCTATAACTCCCCAGGGCAGATGCTTATAATCACTGCTATTTATTTATTGAAGTATTGAGAGTGGCTCTCGGTTAGCCTGGGCTAGTCTTGATTTTGAAATGTAGCCAAGGATGACTCTGAACTATTAGTATTCCTGCCTCCATCTCTCAAGTGCTGGGATCACAAGTGTTGGGCTCCAGGATTAGTTACATTTGCTTCCTCCTCTCTTCTCCCTCCTCCCCTTCTCCTTCCCCTCCTCCATCTCCCCTCCTCCTCTCCCTTCGCTCCCCTTCCCCATTTCCTCCTCCTCCTCCTCCTTCTTTGGGGTCTCACTATGTAGCTCACTTGAGCCTTGAATTTGAGATCCTCGGGGCTCAGCCTTCTGAGAGTTGGGGTTACAGGACACGCACCTCTACATCTGGCTTTCTGTTCTTCATTTTAGCTCTCAGCTAAATGGCCCAAGGAAACCTTAAAGGTCTGTGGAGCTGAGATGCAGGCTCAGCATGGAACACCTACGTAGGACTCATGAGACCCGGGGCTGTCTCAACAGCATGGATGGCTCTTTACTGTGTGTGAACACAGGCCTGGTAGGGTCCTCGTCAAAGACCACCCATTGCTCTCCCACATCAGTTTCTGGCAATCCTAAAGAAGCAGGATTTACCCTGGAACCTCCCGCCCTACCCCCACCCCACATACTGCCTGCCTCCTCCTCTTTCTCTCTGGGAGGCGTGGTCCTATGACAATGGTCAGGAAGGTCCTCAGCAAGCGAGGACAGGTGCCACATGGCCGCTGCTACACACTCTGCTTCACTTTGACCTACTCTGTGTCCTGTGGCTGGAAAAAGGCTGGGATGTTGTGGGCAGAGTTGCCAGTGGCCAGCGCTGTGTCCTGAGACCAGGGACAAAAACAAATTCCTACCATATTTAGGCTGCTGAAAACAAAACAAAGTAACTCAAGACTCAGGCTGTGTCCCAAATAAAATTAGGACTTCTGGATATAGGACCTGGATGTGTGTGTGAGCGTGTGTGTGTGTGTGTGTGTGAGTGTGAGTGTTTGTGTGAGTGTGTGAGTGTGTGTGTTTGTGTGAGTGTGTGTGAGTGTGCGTGTGAGTGTGTGAGTGTGTATGTGTAAGTGTGTGAGAGTGTGTGTGCGTGTATGAGTGTGTATGTGTGAGTGTGAGTGTGTGAGAGTGTGTGTGCGTGTGTATGTGTGAGTGTGAGTGTGTGTGTTTGTGTGAGTGTGTGTGTGTGTGTGTGTGTGTGTGTGTGTGAGTGTGTGTGTGTGCCTGCTGGGGATTGGCCTCTAGGACTTGCAGGTGCTAGGTAAGTGCTACTCTGACTGAACCACTGAATCAGTATGTTTGTTGTTGTGGTGGTGGTGGTGTGTGTCTCAGGGGTGAAGCAGAAATGCCTCTTCCTGCTCAAGTCCTGGCAGTTGAGGTTAAAGAGAAAGGCTTCCTTGTTGCAATCAGAGGACTCCCCAGCCTCAGGATGAACTTTCCTTGGACCTGGCTGGTGCCTGGACCTGCTTGGACCTGGCATCTGTTTGGGTGCCCTGTTTGTCTCCATGGCCACAGAGAAAGGTGCACCCGCTCTGTCCCCAGGCTGTACCCATTTAGGAAAGAGGCCCAGCTAAGTCTCCTGTGGGGAGGGCAAGGCTTAATCTGGGCACATGTCCCTCCAGGCTCTCAGGGCCAGGCTCGCAGCCCACACCTGTCAGAAACATTCCAGACACCTCAAGCTGTCCAGGCTCTGCCTTCCTCTCAAGACACAGCAGCTGTAGTTGGGGTGTGGCCTGCACTGCCAGGCCCTCAGCCTCATCCTGTCCCTCCAGCTAGAGGCTTTATTGAAAGAGACTCTTATTATTTGCCTAAATCTTCCATTGTTCTTTGAGATGATGTCTTCCTGGAGCCCAGGCCAGTCTCAGACTTTCCTGCCTCAGCCTCCTTAAGGCCAGGATCACAGGCTTGTGTCTCTATGCTTAGCTTTCCCAGTGTATTTTGGTGTTAGGGTATATTTTATTATATTTATTTTTTTGAGACAGTGTCTCCGGCTATCCTGGAACCACAGCCTGACCTTTTTTTTAATTAAAAAAATTAAAAAACAATTAATTATGTGCAGGAGGTACGTGGAGAATTTTGTATGTGAATTCAGAACCCACTGGGGCCAAAGACTTTCACTGAGCTGGAGTTACAGACAGCTGTGAGCTGCCAATACGAGGCTTGAACTCTGGGCCTTTGGAAGAGCAGTATTCATTTTTAACTGCTAAGCCATCTCCCCAGCTCCAGATTTTATATTTTTTAAGGACACTTTGTCTGAGAGATCTAGTCTAGCTGACATCTGTGAGACTAGGGTTTATTTGAGTGGACCTCCCTCCCCCTGACCAGTTCTTGCCGGAGCCCTGGTCGCCCGGAGTTCCCAAGGCATCATCTGTGTCTCTCCCTTACGGCATCTCATCTTGTCCCTGACATTGAAGCTGAGGGGTAGGACATTGCTACCCGCCCCAACGCTCCATTACCTCCCATGTACCTGCCTCGGACAGTTGCCTCATCTGGTTCTAGCCTGCTTTCCAATGCTTGCTGTCCCTACCCTTTGCCTCTCCCTGGCAGCCCTCTGAGCATTGAGCACCCCAAGTACCCTGACTTAGGTTTCTCCATCACGTTCACATGGGGTCCCAAGCAGAGCGCTGTACACCCCTGTGAGGACAGTTCCCCTCCCCCCGCCCTACAATAGCATGTTTGAGTTCTCTCAACGCTTCTGCATCTAGGAGATGCTCAGTGGTTGCTAAGTGAATGGACTCTTCTGACAAGCCTGGGTCTTGAGTAGGGGGAGACCAGTCACATGGTTCTGCTCCAGGACCTCAGAGCCAGGAGCTTCAGGAGCCACCAGAGTCAGTGGGGCTGGAAAGCCTGGCCTTGGCTTCTACCCTTCCAGGAATGCTTGGCTCTGTGGGGGCTGACCTTGCTGGCTGGAGCAGAAACCAGGCCCCTCCTAGAGACTCCCACGGAATGCTTTAAAGTGGGCTCAAGTGCCGGGGTGAGCTGGGGCTCTGACCCCCACTTTCCCAGATCTCAGTTGGAAGCAGACCTTCTTCTGAGGCCAGCCAGTTGCACACAGGTCTCTGTGGCACTCAGTGCCCAGCACACTGCCCAGTGCAGGTCTTTGAAAGCGGGCCCGCTGGAACTGGCCAGCCCGGAGGAGGCCAGATCCCTGGAGATGTCACTCTTGGTTGAGCCCCGCCCACAAGCTTTCCACCTTCAGCTCCTCAGCACTTGTGAGCTTTAAGGAGAACAACAGCTAACCATACTGCTCTCTTGCTCTGTGGCTACTGGGAGGCAGGATTCCGGAAGTGGAATCCTGATCCGCTTTGGCTATGTGGTCTTAGGTAAGTCACATTACCTAAGACCCTAGGTGGGGCTGGGAGAAGAGAGAAGGGTCCATGTAAAGTGGGCCCAGCAAGACACCCTTCTCTTCTGTTTTTGGACCGTGCATAGGCTGTTCACCCTTCAGCTCCCGTGCCACCTCTTCCGAGAAGTCTTCCTGGACACTTCAGGCCAGGCCAGCCATCCGCCCCACCCCACCCCACCCCCTTGGATCTGAGCAGGACCATGAATACACTTCTCTGTGATCAGTTCTCCCTGGGCTGAGCGTTCCTGAGAGTGAGCCCCCGGCAGGGCCTGGGATGGTTATACTGATAGTAAATACGTCGAATACTTTTCCTTATGCTGCAGCATGCCTGGTAATGGTCCTAAGACCCAGTAAACAGGGACTCCACTCTGTAGGCAACATGCCTCTTTCTAGGACATGGCCATGGTCACCCCCCTCTCTACCACCTTGTTCAGGGGACCCCTAGAAATGTTGACTCCGTTTTCCCCGACTCTTTTCCTTTTTTAAAAAGCAAAACAAAACAAAACCATGATCCTCCTGCCTTAGCCTCCTGGGATTGCAGGCATGTGCAAGCATGCCTGGCTCTTTCCCAGCTCTTGTCAAGGTCTGAGGCCTTCTTCTGTGGGGCGTTAAACCCTTAGCTGGATAACGGATCTTCAGCCCATTATCTGAGCAGGAGATGGAGGCAAAACTTGAAGCAGATGGGGACAGTTGAGTCATACGCCTGAGACCACACTCTGAGTCAGCAGAGAGACTCCTAGGCCCGACTCTGGGCTCACACTCTAGATCTGAGTATGTTCTCCCAGCAGCTCCCCCTCCCCCACTTCTGGGCCCTCTCTCTGACTCCCAGAACAGTCTCTAGTGCTGAAGACGCCCAGCTCAGAGCAGCTGCTTTCTCATGCCACCAGAATCATATTTTTACAAGGGCTGTCTCTCCAGGGGTCCAGTCTTCCAGGCTCAGGCTGGCTGGAAAGGTAGCTAAGAATATCCAAGGTCTGAGGCGGCCTGAGGCTCCCAGGCAGCTGTCTTGGCTCGGTGTGTAAGGTGGGCAGAGCTCAGTGGGCTGTGGCCTTGCTGAGACAGAGGGACTCTGGGTGAAGACAGAGGACCCCAAAGAACTCCAGTGAGGTGTGGGGCAGGGGGAGGACTCTGCTTCCAGTCCCGGGGGCTTACCAGGTGACCCTGAATGGAGAGGAGCCCTGGACGGTGCAGGTCAGCAGGACTGTGGTGTACTCCCAGACGGCATGGGAGCGAAGTGGGATCCAGAACCAGGGGCCCCGGCCGGAGCACAGCTCGATCAGTTCCTTGGCCTCTCGGACCTTCTCCTCTGTCTGGAGGTGAAGGGGTGTGCGACTTTTACGGGTCAGGGATGGCTTCCCCATAGCATTGCCCTCCCCATCCCCCCTGACATCCAGAGCCTGGCTGAGCCCTCATCCACACCATCTTGAGACAGGGTGGTTCAGTGGGCAGGGAATAGGCTCTAGGACCAGCGTTGGGACCACAGGGCAGGCAGGGCTTCGTTCTCCTTGCCTGTAAATGAGGATGAAGAAGATATTGGCTCACCCCTGTGGGGGGTTGTAATGGGGAGTGAGTCAGTCAGTCCACGGAAAACACAGGGGTTATGTAAAGAAGCCCGGTGAACTGTGACCTGGGCAGGGGGCAGGGCAATGACATCAGTCCCTGCACAATTGTGACGATCATCTAGACCCTGGGAAGTCATTCTACAAACCTAAGCTCATTTACTTTCTACCTCAGCGCAGAGCCTTTATAACCACACCCGAATCACAGACGGGAAACTGAGGCTCAAGAACAGCCTGACTCTTTTCCAGGTTACACAGCCGAGGGTAGGGGAATCGGGATTGGAACCCAGAGCCCAGAGCTCTTCCCTGGATGCCTTTTGAGAAGGGGGTGAGAAAAGACAGGCCATGTGGCAGGTGCTCAAGGCAGGGTCTCCCCAGAGCCTTACCCGCTGCCGCAGCGCCTTCCAGTTGCGTCTCTGGCGCAGCAGCCTCTGGGTTTGTAGGAAGGCCATCTCCATGCGCTCCAGGTCATTGCCGAAGCCCACCCGCTTCTGCCCACGCTCCTCCAGCTCTACTGTGGTGGTCTGGCGCCTCAGCCTAGCTTCCCTGCAGGGACAGCACTCAGACATGGCCCATCGAGGCTGGAGTGCTCCTAGCCGCCCCCCACCGCCCCACGGGATCCCATAGGGTAGTGGCACTTGGGAGTGCTTTAGGAACAAGCACAGCCTTGTATTCTCTTCTGCGTGCAGACACCTGGGAAGGGGACTGGGGATGTCGCTTGGTTGGTATAGCGCTTGCCTCAAATGCACAGAGCCTTGGCTTTGATCTACAGCACCTCCTAAGCCAGATGTGGTAACACCTGTTTCCAATCACAGCACTCAAGAGGTGGAGACAGGAGGATCAGAAGTTCCAGACCACCTTTGGCTGCATAGCAAGTTTGAGGCCAGCCTAGGCTACATAAAACCCTGTCTCAAAAAAGTGTGTGTGTGTGTGTGTGTGTGAGTGTGTGTGTATGTGTGTGTGTATGTGTGTGTGTGAGTGTGTGTGTTGTGTGTGTGTGAGTGTGTGTGTGTGTATGTGTGTGTGTGAGTGTGTGTGTTGTGTGTGTATGTGTATGTGTATGTGTGTGTGTGTATGTGTGTGTGTGAGTGTGTGTGTTGTGTGTGTGTGTGAGTGTGTGTATGTGTATGTGTGTGTATGTGTGTGTATGTGTGTGTGTGAGTGTGTGTGTATGTGTGAGTATGTGTGTGTGAGTGTGTGTGTGTGTGTATGTGTGTGTATGTGTGTGTGTGTGAGTGTGTGTGTTGTGTGTGTGTGTATGTTGGGAGGAAGGGGGGCAGTAACCACAATCCCACTTACAGCCAGAGTCTAATAAATGTGTAGTTAAGATCAGAGTGTGTGAGGCTCTATAACAAACCATTGTTTCCCTATTTTCACTGTGCCCAAGTGGACAGGTGTCCCCCTCCCCATTTCGTAGGACAGGAAACTGAGGTCCGGTGATTTGCTTCAGGAAAGCAGGGCTGTATCCCATACCTCCAAGCCCAGGGCTTGTCCCACAGCTGTGGGTCCTCTGGAGAGGGAGCCAGGGACCTTCCCTTCCTTGTGTGAGACTTGTGACTATCCCCAGCTCTGTATCCCATGGACAGCCCCTCTCTTACTTGAGAAGCTTTTTGGTAATGAGGATAGCTGCTTGGGGGCAGGCCTTTCCTGCTGTGGGGATCCCCCAGGGGGTGCTGTGGGGCTTGGTGGGGAGAAAGGGTCTGGCTTGCACTGTGCTCAGCCCTTTTCCTCCAAAAGGAACTTCAGACAGGTTCATTGTGTATCCTTGGGAGCCCAGTGGAGAGGTAGGGGACGGGACAGGGGACGGGGGACCAGGGACCAGGGACAGGACAAGACAAGACAGCCCTTCCTCAACTGGGGCATCTTGCGATGGTCATGTGACTTACCAGGACAACTCTGAGGAGGCTGTCAGGGCCAGGGCAGCAGCCAGGGCATAGTCTTGGGAGCTGAACTGCTGTTCCTCCTCGCTGCCAGGACAAAGGGGGGTCATGGCTCTGGGAGATTGCCTGGGGTTCCTAAGACCATGGCTGCACCTCAGGGCAGCAGCATGCAACTCTGAGCGCCCTTCTCATACTGAACCTCCCCGTTCATGCTGGGGTCTCAGACAGCAGGCCTGTCTCCCTGCCCCAGACAGGCTCTAAGGATGTGGAGCCTAACGGGCTGTGCCTCCCATTAGAATCTGGATATAAGGTATCCCCTAAAGGGCTTGTATTGAAAACTCAGTCCTCAGCAGGTGGACCTAGTCATTGAGAAGTGCTGGACCACAAGGGCTTCGTGTTCACCAGCCAGTCAGTTCCCTGATGGATTCAGTTCGATGGTTTTATGTGGGGGGAGAAGAAACATCGAGGGGAAAACCTTGGTTGGAGGAAGGAGGTCATGGGGGCTTTTCTTCTTCTTTTTTCTCTGTTCCTGGCTACCTTTCCACCATGATATTCGCTCTGCTTCACCCCAGACTCAGAGCAATGGGGCCAGGACTGGAACGAACCCCATAAAGGGCTAGCCAAAGCAAGCGCTTCTCCTAATGTGTTTTTCTCAGGTGCTTTGTCATGGTGACAGAAGTCCCCAACATACTCCCCATCGGGCTGGGGTGACCTGAGGGGATGACTGGTCTCCTCCCAGGCAGGGTCTCTAGAGGACTACTTAGCTCTTTCATTTAGGTGTGTGTATGTGTGTGTGTGAGAGAGAGAAAGAGTTTGGGCTATGCTTCCCTTTCAGACTGGGGTCCTGGGATGAGGCTGCTAGGGTGGAGCCATGGCTGGGGAGGGGCCACAGGGCCAGGGACTGGTGCTCCCACCTGCTGCGGTAGGTCCTCCTCTGCACAGAAGAACCCATATGCAGGCTGTGCTGTCGCTCCTCTTTCTGTTCCTCCTCCTGCCTGTGTTCCAGCCTGTGGACCTGCACAGTCTGGGAGGCGTGGAGCTCCCCGGCGCTTCTGGGACTGTGGGGCAGAGTCATGGCTGCGAGTGCAAGAACCTGTCAAAGCCAAGGCGTACGGTTGTCCTACCAGGCATTTCCCTTCCCCTCCGGTGTGCTCTGGGAGCCTCCCAGAGTGAGAGGTTCTTCAGAGGAACACAGGATCTGGGAAGGCAAGGGACCATGGTGATTGGGGCAGGCATAGGCAGAGCCCGGCTCCTCTACTGTCCCACATGCCTGGGCAGTGGGTAAGCAGGACCCCAAGGAGGAGCAGAGGCCCAGCTGCCAGCTGCAGTCCTGCCCCATCCGCCCCCTCCTCCAGGTCTCGGCTTCCGAGATGAGTGACTGCACCCTCCTGTCCAAGGCTGGGTCTCGGTCTCAGAGGCAGGTGTTCCCTCTCTCCCTCTAGTCCTACCCTTGTGCCTTTGCAGAGCTGATTTTCTCACCCCGCTCTTCTAAGCCCAACCCGAGGGCACCATGTTAACATGGTGTGTGGAGACCGTGGGTCAATGACCTGGTGCAATCTCTTGACCCTAGTTCCTCCTTCCTGCCTCCAAGTGCGTGGCCTTGGATTTGATAACCTTGCCTCCTCATCTGTAAAATGAGTCTACCATGCTCCTGGGACAGGAGACAAAAGAGTTAGTTGAGAGCCTGGGGTAGTAAGTCCCACCCTAGTGTCAGACATTACCACCATCTTCCTCAGAAGCCTTGTAAAAACACGACAGACCTAGAACTTTCAGTCCTTTAGGTATTTTTAATCTGTACCTGCAGTTTGTTTTTTGTTCAGAAAGTGCCTTCTCTTACTGCTTAATTATTTCACGGCTGTGCGCGTTCCGAATGTGTCTGTGGTGGCGGGGCCTAGGCCGCTGGGGATCAGTATGTATTTCTTCCATTTCGTTGAGGTTTGGTTTTCTGTGCTACCCACAGCTGTGGCCATGGGGGGAGGACAGTGGCTCACTGTAGCCAGCGGCCATTAAGGGCTGCTCCAAAAGGTCCCTTGGCTCCCGACAAATGTCTCGGCAGAGCCAAAGGACAGTTGCCCACTTAGGCTGGGCTCTGGCTCCTCTTGGCTAGAAAGTATCTCTGTACCCAGAGAGCTAGCCAGACCCACTCACCATCCTACCCTTCTTCCTCAGCCCTCAAGGGTTGATCTGAGGAGCGAGGGTCCGCTGCCGTCCTGGACACTGGCTCCAGGCCCAACAGCAAGGATTCGTGTGCTCTGGAGTCAGCACTGGCTCTCTCCCAAATACTCTGCCCTGATGGGCACAGCAGCCCATTGGCACTCGGCCCCCGGACCCCCTCCTCTGCGGTGAGCCACGGATGCTTTTTAAAGCTCTGACTAAAGTGTGGGATTAAGCAGAACAGGTCCGTGGCCTCCTTTGCCCTTTCCCACAGGATGAGGAGCTTTACTGGCTGGGCTGGAGTGGATGCATCCTGCCCAGTGGGTCGGCACAGGCTGGGACCTGCAGTGGCTCCCCAGCTCCCCGGAGGCTGTGATGACCTGGCCCTGGCTAGTGGAGGCTGTTCCTTTCCCAGCAGAGTCCCATGTCCCCATGCCCTGTGCTGGACCATCTTGGCAGCCCAGGGATTTGGGGTTGCAGGGCCTGTGCTTTTTCCCTGCCTGTGGGGTCGAACAACCAGGGCTCAGCCAAGGCACCCTCCATCCCTGCCGGACCTGCCGGCTCCTGGCTCTCTGACTGGCTGCCCCACGCAGGAAAGACTCCAGTTCCAAGTACATCCCCAAGGGCCTTTTCTGTTCTTTATTTTTAACTTTTATATGAAGGAGGACTCAGATCAGAAGACTCAGAAGACCCAGGGGCACACAGACAAGTGAAATGAGGAGTGGAGTTCTGGGGTCCCCCATTTTCACTTAGGGTGCTACCAAGCTCAAACTTCCCAAGCTCCTTTCCCAACATATTTACACACACACACACACACACACACACACACACACACTATAGATACACACACCATAGTCACACAACACTCCCCCACTACATGATAGACACACACACCATATACACCGGCCCCGCCCCATGACATTCCCTGTGAAAAGTTGGGGTCTCCTCAGACCCCGATTCCTACATGACTCACAGAAACAGTGGTGTTCTCTCAAGTGTCTCCAGGACAATAAGAAGGTCCCTGGTCTCTTCCTGCCCTCAGCTCCGTGAGGACCGTGAGGACGGGTGAAGAATGTGCTCTCGGAGCCTCACTCCTTAATATAGCCGTGCTGAGACAGTGCGCTGACAATGGGTGAGAGTTATGGTTGGGGGGGAGGCAGAGGGGAGGGCTGTCTCTTCCTGCCAGCACTGCTGGGCAGCAGCGACAGGTGGGGTAGCCCCACCCCCTCACGCTGCTCCTGCCCCACCTCTAGCCTCTCCAGCCCACCCCAGTCCCCGCCTAGGGGGAGTGCTAGGGGCGCCAGCCTGGTGTGGGGAAGGTGGACATGCGTGATGTTCCCAGTTATAGAAGTTTGGTCTCAATTTTCCTTCTGGTTGCTGGGTGCCTTGGGGGAAGGTGCTCAGCTTCTCTGATCTGAATTCCCTCCTGAAATACAGAGACAGTGGGGTCAGGGCTTTACGCAGATGGCAGAGGGAATGTGAGCTAAATGTGAAAACTCTCATTACTTACGAGCGATCCCTGCGCTAAGGCAGAGATGTGTGGCTTCTGCCTGTCCAGTCGCACTGCCAGTTGCTGGCGCTGCTCCTGGTCTGCCCGTGGTTGTGTATGGTGAGGCAGGCCAGGAGATGAGATGGGGAGCAGTGAGAAAGGGGCACGGCCCTCCAGAGCATGAGCAGGTCTGGGAAGATTGGGCCAGCTCCAGGTTGGAGAACATGGCTTCTCTACTGGCCTCTCCCTGGGACCACAGACATGAAGGTCACTGCCACCGGCTGCTCTTCCTAGAGCTTCAGAGGCTTCCCTGGGGAGAGCGAGTGAGAGGCTCTGAGCTCTTCAGTCCTAAGCTTAATCTCCTGCAGTTCTGGAAAAGCCTTAGCTTCCCTGATTCTGTCTCTTTCCCAGGCCGGTGCCATAGCAGCCCTGGGGAGGATGCTGGCACACGCTGCTCCACCACCCTTTTCTTTGGGAAAACAATTATTTTTTTAAAAGTTTATGTGTATGAGTGTCTTACTTGCACGCGTGCCTGTGTACCACGCGCATGCCTGGTAACCTCGGAGGCTAGAAGAGGGCATCAGATCCCCTTGAACTGGGGATAAAGATGGTTGTGAGCTGCCATGTGAATGCTGGGAATTGAACTCCGTCCACTGGAAGAACAGCCAGTGCTCTAACCACTGGGCCATCTCTTCTGCCCTCGAGCATCTTTTCTGGGTTGTTGTTGTTATTTTGAGACAAGGTTTTTGCTATGTAGTCCAGGCTAGCTTGCAACTGCCAATCTTCCTGCCTCCATCTCCTGAGCACTGTGATGTTAAGTGCGTACCACCCTGCCCTCACCATCGCCCATTATCCGTCCAGAAAGTGTGTGGTCCACACACTTGCTGGGACAGTGCTTCCGTTCTGCAGAACACAGCTTCCTATACAGGCCCTGTTGTCCCTGCTATCTGAGACAGCCCAAGGGGACGAACTCAGGCACAGGCCCGAGTCTGAGGGCATCTCAGAGATGGATTATGAGAGCCCAATCATGCTAAAGCATGCTACCTCATTCTGGTTTGATGATCTTGTATCCTGCCAGACTCTCTGTCTCTGTCTCTCTCCAGGAGCAATGTTGGGGAACTGTATTTTCTTTTTCTTTTTTGGCTTTTCCAGACAGGGTTTCTCTGCTGTAACTCTGGTTGTCCTGGAACTCACGCTGTAGATCAGGCTGGCCTCGAACTCACAGAGATCCTCCTGCCTCTGCCTCCGGATTGCTGGATTAAAGGCGTGCGTCCCATTGTCTGGAGAGAAACTGTATTTTCAATAAACTGTTATGATTTGAGCTTGGATGCCTCCCACAGGCCCATGTATCTGAATGCTAGGTCCCCAGCTGGTGGTGCTGTTTTGGGGGATTATGGAGTCTTTTGGGGCGTAAATGGGCCTCTCGGAGAGGTTGTACCTTCTTCCTAGGCTGCCTTGAGCTCCATGCTTCCCGATTCACAAGGTTTGAGGAGCTGCCACCTCACTCCCACCACAGGAGAGGGAGCTGCTGCCCCTTCCAGCACACAGTCCCGACCACAACAGAGCATCGTCTCCGAATCCATGGGCCAAAGGAAATCTTTCCTCTTTCCCTCTTTTGAGACAAGGTTTCGTGTAGACCAGGCTAGCCTCAAATTTACTATGTAGCTGAGGATGATGAACACTGCTTGTCTGTGCTCTACACGCATGCAGTACCCATAGAGGTTGGGGGAGGGTGCCAGATCCCCTGAGACTGGAGTTAGAGACAGTTGCCAGCCACCTTGTGGGTGCTGGGAATCAGACCAGGGTCTTCTTAACCACTGAGCCATCTTTCCAGCCCTTTAACCTATAAGTTTTATATTGCCTGTTATTCTGATTGACACGGTAAGGTACCATGCCACCCTGCTCCATCCAGCCACAGATGTGCACCATCCTGTGGTCCAGTGTATCCACACTGTATATGCTACACACCCACCATTCAGTTGATGGACCATCGGCACCCCTGCACTTGTGTTCGAGTAACCTTTACTGTACTTCCTACAGTTGCCATTCTGTTATGTGGTCCTTAGTCCCGGACTAAGTGTCCCCTGGACATGACATCGCCATCCTCTTCACACTTGGAAAACCGACAACCTCATTACCACCCCCCACTTCCCCCAAAAAGACAAAAACACTTCATGGTGTTTTAGTAAGTTTACCGTTTTGTGTTGGGCTGCATTCATAGCTCTCCTTGGCTGCGGGCAGCTTGTGGGTTCCAGCTGGATGGGGCTCTAGGCTCTTGGACTGCTCCCCAGAGGCTAAGGTTTTGGGAATGCTGTGGTCACTAATCTTTTACTCCTGGCTCTGCCATTCCTTGTCAAGCAAGTGGCTCTGGGACTCGCTTTTCTCTGGGTGGGACAGCGGGCAATAGGCAGGCCTGAAGACTTTTCAAGTTACGGGATGGGTGGGACTCTAGCCCCTGTGGGTCTTTGATAGTCTGCCTTCTAGCAGGATCCAGCCCAGCATTGGGCCCGGGGTGCTGGGGGAGGAGTGTGTGTGGTGATCTGGGAGGGGGCAGGGGAGGGGTTGAGGCGGGCCACAGGCCTCTCCTCAGACACTCCGGCTTCCCCTTGTTTATGTCATGGTCACCACCAGCCAGTTTATGGCCTTCCATATAAAGCAGCCATGTGGCTCTGGCAGCACTGACCAGGTGAGAACAGGCCAGCCATTCGGTTGTTTTTTTTTTTTAAATTCATAAAGTGGAGGTGGTTAACCTTTGGCCAGAGATACTGGGTCAGTGACCTTGGGAGGAGGTTAAATATTAATGGCATACAGATAAGAGCCACACCTGCCACCAAGGGTCGGCCATTAAGGGGAGGAAATGGGTAAAGGAAGGGGAAACACAGGTGGGTCCAGAGGAAGGGCGTGGTGTGCTTCTGGAGGGCCGAGATGACAGAAACGGAGTTTGGTGTTGTGTCTCAGAAATTTGGGGCACCCGTCTCTCAGGAACCCTCCTCTTTGTCTTCTGCCAGACTCAGCCTCAAGAATTCCAACAGGGTGGAGAGCATTCACTCTTGGCACAAAAAGCCCTGTGTTTGAGTGTGGACTCCATGGAGGGGTCTTGGATAGACCCTGGGCCTCGGGTTCCTCCCGGTAAGGCCAGGGAAGAGCTTGGTATAATAGCTTCCTGACAGCAGAGAGTAATGGGTGCTTCCTCTTCCTGGGAGCAGGCACAGGGCCCGGAGGCCAGGGTGGTGCAGTGTAGCCATTAAGTGTCACGAGGTGGGTCAGACAGGGCCTGGGGTTCCCTCCATGCAAAGAAGGGCTGTGAGATGGCCTCTGCCCAAACAGCTTCCACCTGTGACTTCAAAGAGAAGGCTCTTTGCCATTTGTTGCCTCTGGGGCTGTTTCCGGAAAAGCTCCGGCAGAGATTCTTCTCGTCTGCCCTAGATAGTTCAGTCCTTGCCTGCAACAGTCTCTAACCCGTGAGAAACGCCCATGAGCCAATGTGAGGGGACCTCCTTGTGTTTCCAGATTAGGAAAAAAAAATCCCAGCAGGAGTCAGTGACGGTGTATTGGGCCCTGCCCGTGTGCCTGGCGCCACAAAGCACTTCCCAGACATTAACATCATCCTTGACACCACCTCGTAAGGTGTGACGATCCCATTTCATCAATGAAGAAGCCTAGATCTGAGCTAATTCACTTGCTTGATGTCACACAGGTGATATAGCAGGAGAGGCCGGGATGCGAGCCCAAAGCCTTTGGGTTCCATGTTCTTCTCAAATGCTTTTCTCTGGACGGCTGCCTGCAGAAAAGCATTGTGAGGCACCCCTCACCTACCGATGGATTAACATCATTCCGGGGTGAAGCCTCCCGCAGCAAAGAAAGGACCCCTGGCTCACCCCTGGGAGTGAGCCTTTAGCCACACACTCTGCCTTAAATCTTGTCACCCTGCTGTCCCTAACCTTGGCGGAAGTACCTGCTATCCTCTGTCCCCTAGCTTCCGTCCAGGTTCCTTCAGAGAAGGTGGACACCTCACTCTTACTTAAACTAGACCAGGGAGCTGGCCAGGAAGCACGTGAAGAGAGACAGCTTCCAGTCCAACACCCTAGGGGCTGAAGGGTAGGGTGGAGGATGGGTCTCCAGGAGGTTTCCCGGCATTACCCCACTCCCTCTGTCCTGCCGTCTGTCCTTCCTGCCAGGCTCTGTGGCACAGGCCATTTGCACATGCTGCCGGCCTGTTGTGTCTCCACTAGAGCCTTCACCGTACATTCGTACTCCCACTTGGGGCCCGAATCTTCCTTTCTAACCAGGGCACCCAGCTGGGGCTGGGCCTCAGAGCCTGTGTCTTAGTGGGTGTGAGGTTGTCAGCTGGGTGGGGCAGGAGGAAGCCTAAGCCTGCGCACTCTGATCTCCGTTCACGATTCCCACTGCACGGTCAGGGCCAAGCCTTTGAAAAGAGAGTCCAGTTCCGTGGGCGGCTCCAGCTCAGAGTCTCCAGCACTGGGGCTCATGGCCTCAGCCTCATCCACTGGACCCTCATCCTTGGGACACACGAGGGAGTCCAGCAGGCCCCAGGGACTTGTCCCCTGGTCAGAGGGGGAACAGGAGAGGGAATGGGTGTGCAAAGGGAGGGAGAAAGGGCGGCCCTCAATCTGGACGGAGGACAGCAGGGATAGCGCCCCCTTCAGGTACTGTGGTGTCTCTGGCTCCCCACTGTGCAGTTCATGGAGGTCCGTGAAAAACCCCAGAGGTGGGGGCAGTGATTTTGGTCTCTGTGGCTCCTCCTCGGCCAAGGAGGTGACTCCCTGCAGAGAAAGGTCCCCCAGGAGACAGCTTCCAGCAAGCGTGTCTTCCTGGAGCTGACCTTTTGGCTTGAGGTGTTTGGGACTGGAGAGGATCCCAGGGGCGGAGTCTTTGCCAGAGTCTTCCCCACACACGGCATAGGAAGTGGGCCAGCTGTCGGGGATGCCCTGCGGGTTATAGGTGGAAGGCTGCGTCTTTGTCACCTGCTGTGGTGAGTAGACCAGAGTTTTGGTGTCAGAGGCTACCTGGGGTGCATAGGAAGGGGGCTGGGCTTTGGGGACAGCTTTCGGGGCGTAGGATGGCAGGGACATTATCTGCTGAGGTGGCATGTTGGCGGGCTGGAGGATGGAGACATCTGACGGCCCGATGTAGGTGACCTCAGGCAGGCTGTGCCGCTGTGCAACTCTAGGTGGCTCCCTGGGCCCAGAGACCACCACTTGGGAGTACTGGACTGGCTGAGCCAGACTGCCCGGGCTACTGAGGTCCAAAGCAGGGATCAGCACATGCTCCTGGATGAATCGCAGCGGCTGGAAGGTCAGGACACGCTGGACATTCTGTGGGGAGACAAGAATTCACTCTTTAGGACATGTTCTGTTTTCTTTTCTTATGCGATCTTGTACACAGTGTGTGTGTTTATGGGTGCCTGAATGTGTGCATGTGCGTGTGCGTGGGCAAACCAGAGACGACACTCGGTATCTTTGGCCGTTCTTCACCTTATATATCGAGGCAGAGTCTTGATAATAAGCCCAGAGCTCACCAATTCGGTTAGTCTAACTAGCCATCTTGATCTGAGAATCCTGTGTCTCTGCCTCTAGGGTGCAGGGATTATGGGTAGGCTGCCACACCCATAATTCATGTGGGTTCAGGGATCCTAACTCTGCTCCTCACGCTTGCACGGCAAGTGCTTTATCCACTGAGCCATTTTTCCAGCCGTGTGTTCTATTTCGCGATACAAATAGGCAAGACCTTCTGTGAGGGTTGTCCAGGTACGGGGGGGTCCATTCAAGATGTACATACCCCCCACTCCTGCCCACAGAGTTCCCTCCAAATGCACCCAGCCTCCGAGGCAGCCCATTCTAGGGAGGCTGATGCAGAAAGAGCTTGTGTTCGAGGTCATCCTGGCCTACATAGTGAGACCATGTTCTGAAAAACCCGAAAGAAACGAATAAACGGGTGCTGTGGCATCTGGGGGCCAGGCTGGATCTGTAGCGCGACTTAGGATCTGCTTGCCCCAGCTGATTGACAGCCCGGGAAGGAGATGGCCCAGAGTTTGGGCTGCCTCAAGGTTGTACTGCTATGAGGGACTGAGGTAGAAAAGGATGGGGACACGGGAAGGTCAGAAGAGGCTGAGAGACGTCGGGTAGCCAGGACTGTGACACTGTGAAAAATGCTCTCTGAGCCACTCAGATGGAGAGATTGGCTCCAGAGCCATACTGCTCAGCCTGAGGCTCTGAAGGGGACCTTGTGCTTGAGCAGAGGGAGGGCCTGCAGTCAGGTGCGGCCACCGATGCAATATGTTGACTCCCTAAGGACTTAGTGTTAAAACTAGGTGTCGGTCTTTGAAAACTGGAGATTTTACGTTACAATCTGAGACCTCGTTGAAAAAAAAAAAAACTGGCTGTACTGGAACTTACTTATGTAGACCAGGCTAACCTCAAACTCAACAGAGATCCTCCTGCCTCTGCCTCCTGAGTGCTGGGATTAAAGGCATGCACCACCATGCCTGGCTGGTTTTGTTTTTTGTTTTGTTTGGTTTTGTTTTTTTTGAGACAGAGTTTTATGTAGTCCAGACTAGCTTTGAACTTGAAATGTAGCAAAGGGTGACCTTGAGTTCCTGATCTTCCTGATTTCACCTTCCTCCAGATCGAACCCAGGGCTTTGTGCACTCTAGGGAAGCACTCCACCCACCGTAACCCAGCCCTTGTAATATTTTGTGAGACAGATTCTCACTCTCTATGTAGCTAAGAATGAGCTTGAAATCCGATCCCCCTGCCTCCGTCTTCCGAGTGCTGGGACAACCACCATTATGCCCGTGTTTTTGGTTTGTTTCTTTGTTGTGGTTTTTAAATTTTTATTTTTTGTTGATGGGGGGAGGTGTGTGATTCAAAGTCTTCCTGTGTATCAGGCTGGTCTGGACCCTGGGATTCTTCTGTACCAGCCTTTCTAGTCCTGGGATTATGTGACTGTGCCCACACACCCAGTTTTGGCTGTCCATTAAATAGTCAGGTGCTCTGCACCCCCAAAGATCCCCACTATTTGGCCTTCGGCAGTCCCCAGGACCTGCATTTCCCCCGGGCCTTGAGGCCCTCAAGCCACAGGGCTCCCCTTTCCATCCTACTGCCCAGACTATATGCCTTCTTCATGTACCCTGGAACCTGCCAGACCACCGTTACCACCAATCTGCTTTGTGGCAGATCTTTGTGCTTCTCAGGGGCTCCCCTATCCTCCGTGACTTGGAGGGTTCCCCAGGATCCCCTCTCTACCCCAGGTGGGTGACTCACCAAGGAGTTAGGAGGCACCGGTGGCTTGGTGATGTATCTGTAGCCCAGATAGCAGAGCAAGCCGACGAGGAAACCCATGGAGAACAGCACTGCGCCCGAGAAGGAGTAGGCCCACGTGCGGTCTGCAGAAGAGGACAGGGAAGGCTGTGTGAGGCTCGGAGGTCTCTGGACCCCATCCTGAGCAAACTCGATGTGGCCCTTTTAGGTGGAGATGAGTTATCCACCATCTTCAAGTGCAAAAGGCGTTGCTAGGGACGTAGCCCAGTTGGTGGTGTTGCCTAGCACTCACAAAGCCCTGGACCCAGTCCCGAGCATTACTGCTAGCAGGCCTGTGCTCTCAGCATCTGGGAGAGAGATGTGGGCAGAACAGAGGCTCAAGGAAATCCTTGGGTATAGGTGAGTTCAAGGCTGTTCATGAGACCCTGCCTTAAAACCAAAGGTGGGACACAGGGAAGGCCTCTCGTGGGTCCTCAGCTTGGCTCCAAGTCACATAGCCAGGGCCCTCAGCTGGCCATGGATGTCCCAGCCCAGATCATTCACATTGAGATACTTTCTAGTCACCCTCTGGGGCAAGCACCTGCACACCAGCTAGCCAGTGTCTACCTTCAGAGGAGCTGAGCCTATCAGGACGCAGGCTCTGTCACAGTCACGGGGACTTCCAAGTCCCTGCTATTCAGAGTGTGGCCTAGAAGGATCTAGAAGGTCCATCCTGCTCTGTCACTGTTGCTAGGGACTTTGCCTCCCAGAAGGAGGGCTGTGAGCAGGCTGAGCCCCTCCAGCTGGGGTCTGAGGGCCATCTTGTCACCCTGACAGGGTCAGAGAGTAGACTGGGCAGGACCTGTGCCATCTGTCCCTGCATCCAGGTAAGGAGCTGAGTGTTGGGGGAAGGAGCCAGGGAAGGCACCAACCCTCTCACAAACAAAGAAGGCAGAGCTCTGACACTTCCGCTGTGCTGGCCTGTTGTCTTGGGACAGGCACAGAGGGTTCTTGGCATGATCTGTCCTGTTGACAGCCTGAGTGGCACTTGTGAAAGACTGGGGAGGCAGAGGCTGGAGGGAGCTCCAGTGACCAGATGTTACAGAATCTGGGTCCTGCCCCCCAGATGTTACATTATCTGGGGTCCTGCCCCCCAGATGTTACATTAACTGGGGTCCTGCCCCCCAGATGTTACATCATCTGGGTCCTGCCCCTCCAGATGTTTATATTATCTGGGTCCAGCCCCCCAGATGTTACATTATCTGGGGTCCTGCTCCCCATATGTTACATTATCTAGGGTCCTGTTCCCCATATGTTACATCATCTGGGTCCTGCCCCCCCAGATGTTTATATTATCTGGGTCCAGCCCCCCAGATGTTACATTATCTGGGGTCCTGCCCCCCATATGTTACATTATCTGGGGTCCTGCCCCCCAGATGTTATATTATCTGGGGTCCTGCTCCCCATATGTTACATTATCTGGGGTCCTGCTCCCCATATGTTACATCATCTGGGTCCTGCCCCCCAGATGTTTATATTATCTGGGTCCAGCCCCCCAGATGTTACATTATCTGGGGTCCTGCTCCCCATATGTTACATTATCTAGGGTCCTGTTCCCCATATGTTACATCATCTGGGTCCTGCCCCCCCAGATGTTTATATTATCTGGGTCCAGCCCCCTATATGTTACATTATCTGGGGTCCTGGCCCCCCACATTGCCTACTTCTTTTTATGACCCCTCCCCACATCGCCTCAGCTGGCCTCAGTGAGGGAGTCCATTTCCAGATATTGTAGATATCTCAGAACCCCGACCTCAAGCTAGATCCTCCTCTAGCTCAGGGCTTTGGGGGATCTGGGCCAACCCAAAGTTATGGGCTGCCCCCGCCATTGGCACCCCATCTCTGCTGCAGCGAGAACGACATAGGCGTCTCTATGGACGTCTCCACACTTCGCCCAGAGTTAGGGGAAAGCCATCGCTTTTTGTATCAGGACAAGACAGGCCCATGGACATCCTTGGCCCGCTAGCTTTCCACGTGTCATTGCACCCGTGTGGAGGCAGGGTGGGAAGATGCTGGCAGCCTGAAGACGAGGAATGTGGGCATTAGAGGTCTGTTGTGCTGTCCATGAGCTGAGCCCCCTCCCTGTTGTGCAAGCCTCCCTGGCCTAGCATCTTTGGTGACAGCTCAGCTGTCCATGGTTGTTGAGCTCTTCCTGCGTGCCTAAGCCCTCCTAGCAAGTCACCAGAATACACAGAGGGACATGGGTGCTCTTCTGAGGTTCAGAGAGGTACAGTGACTTGCCCAAGGTCACCCCGCTCCTTAGTGGATGAGTATGACGCCACAGCACGTCCCCACAGACACTATACAATCATGCCTCGGTTTCTTCATCTGCAAAAGCTATGAGGTGAGGCGACTTTGAGACCCCTTCCTCCCACCAAGATGCTGGGATGATATTCTGTAATAAAGCAGAGGATTCTGGGATCTGGAGAGAGGCAAAGCCTAGACTAAGGGGTCAAGGCCAGTGCAGCGTAAGGCAGAAGCAGAAGGAGCTAGCTGTACACCAGATTGTAAGGTGGTGGCTAGACCCCAGCCAGCTTTAGAGCCGGACAAAACTAAAGGAGTTCACTGACCAACTGTGTAGCCATGGACAAGTTATTTAACCTCTCTGACCCAGAGTTCCTCCTGTGTAAAATGAGCATTATGCTACCGACCTTTTTTTGTGTGTGAGGAAAGGAATTGTTTAAAAAATTAAGTAATATATGCAATCACAGAGGTAAAAGAGTTCATAAAACATCTGGCAATGTTGGTGTCGGATACTTGATGGCAGAAAGTGTTTGTAACATACTTTGCTTTTAGAGAGAAAGTATCTTACATCCGCTAGCAAGAAAAGCAAGCTTCAGATGAAAGCAGCAACGGTCTCAGGTAAACGTGTGTATGCATGCCATCTCAGCCCTCAGGAGGCAGAGGCTAGCCTGGGCTACCGAGGGAGACCCTGTCTTAAAACATAACAAAAACACCAAACCCGAACAAGGCCTGTGCCACATTGCAAGCCAGCTCACAGGAGGGTGGGTAGGAAGCAGACAGATCTGCCGTCTAGAAGCAGGGTTGGGTGGGTTACCTGGGGACAGGTGACACATATCCAGCGAGGTTGGGGTGAAGGTCAAAGATCACATCGATACACGCCCCAGCTTGGCACCCACAGAGTGGTTTCTGTTTCTAGCCTCTTGCTTGCCAGGTTCTATTCTGGTGCCTGGGTCTCTCACAAGGAAGGGCATGCCCCATGCTACTGGCCAGGGCTAGCTGTCCTACAGCCTTGTCTCCTGCCAGGTAGTGACATGGGATTCAGGCAGAGAAGCCAATGTCTTTTGGGCTCTGATGGACTGAGTTTCTGGGCAAAGATGAGGACAGGAACCATTTTCACACAGAGCCGTGCACTGCTGTCCGGTTCCCAAACTGAGTTCTGAGGGCAGCTACGTTGGCATAAGGCACCCGAACACAATGATGGTTCAGCTGGGCCCGATCCTCCCAGACATCCCTGCCCTCTGACGTCACTAGCCTGCTCTAACTGGCAGACTTGTCTGGAAAATAAGCCAAAGAATAGATACTCTCCAGAGAGCCGGGGCTTTTGTTAGATTGCGTTCCATTGCTGGGGATGGAACCCCGAGCCTTGCCTGTGCTCTGCTAGTGAGTCACACCCCAGTCCCGAGAATGTGCTAGAGGAAGGGGCGGGTCACTATCTCCCTGAGTGGATGACTCAAGACTATCTATAAAGTAACACACGGTTAGAACTGAGTCCCTGGGATTGGGGCTCATTCCATCCTTCACTTCCTGTGTGACCTTGGGTTAATTATGTAACCAGTCTGAGCCTAAGTTTCCTCTCCTGTAGAACGAAGGGAACTGAAGTGCCTTCCCCCCCCCACCGACCATGAGGGGGTCATGGTTCACAGTGGCTGGTCAGCCTAGCAGGAATGCGAGCCCCCATCATCACCATTCTGGTTCCTTGGCTTTGCAGATATTGAGGATCATTTTATCTTCTATCCTCACCCCTGCACACCTCCTCCCCAAGTATTATACCCCTTGAGTTGATAATAGACATGTTTGCTTTGCCAAGAGTTTACACAAAGCTGGCCGGAGAAAAGAAATTCAGGCGTTGACTGAGGGCGGTGATTAAACATTCGCTAACTGACACCATTAGACAACTCAGATGTGGGTAAATGAAAATCAATCTTCATATATTACCACCAGTCTCCAAGGGCTCTCAGAGCGCCGCCAAGCATCCCCTTGGTTACGGAGAGGGAGGTGTGGGATGGGAGTCTACCCACACGGTCTCAGTGAACTCACCAGGTAGCGTCCTCACTCTGCACACGTACGGGGCACTCGCCTTGAACCAGAATGGAGCCAAAATTGTGACGGACCCAAGGAACTCTGTGTCTGGAGTCAGGCCAAGGAACTCATATTCTCTCTGCTTGCCTTCAAGGTGCTGAAATGGACAGAGAATTCAGGGTGATTGTGTGTGTGTGTGCGCACACACACACACACACACACACACACACACACACACGCATGCATATCACACACAGACAAATACATATACATACCACACAAACACAGAGACACACACACAGACACACAGCAGAAACACAGACACAGACCCCCCCACACACACAGATACACATATACACACACCACACAAACACAGAGACACACCACACATACAGACAGACACACACACACCACACACACACACACACAGACACACAGACACACACCACACACACACAGACACACACACGTACACACTCCTGAGACTGTTCACTCTTCCTCCTGACACTAAAATGGTAGTTCTTCATTCTGCTCTCCTCTCTTCCTTTATCCTTAATTCAATCAGCCCTCAAGCTTCAAACCCTTCTCATAGAACCTGGCCTGTACATGGAGGCAGCCTACAGATACCAGCTGCTGTGGCGACAGCATGGTTGCCACCACCATCGCTGCCTCTCCCCGACCTCCTCCACCGATCGGCCCTGCCCCCATTCCTACGTTCCTCTACCTTCCGCAGGATCTGACCCGCTGTCTCCAGCCTGGCCTCTGCAGCGGCCCCTGGCTGGTCACGAATCTCTGGCTTGGTCCCTGTCGGCTGGCACGGTCTTCTTGGTGTCACTGTGATCTTTGTAAAAGCTTCTAGATTCACAGCGCTGCTTTTCTCCAGGGTCTCGGCTGCTCAGCCCATAGTCACAAAGCAACATCCTGGTCAAACCCCATCTACAGCCCCTTGGCTCCAGGCTCTGGGGAGATAAATTACTCTTCTGTGGCCCTTAGCCAACCCAACATGATGATATCAAATCCCATGCAGTACAAGTCCGGGGCAGTCACCGTAGCGCCAGGAACCGTCCTTCCCGAGCTCTCCCTGTCTCCATCCTCACTCTGCCTGAGGCTGTCACCCTCTGTCTGCTCTCTTCCACTCGTGGGTCTGATCACTTTTTACTCTGACTCTTGGGATTTAGACTGTTTATGGACTGACTGTCCCCAGATAACAACCACTAACACGTCTGTGAGGCTTTATACGAGTTGGCCCGCGCAGGCTCGTGTTTTGGGGGCTGTAAAAGAGCCCAGGGCTGGGGAGATAGTGCAGACGTGACAGGCTAAGGCTCACAACCCAGACTCCAAGAGTTCAGTTCCCAGGACCCATGTCAGAGACCATCTCTCCAGCTTCCCCTTTGGGGCCTGGAGGGATGGCTCAGCAGTTAAGAGCACTCACTAATCTTGCAGAGGATCCGGGTTCAGTTCTCAGCAACCACGTGATGGCTTACAACTGTCCATAACTCCAGTTCCAGGAGATCGTATGCCTTCTTCTGACCTCCAGGGGTGCCAAGCGTGCATGCGACACACAGACATATACACAGTCAAAACACTCATACACACAAAAATGAATATATACATTATATATTGTATGTATATAATACACACATATCTATCACGCACAGTATAAGGAGACTGGGGTGACAATATTAATGTCAGTTAAGGTGGACTTCAACAGGAGACGAAAAGGGAGTTGCTTCATGATCAGAGGCCAACTTATCAGGAAGATATGACAAACATGTAATAAGGGTTTCAAAACACACAGCAGAAAAAAAATGCACAGAGCTAAGGGGAAACAAATAAAAGCAAAAGCGGAGCTGAAGAGTTCGGTTCTCTCATCAGCTAAAAGAATGCCCCTCCCCCACGCCAGGAAAGACACAGATGGGAGAGCCCGTTGGCCCCCACCATGTAGTTGGTGTTTGTAGAACATACTACCCTACACCTCTAAACACACTTGCTTTGTTCAAAAGCCAAGCAGATGGCAGGCCATAAAATAAACCTTCATGAGCTTAAAAGGACTAATTCAGATAGAGCGGGCTAATGGACCACAGGCTGAATTAAATTAGAAACCAGGAATCATAAAACCTTTAGTCCAATCCCAAATATTTATCAGAAGGAGCTGCTTTGATGACCAGGGCTCTCTTCCTGCTCAGTTATCTCTAGCTGTTTCCATGACAACAGAAGTAGATTAAAATTCTTCCACTGCCTGCACCCCAGGCCTCTATAACCCAGTCTCAACAGCCTCCTCAAGCTTGTCTCCCATGGTCCCTCCACACCATAGGTTCCCAAGCTTCAAGGTGAGGAAGGGGTCCCATGTGGTCTGGGGACTAAAACTCAGGTCTCAGATAGGCAGCTGCTAACATCTGAATGGACAGGGAGGGGTCCCTGATGCTCAATCTCATCAGCTTGATTGATTTGAGTGCCACCTAGGAGACGTTCTGGGTGTTTCTGTGAGAAGGCGGGTCCCGAGAAGATGCATGGCCAGGGCTCTGACCTAATGCACGGATCAATCCCTGGATGGACTTGTAATCTGACAGCTTCACTAGGCAGTGGTGAGAAGAGGGAAGTAGGTCTTCTGGAGGAAGAAGGTCACCGAACGTGTGTCCTTGAAGCCTGAAGCCTACCCTGGCCTCTTCCTGTGTCTCCTGTGTTTTCTGTTCCCTGATCTGCACTGCTCTGCTCTGCCACACCCTTCCTGCCTTGTCAGCCGACACCTCTGAGACTCTGAGCCAAGAGACATCATCCGTCCCTTAAGGTATTTCTGCCAGGCACTAGAGCAGGGTGAGGAGAACACTGCACAGGGCCTCCAGCATCCTGAGAGGCTCTGATGCCAGTGGCCCAAGGCACGCACTGGAAAACTGCCGTGTGTGGCATCAGGCTCCAGGCAGAGTGGACGGCTTTGTGCTTTTGAAAAACATTGTGCACATTCCTGCTTCTCTTTCTGATCACGGTGCAACAGTGTGAGCCCCTGGGTAAGTGAGGGCTCTGATATCATCTACGCTGTTATCTGCTGAACACAGTCCTGTAAGTGGCTTACTGTCTCCAAGTGTCTGGATTCTCATCTGGAAGATGCAGCAGCATCACGGAGCTGTGGCGAAGATGAGGGACACCCTTGGAGGCCTCAGGGGTGGCATTGGCTCTCCGGAGTTTTCCTTAAGTCTCTTAGGTCATGCTGAGCTGGCACCTAGCCTCCCCTGTTTCTGCTCTAATTCCCTCCCCCACCCATCAGGTTATAAACTCTTTGAGGGATTTTTAAGAGCTGCAGAAGAGGAAATGAACATTCACTCTACTGAGTCATGGATTAATGGTGCATTCTGGGGAGGATACATGATCAGATCATTTGCATATTGTTAGTTGTGTTAGTTTGACCTCCTGTTAGTATCCATGTTAAACCACTCCCTGCACACAGTTTCCCCAAACACTTCCAGGAGTAGAGGCTGACTCCAGGATTTTAATTTATTTTCTCTCTTTCCCTTAGGCACAGTTTCACACAGGCCAGGATGGTGTCAAACTTACTGCCTGAGAATGGTCCTGAATTCCTGATCCTCCTGCCTCCACCTCTGAGCTGGGATTACAGGAATATACCACCACACTTGGTTTCTATGGTCTTGGGAATCAAATCTAGGGTTTTGCACATACTAGGCGAGGACTTTACTAACAGAGCTTTGGCCACAGCCCCAGGACGCCAACATTTGCTAAAGAGAATGACTGGAGATATTAATAGATACTGTTCTCTGGGATGTTGAAGACTATTAGGCCCTGTCTCTACCAGGTATAGAGACGCATGCCTGTAATACTAGCACTAGGCAGGAGAATTGGTATGAGGTTGTAGTGAGTTTCAGACCAGCTTGGATTACAGAGTGATACTCTGCCTCAATCAAACAAACGCCAGCCAATGTATCAAACAAACAAAAGGGATCTGGCCCGATAAATATGAGAAATTTGCAGGCTACAAAATCAAAGCCTTGGCTCTGCAGGACTGTCAGGGCCTTGAGCTACTGTCTGTGTGAGCCTACAGAGGGAGGTCGTGGCTCATGCCCCACTAGGATTCTAGGTGTCCTGCAAGGACAAGTTTTTGGGAAGTGCCGTTTTATATAATGACATATATAATCGCCTTTGCTGAAAACAGCCCAATATACTCGGGAGATAAGGGGGTTCCTAAGGAGGCTTGGGGCATGTCCTACATTTACCATTTGGTAGGTGTGGTTGACGTGGAGTTCTAAGCGGTAGAACAGGTCGTGATAAATCTCCTCCAGGGTTAGCTGGTGGCCATCTTCCGTGGAGAAGACGGGTGTGAACGTGGGGTGGACCAGCATCTGAATGGACCTCACTTTGGGGATACAGGTCACATCAGGTGGTTTGATGGTAGCTAGAAAGGGAGAGAGAAGGGTTCAGAAGGCTTTGTGGAGCAGTAGCTAACATGTGAAAGGAAGCCTTTGGGTGGCTGGTGTCCAGGAATGAGGCTGCCCTGGGTGGCCGAGGGTGTCTGGGAGGTACCCTTGGGGGGACACCATCCCTGAGTGGTGATACCCTCAGTTCTGTCCCCATGCAGCCTGGCATCCACACTGCGAGTGTGCCTGCAGCTCCCTGCCCCATCGTCTGCTGGCAGTGACAACTCTGGGAGTGCCGATGGCTGATGGGTTGAGACAGAGTCTAACTGGTGACAGACCCAGCGCTATGGCTTCCACCCCTGAGACTCTGCTCCCTCAAGATGGAATTTTCCAAACGATCTTCACTGTTTCACAATGCCTTAAAAAATGTGTGTGTGTGCCTGTGCGTGTATATATGTATGTAGGTGTCTGTGTATATATGTGTGTGTGTGTGTGTCTGTGTGTGCATGTATGTGTGTGTGTCTCTGTGTGTGTGTCTGTGTGTGTGCCTGTATGTGTGTGTGCCTGTGTGTGTGGGTGTTGTGCCTGCATGTGTATGTCTGTGCACTACATGTGTGCCTGGTGCCCAAGGAGATTGAAGAGAGCTTCAGATCCCCTGGAACTGAGTTCAGACTATTGTGAGCTGCCATGTGGATGCTTGGAGTTGAACTTGGTCCTTTGCTGGAGCAGCCAGCGCTCTTCACTACTGAGCTAGCTCTCTAGCTAGAATGTTGGGTGTCTTGAGTTAGGGTCTCTTGCTGAACCAAAGCTCATCGTTCCAGCTAGGCTGGCCTAGCCACTGAGCTCTGGGATCTACCTGCCTCTGCACCACAGCATGGGGTTACAAGCAAGCACAGCCATGCCTGGGCATTTTTATTTTTAATTTTTTTAAAATAGGTTCTGGGAATTCAAACTCAAGTCCTCACAGTTACACAGCAAGAGCTGACTGAGCCACGCCCCCAGTCCCTACTCAGCTTCTTTGGTAGCCTGGTGATTGCTTTGGCTCTTCCTCATGACAATGGAAGCATACAGAAATCTTGCATCCAATTTCAGGAGTTTGTGCACCTCACTTTCCCTGAACCTATTTGTACAAGTCCCACAGTGATTTTTTTTTTTTTATCTTAAAGATTTAGAACATCCTAGCCAAAGAATGTTTACTCCCTAGGAATTGAAAAGTGGAGACAGGAGTGGCAAGATGGCTCAGTGGGTCAGGGTGCTTGCTACCAAGCCTGGTGACCCGAGTTCAATCCTTGAAACCCACACAGTAGAACAAAAAAGCAAACTCTCAAGAGTTGTCATATGACCTGAACACACACACACAAACACACACACACACACACACACACAGTAAGTAAATGAAAATGAATGCAAAAAAAAAATCTTTAAAAAACAAAGAAGAAAAATGGAGATAAATGTCCTCAAAAAGGAAGGAGTATTAGGATTTCACCACAGAATGGGCTGTTTCCTAACTGTGGAAAATCAGGTTGTGGAAGCGGTTTGATAGCATGGGCAAAGTTATATGGATAAAAGAGTCCCAAAACAAGAACATGACACCAGATCAGGAAGCTGATGCAGAGGATTGACACAAGTCTTTGTTTATCCTAGTGGTCATTTGGCTACTCCGAGGACCTTCAACAGATGCATCCCTCCATTGAATTGGCCTGTGCGCACGTCTATGGGGCATTTTCTTGATTGCTAATTGATATAGGAGGGCCCAGACCACTGCGGGCGGTACCATTCCCTAGGCAGGTAGGCCTGGGCTGCATAAGAAAATTAGTTGCATGTGAGCCTCTGAGCAAGTCAGAAGGCATGTTTTCTTTCCTCCATGGTTTCTGCCTTGTGTCCCTCAATGATAAACTGTGATCTGGATGTGTGAGCCTTAGATAAACCCTTTCCTTCCCCTTGGGTGGCGTTTTATCACAGCAACAGAAAGCAAACTAGGAATTACTGCTTTGAGATTAACCTGGGCTACAAAGTGACATCCAGGCCAGAGTGGGCAACAGACTAAGAGAACCCGTCTCAAAACCCAGAGAATCATGACTTCGTAAGTCAGTTCATCAACATCATCACATGATTAGCTTGTATATTGCTTGGCATCTGATATTCATTATTCATTCATTCATTCATTCATTCAGTGGTCGTGTTTGGAGCCTCTTCTATGTACCAGGCACCCTGCTAATGACTGGGGACACAGTGGGTCCCACAGGCTGTCCTGGAGTCTATGTCTTTGTTGGGGAGGTTGAGAATACACATATAAGCAAACAGTCTTTGCCAGTTGTGACCTGAGCTGTGTGGACATGAACCGAGGGTCTCTCAGTGTCTGTGGGAATTGGTTTTGGGTTCCTTCCCCAATGCACAAACCCACAGATGTCCGAGCCTATGGTGTAAGTGACCCAGGACTGCGTCCAAGCTAAGCATGTCCTCTGCACACTGTTAGTGGATAATGCCTAATGCTCTGTAAGCGCCATGTAAGCAACTGGGTATCGGTCACCCAGGGAGTCAGGACAGGAAGAATGTGGACAGACTCAATGCAGATGCAATATTTTACCCAAATATTTTTTAATCTGAGGGCTGCTGGGATAAAGAATCACAGGCTTTGACAGGCTGAAATCAGGTCAGGGCTGGAGGCAGGGATTCTCCTTGGAGTCTATGTTGAGCTAAGCCTGTGGAGCAGTGTGGGCCCTGAGGCAGGGCTACGGTTAGGGTTAGGGTTAGGGTTAGGGTTAGGGTTAGGGTTAAGGCTAGTGTTAAGGCTAGGGCTAGAGCTAGGGCTAGGGCCACGTTTAGGTTTTGTGTTAGGGTTAGAGCTAGGGTTAGGGTTAGAAAAAGGGCCCAAGAGAGAATTATACCTGTTGAATACAGAGTGTTTTACCTGAGGACTAGTTCAGGCTTGGCCTGTATGGCCATAGGGAATTATTGGACTTCATATAATCACAAGCAATGAAGAGATTTTGACCTTTTTCTTTATTTACAAGATGGGCCTGGAGTTTCAGGCGAGCAGTGAAATGGGTTAGGTCCCTAGCCATGGTGCTAGGGCTCTCCTCTGTTCTAAGATGTTTGCGGCAGTGTTAGAGAAAAGGAGCGATTTCCTAGGATGCACCCTGGGAATGGCCCACATTCTCTTAAATCCACATCTCCAACATTCCTGACTGCAGGGACCTGCTGGGTCTGCCATCCACTCCAGAAGGTCCAGGGCTTTTCCTTCACCCCAAATGCACATGTCATCCTTTCCCCTCACAGCAGATGTGCATGCCACCCTCCTCCTTTCCCCAGATGTGTGTGCCAGCTTCTCCCCTCCCCCACCCAGATGTGTGTGCCAGCCTCTCCCCTCCCCCACCCAGATGTGTGTGCCAGCCTCTCCCCTTGCTTGACGTGAGCAGGCGCTCCTACTCACTGTACTGCTGTGAGTTGAAGCGTTCGGTGATCTCAGTGACTGGTTTGTTTTCTGAGTTGACAGCTGTGACCTGGGCATAGTAATGCTCGGTGTAATTGCCCGTCTCCATAGTCAGGTTACAGGATTTCTGGGTGATTCGCTGGCAGCCCGCCTTGGCCAGCCACTCTGTCTCTCCATACCTGTAGGTGAGGGCAGGCAGGGTGTACGGTGAGTGATCGGTTTGGCTAGGCCTGTGGGTTATTAATGACGGTAAGAGCATCTGGAGGTATTGCCTCAGCATCAAGACGGTCTGTGTGGACACCGTGGTCAGCTCTCACAATGGTCCACCGGCTCAAAGTGGGCATATGATGGACTAGACAGAACCCTGCCAGCTTGAGTCCATGTTCTATGGCTCCTTGCTGCCTGGCCCTTTCACAGATCCGTGAGCCCTACTTTACAGGTGAGGATACCGGAGCTCAGAGACAGGGAGTGACTTGCCACATGTTGAACGGGCAGGACTAAGAAGGAACCTGAGGTTTGTGACTGTGCCTGAACTAGGCATGGGCAGTGGCAGTGGGGGGGAGGGGAGGACAAGTGTAGCTTCCATGGACCTAGACTCAACCACAACAGTCAGTTAAGACTGTATCACACAGAGGGCACGCATGCCAGTGATTATATCATATACTAGTTGAGGTTCTGTGATGAGAGTACTGCCATCACCCCCACTTGACAGATGGGGAAACTGAGGCTTGGAGGGGTTTCCCTGACTGTCCAAGGATACATGGTTGGAGCTGGCCCTCATGCTCAGGTGTCTGAGTCCACTGACTTCACTACTAACTCTAATTGTATCCTCCCTCCACGAGGGTAAAGGGACAGAGCTTTATCTGTGCGGGGACATTTGGAGTTGGGGATGTCCTGGAAGTGCGGGCTGCAGAGCAGGGTTGGGGGGTGGGGGTCAGGTTGGATGAGATACCTGCCTCTTATACTCCACGCTGTAGACGGTGTCTGGGGTGCTGGCTGGCCCACCATCCCACGTCAAGATGTTTTCGAAGTTGTTGGACTGGAATTTCACGTGTTGAAGGAGACCAGATGTGTTCTTAGCGGTGTGAGCTGCAGGAGGCAGGAGTGGGTGAGCTGGTGTGTTTGCAGACTGTAGACCCCCCCCCCCCACCTTCAAGGAGAGGGCGACTCAATCTCCAGCACTGCTCAGTCCTCCCACCCACTTCCCATTTCCTGCTCAGGGAGCCACGGTTTACGCTCCATGACATCCGCTCTTTAAGGGTGCCAGTCAGTGTCTTCTGCGAGCATGCCCAGCCCTGGGCAGCGGTCTCTCTACCTAATTCCAGAACACTTTCATTATTCATGAAGGAAAGTGAGTATTGGTGACCCGCAGCCCGTTCCTTTCCTTCCCCAGTTCCCGGCAATCAAAAACCTATTTGTTTTCTCTTAGGACTTTTCAATTCTGGAATTTTCATTTATTTAACATCCCGGCTTCTTTCTATGTCTGTTTTTTTTTTTTTTAAAGCAGATTTTCAAGTTTCATTTATAACACGCATCAACATTTATTTCTTTTTATGACTGAATAGTATTCTACTGTGTGGATATACCACATTTTATTTGTCCATCATCAGTTGATGGCCGTTTAGATTCCACTTCATTTTCTTACTGTTTTAATAATGCTGATGTAACCATTTGCACAAACATTTCAAGTGGATATATATTTCCAACTCTCTTGGGTATGCATCTAGAGCAGATACTATTATGTATATAATTCTCTTGCGTACACATTTCGATAGCTCTATCTTTATTTACTTACATATTTGTCTTCTGCAGTGCTGGGGATAGAACACAGGGTCTCAGGCATTGATAGCTGAGCACTCTGCTGATGAGCTCCAGCCTCAGCCTTTATTCTTAACTTTCGGGGGGATTACCAAGGGGTACTCTAAAGTGAGGCAGTGTGCTAAATTCTATCCCCACTCCTGGCAGTGTGCAGGGGCTGTCAGACAGATCTCTTTACTTCTTTGTGAATACTTACTGTCTTGCATTCCCTTTCTAACTGGAAAAGCAGGAGTGTGTATGGGAAGGAGTGTCCTCCTCCACCTCCAAATGGGGGTGTCAGTGATCTAAGTCCCAGTAGGGGACCAGTTCTGGGAAGTTGGAGGAGATAGGACAGAAGGTGGTCTGAGGGACTTATGACAGAGGCTGGGGGTGTAGCTCGGAGATAGAGCAGGGCTCAATGCACGTGAAGCCCTGGCTTCATGCCCTAGCACCCTAAATGCCAACCCCAAACCCACACAGGACCTGTCTGCCCTTGCTTCTGGCCCAGGCTCTTTGTTCAGTCACTGCAGCCTCAGACAAGGAAACCAGGGAGGGGTCTGCTGCCTCTGAAGCAATGTCCCTGTCAGTGAAGAGCCCTCAGCTTACAGAACCCTTCCCTCAGTCCAGATCTGGCCTGTGGTGAAGAAGAAGAAGGAGGAGGAGGAGGAGGAAAAGGAGGAGGAGGAAGAAGAAGAGGAGGAAGGAGGAGGAGGAGGAGGAGGAGGAGGAGGAGGAGGAGAAGAAGAAGAAGAAGAAGAAGAAGAAGCAGCAGCAGCAGTGGAGGAGGAGGAGGAAGAAAATGGCAACAGAGCCCTGGGCTCTGAATATATCAGAACAGCGTGGTTGGCAAGGGTGGGAAAGAGACAGGTGCAGGGCTTTGGGAGAAAGCCTTGAGTACATGTGTCTTTGATGTGACTATGCCTCCCTCCCCCACACATGACTGCAGCCACTGGCAGGCGGATGGTGGGAGGAAGGGATAGCTATTCCTACAGTCCAAGTCTATGTGGTTCTTCAAGGGGGATCTGTGGGCTGTAGGACTGAGGTAAGCAGAAGATGGGAACAGCCCATCCCTGCAGCTGCAGGTCTCCTGGTTACACCTCCCTGAATCTGGGTCAGCCTGGGGCAGCAGCTGTGGTAATCTCTGTTCTCCAGGCTTCCCTAGGGCCCACATGGTGGGGCCTCAGGGACAGCGTGTGAATGTTCCAACTACCTCTACCCAATGTGGGACGGGCATGGGGATGGGCTCCAGGAGAGAGAGAGAGAGAGAGAGAGAGAGAGAGAGGGGAGGGGAGGGCTGGGGAGAGGGAAAGAGCGAGAAGGGGTTGAGAAAAGGGTTAGCCTTAGCTTTGGGAGCAGAGGCGGGAAAAGCCTCCTCTTAGCCTCCTCTCCTGGTGGGTTAGACTCTGATGCAGAGCAGGCTGCTCCTGGGGAAAGCCCTGGGTAGGGTGCCTGGGTTAGGAGAGGGTGGGGGCTGAGGCTTGCACCCACTGATGAAAGAGTCAAAGGGAGGCAGGGGGGAGAGAGGTTTAGGTTCAAAACCTTACCAGAACTCAACAGAGAGAACCACCGTCATGGCAAGCGCCATACGGAACAGTGGAACCCTGAGCGTCCTCAGGTGTTCTACTGATAGCATGTGCAGATCATGAGCAATCAAACATCCCCCATACAAAGCCAACACCTGCAGACAATACAAATGTTACGGCCTCAGCAGCCCTTCACCCAATAGTGCACAAAACAACCCTTTTAAACATAAAATAAATAAAATAAAGCTTCTGCAACAGGGAGGAACTGAAGTGAGTTTCCTAAAACGGGCTAGGTGGTCTTACAGGAGCCCCTCCTAGGGACTGAGGAGGCTTCCCTTGCCTCTTTCCTTCTCTTCCCCCTCCTGTGTCATTCCTGCACTTCCTGGTTGAAAGTCTGCATTGTGAAACCCGAGAAAGAAGGAGACTTGTGGCGGGGAGTCTGGCTGTCTGGCCACTTTATAAAAGACAAGTTTCACATTTGTGTGGAAAAACAATGTATCAGCTGGTGCAAGAGCAAAGGATAAACGCATCGCCAACGTCCGCAGCGACCTGGAGCCAGCCTGAGAGCTGGGGTGGGAGCCTGTATCTGCTGTTAATGTCCCCTCGGGGCTGCTTCTTGTGCCCCCATCTTAAAGGTCAGGAGATCCACTGCTCCACACTACAACTTGTGGGATATAAGGGAACACACTTTGGAGAATTCGGGGGCTGCATTTAATCGCCTCAGCCTATCACAGGCTGGATTGCCGGGGTGGGCGATGGAGGGAAGCCCTGCTGATGCTGAAGATCCATCGGTACTGTTTGGAGACAGGAGTATAGAGCAGGTCTGCCTCTTTAGGGACCACATTCTGCACTAGAGCAAGAAGACCCATGAGTTGGCTGGGCTACTTCCTTCCATCATGCCTGAGCTCTGACTTCTGAGAGAGCAGCCCTCGATTCCATTTCGGGAGAACAGATCAAGCCCGCATCTCATGTGACGTTCTCACAGGTATGAACCTCAATCTTCACTTTCCTCGACTTCACCATGATACTCCTCAGTCCCGTTTGCACAGGTACCCTGTGGCATGTTAGTGCAGCTAACCTGGCCACTCCAGGAGGAAAGTGTTTTCACTGATCCAGCCAGAGGGGTCTGAGGAGACATGGACAGAGGCAGTGACCTAACTCCAGCTTTGTCTAGCCTGTCACCTCCTCCTCGGTCAGAAGCTGAGCATGAAGTGGTACCCCACCCCCCGCCCCAGACCAAGGCTCTACCTACTAGGGGGTGGGGACTCAGCACCCCCCGTCAGACAGCTGGCCAATGCTGGCATACTTGGAGGTCTACTGAGTCCCTTCAGGAAGCCAGGGTCTGGGGTACTCTATTGTCCTCGCCAGCTCCCTGGAGTAGATCATCTCTGTCTCCGGGAGAACCCTGAGCCCAGCCTAGTGCTACCAAGGAAGAAAATGAAACTGTTACGGAGGTTCATGGGGCAGGAGGAGGCAATTGTGCTCCCTGGCTGTCAGGGTAAGGGGGGTTTGAGGACAGGTCAGGGAGCACTCACCAGCCAGGGATCCCACAGCTAGGATGGTCAGTAGTGTCTTCATCGGCCCTGCCAGGGCCCCTTTGGGCCTGGGCTTTGGACCCTGCACCTCCACGGAGGCTGGACTTACATGTGAAGTCTTGCTGCTTTGGCAGCTGGCTCCGCCCGGCACAGGGCGGGGAATGGAGAGCAGAGTAAGATCTGGGCTGGTGGGGGCAGGGGTACAAAGGTGCCTAACCTGATGCTGAGGAATTCCAGGACCTGGGTGAAACCCAAGGGAGTTCCCTCCTTGGGTACAGAAAGGCATCAACAGCAGACGGGCTTGTTTGTCTGGTCTGGTGACTGATTCATCCTAAGGCCCTTGGTGGTGTATCAGCACACTGAGAGATGGGAAAGGCAAAGCCATAACTCCGTCTTCTTGGACAGCAATCAGCATGTATCAAAGCCCACCCTGGTGTGTATCTTCTGCCCTAATAATTCCATCACAAGAGGATTTGTCCCAAGAAAAAAAGGGGGGACAAATGAGGGGAACGACTCAGAACACCCCTTCAGCAATGACTCCTTGACTTGATTCTGCTGCTAGGAAATGCAGGGTGCCCATTTTCCCACACCTCCCCCTCCCCAGACCAGTGCACACTTGACACAACTTCCTCCGGGCATGGCTGCTGGGTGGGAAGCCGGGAAATCTTATGCTTGGATCTTGGGCAAAGAATCTCTAAAAAGTGGGGGAAATCAGAGTATAGATGACTTGGTGCGTAGAGTGTTTTCAGGCAAGCACGAAGACCACGTTAGGACCTCCAGAGCCTAAGTAAAGCCGGATGGACGTGCAGCTCCAGTGTCCTCGATCCCAGCACTCCCGTGGGTAGACGGGAGAAGAGACAGGAGGATCTCTGGAAACCGGTGGTCCAGTTAGCCTGTGGATGCGGCAGTGACCGACAAGAGATGCTGTCTCAAAGGCAACGGGAACAAGTACTGTTCCAGTTGATGCTGAAGCTGTCTTCTGTTCTCCGCACAAACATGTCCCACCCTCACGCACATGCACATGCACACACACAGAGAAAAGGGGGCCAGGATATGGCAGCACCATCAGACTGTAGACTGGGACAGTGAAGGTCGAGACTCCCCCCTGGGCCCTCATTCCACCATGACGAGCAGTCCTGGGCAGTAGTGATCATGAGGATGACGATGGACTTGGTAGAAGGTGTGAGAGTTTAAGGAACGTTTTTGCCTTCTTGCTGAGCCCCAGAGCTGATGGAAGGAGTCTGGGTTTGGGCTAGGGTTAGGGTGGGTATGATAAAGCGCCCTGCCCTGTAGTGCGTTTACCTGGACCCAACTGTAGATCAAGGCCAAGATGATCAAACCCATTCTCGCACGTGAGACTGTAGTAAGTCACACTGAGCCGCGCTCCCAGCCCTGGGATTGGCATTTTAGATGGAATGGGCTCGGAGATATGGGGATTTGTGCTTTTTTTTTTTCTGTGTTATAAGTGTTTGTTAACATCAAACTTCTGCTAAAGTTTATTTAACCAGAGAGCCAGATCTATGCTGTCATTTGTAGAAACTACATCTCTCGGATTGGTCACCTGCCTCCTGATTGGCTGAGCCCATGGGAGGCACGGGAGGCAAGCTGGAGCTGGAGAAGTCAGATATTTCTCACTCACTCTGACCCCATTTGGGTGGCACCCCAGCGGGCACTGTGTCTCCTCTGGGGCTCTTCCAACCTTGTTTTTTTCCAGCCCTGTCACATGACCAGCCCTGACGCTGCCCTAGCTTGCTTTCTAGACTGTGACAAGCACCATGGCTAAAAGCAACTCAGAAAGGAAATGGTTTATTTTGCTAACAGGCAACAGTTCATCACTGAGGGAAGCCAAGGCAGGAACTCACACAGGGCAGGAACCTGGAGGCAGTGGCTGAAGCAGAGGCCATAGAGGGGCGCTGCTTACTGGCTTGCTGTCCATGGCTTACTCAGCCTGCTTTCTTATACCATCCAGGACCACCAGCCAAGGGGTGGCACTGCCCACAGCGAGCTGTGTCCTCTTATAACAACTATTAATGACGCTAGTGTATGTCAAGTTGACAACACACACACACACACACACACACCAAAAAACCAACTAAACAGCACACGTACCACGGTCCCTTCCATCTTTCCCTGTGGATGGAAGGCAGAATAGCACTCATCTGTGGGGATGCTGGCGGCTTCCCAGTTATGGTTGGACCCACAGTCGCCTGCCACCTGAGAACTAACTCCTTAGTAGAGTCCCTTGGGAATGGACCTGGTGGAGAAAGGGGCTTTAATGACTTGAAGGGCAAGCTGGAGTGGGAACTCTACAAAGTGCCAAGAAGAGACCCACAGTGACAGCAGACAATGGGAGACCAAGGTGACTGGCCGAGAGGACATGCTGCTGCCACACCAGACCCGTGGGACAGGAAGGCTTTCCTTGGGGTTCCAGGGGTGCGGGAGAGGAAGGAACCCAATGAGGGCCTCTAGATTGGTTGGTCTAGGTCATCACGGGAACGAAGGGGTGGTGTCCTAGTTAGCATTAGCTGTCAGCTCGACAGAGCCTAGGGTCATCTGAGGGAGCCGCAGTTGAGGGATTGCCCGGATCAGATTGGCTGCAGCCACGTCTGTGAAAGATTGTTTTGGTTGATAATTGACATGGGGGAGCCCAGCCCTCTGTGGGCGGCACCATCCCTAGGCAGCTGGGCCTGGGCTGTATGAAGCAGCTGGCAGAGCATCAGCCGGAGAGTGAGCCAGCACTCAGCACTCAGTCAGGACGTCATGATGGACCGTGACCTGGAAGTGTAAGCCGAAACAAACGCTTTCTTCCCCAAGTTGCTTTTGGTCATGATGCTCATCACAGCGACAGAAGGCAAACCAGAGCAGGAAATAAGATGTTAAAGAATTTGGGGGCTGGCAAAATGACTCTGTAGGTAAAGGCACTTGCTGCCCAGCCAAGCAACCTGAGCTGGATCCCTGGGACTCGCATGGTGGGGGGAAAGAACCAACTCCTGAGGGTTGTCTGCTGACCTCCAGACTCAGTGCCACAGCACGCACGGCCCTCACAAACAAACGACATCATTTAAAAATACATTGGGAACATCATTGTGTGTGTGAGAGAGACAGAGACAGAGACAGACAGACACACACACACACAGAAGGCGGGGCCCTCCATGTCTCACAACAGGGCTTTGGGTAAGTGTTTCCATCTAAAGTAAGATATGATGGTTAATCTTGATTGTCAACTTCATTGGGTTTAGACTCATGATGATGGTCTAATAAGAATGTCCCCATAGGGTCATAGATTTGAATGTTTAGTTACCAGGGAATGGAGCTGTTTGATAGGATTAGAAGGATTAGGAGGTGTGGCTTTGTTGGAGGAAGTGTATCACTAGGGGTAGGCTTTAAGCTTCCAAAAGTCCCTGACAGGCCCAGACTCTCTCTCTCTCTCTTTCTCTGTCTCTGTCTCTGTCTCTGTCTCTTTCTCTGTCTGTCTGTGCTTGTGGATCAGGATGTAGCGCTCAGCTACTCTTCCAGCGCTGTGCGTGCCTCTGTGGTCCCCGCCATGATGATCATGGACTAACCCTCTGACACTGTAAGCGAGCCCCCAGTGGAATGCTCTCTTTTGTAAGAGTTGCCTTGGTCACGGTGTCTCTTCACGGTGACAGAACGGCGACTAAGACACTCACCATGGAAACTAGCCTCTGGTCATGTCTGCGAGGGGCTTTCTAGATTAGATTAACTGAGTTGAGAAGATCCACCCTAAGCGTGGGCAGCTTGTGGACTGGAGTCCCAGATAGAGTAAGAAGGAGAAAGTGAGCGGAACCCCAGGTTTCATTGCTCTACTTCCAGACTGTGGACCCAATGTGAGCCGTCACTACCACCGTGCCTTGTCTACCCCCTCAACCTACGAGCCACAGTAAGCCCTTCCGTAGGTTGCTTTGGTTGGGTATTTCATCTGAGCAGTGGGTAAAGTTTCCAAAACACAAGACGGACACAGACCCTGCAACAGCGATGGCAGAAAACATCGTGTCCTGGGAAAGATTCACTGAACACTCCGACATAAGAAAGAGCACAGATAACCCCCACACAGCACCAGCCTGGTAGGACACATCCCACCACCAACAGAGACGAAGCCTTGAAGGGTATGAGCGCATGAATGGAACCATCTCTGGGTGGTAGTGGACTTAGAAGCCAATTTATTTCCTTCCTGTGGCGTAGCTGCATTCTCTAAAATGTTTATTGGCGTGTATTATTTACTGTTCTGCTGCCGTGTGATTAAACACCATGACCAGAAGCAACTTACAGAAGAAAGAGTCTCTTTTGGCTCACAGTTACAGAGGGACAAGAGCCCATTGTGGTGGGGAGGCATGGCACAGAAAGCAGGCATGGCCACAGGAACAGTTTGGACTGTGAACGTGAAGAAGCAGAGAGAGCAAATTGGAAGTATGATGAGGTTATGAACGCTTACAGCCCACCCCTAGTGATCTACTTCCTCCAGCGAGGCCTCATCCCCTGACCCTCCCCAAACAGCCCCACCAACTGGGGAGCAAATGTTCAAATATATGAGCCTGTGGCGGTGGTCATTTCTCACTCAGACCGCTACAAGGAGCCATATTAACTTCTGTAAAAGAAACAGCCTTCTGTAAAGGTTACCAGACAAGCAAACAGGTAGCCAAGAAGGGCTTTGGCCAGTCTTGAGCCCTTCCTGGAATGTTATCTTCTCTCCCTTAGCCAAATTCTCAGTTCTCCAAAGTTGCCTGGGATTGTTTATCCTCCCAAAATGTGCATGTAATTGACGATTCCAGTCCATAATAATCTCATCTCAAAAGCTTCTTGGAGGATCTAGAGAGATAGCTCAATGGTTAAGAGCATTGTTGCCTTTGCAGAAGACTTTGGCTCCATTCCCAGCACCCGATGATGGCACACTGTGATTTCAGGTTGTGGGGAACCTGACTCCCTCTTCTGGCCTCTGCTGGTACTGCATGCTGTGGTGCACATATATACATACATACATGCAGACAAAACATCTATACATATAAAATAAAAATAAATAATGTTTGAGCAATCCTCCCAGAACTGTAGTCTACCCCACACATGGCACTGTCCAGTGTAACTTGCCAGCGTGACACACAACTGAAGAAAGACGCCTGGGTAGGAATGGAGGGGAGGTTGGAGAACCATTTACAGTTGTTTTGGAGGTTTCTTCATGCAGGAGAACCCAGAGCATTTCTGCATAACTAGTTTTAGAGAGGAAACGAGGAGTGTCAAGGGGAGACACGTCTATCACTTTAAGGGGCTAGGTCTCCCTACCAGACTAGTTTAGGTAGCACTGCCTAGTGTGGTAAACCGTTCCCTCTCCCTGGAGGGTGTAAAGTGAAAGAGGTTCCTGCTGTTTTTGCTCCTGGGTCTCTAGAAGCAGATGGTTCTTGAATTCCTGGGGAAGAAGTGATCTGAGAGCACTGAGCACCCTTTGGCTGATTTCTAGGAGAGAGAGCAGGTGTCTAAACACCGGCGTGCAGGGCCAGTTGTGTAGCGGAAATTCTTCTTGCTCATTCTGGCTCAGGACGTCAATCAGGAAGAGCCCATGCTCTGTGTCTGATTTCTTCAGCACTCCTCCCTTTAGCTTACCTCTGAGCCTTTGCAGGAGCTGTTCCCACTGTCTAGAATTCCCTTTCCACCCCTCTTTCCTGTCTAACTGAGATTCACTATTCAAATCTCCCTCCATGACAGCTTCGCTGCACGAGCTGCTCTTATACTGGAGGTGCCGTTTCCAGAGCCCAGGGAGCACATTGCTGTTTTCTGTTTCTTAGTGCTGACTTGGGGTCCACCTCGAAGCATGCTGTCCTGCACACTTTTCTGTGGGGGGCATCACAGAGCAGATACTGGGTAATATGTGTTGATTGACTGGGTGTGCCAGGGGAGCTGGCTGGGGTTGGCTCTTCTGTTTCTCCCTGTGTGTAGACGGTTTTCCTCCCCGAAACTCAGCTTTCTCAGATACATGGGGATGAGGCTCTCCACTCCCCAGTGGCCATGTTATTGCATAGGACAATGTCCTTAGGACAGTTTTTGAGGCAGTGGACTCATGGAGTGCATATCTCCTTGTCTGGCTAGTTTTGTGTCAACTTGACAGAAGCTCAAGTCATCTGGAAGGCAGGGACCTCAATTGAGAAAACGCCGCCGTGAGGTCCAGCCGTAAGACATCTTCTTAATTAATGATCCATGGGGGAGGGCTCAGCCCACCGTGAGTGGGGCCAGCCCTGGGATGGTGGTCCTAGGATCCTGCCCTGTTTGAGTTCCTGCCCTGACTTCCCTCAGTGATGGACTGTTATCTGGAAGTCTAAGCAAAATAAACCCTTTCCTCCCCAAGTTGCTTTGGCTATGGAGTTTGATCACAGCAGTAAAAATCCTGACTAGGACACCTCTGTTACAAAATGAGGAACCAAGGGCTAATGGAGACTTCTGTAAAAGCCAAGCGGAGAGCACAGTGATGCATGTTCACCCAGGAGGTCAAGTTGGCAGGTCTCTGAGGCCATGTTCAAGGGTGGGACACTTGCACCAAGTCCTAAAGATCAGCCCTCCAGTGGCCACTTCGTGGGGCTTCAAATGATCCCACTTCTGACCGTTTTCCTCCTGAGAAATTTTTACAAAACCCTGAGTATATACATGTCTAAATAGGTCTACAGATCAAATGTTTACGGATCATAAATCATAGAAATATTTATTTTAAAGCAACTCTTTGCCGTTTGTTAGTATACAAAGGCAAATTTGCATACTAATGAGATGGTGTGCTTGCTTATTTTTATAGAAATAATTAAATCTTGGCTGAGTGTTTCCTACAGAGCACCTCCAGTGTTTGTCAGAGTCTACTTCCATTTCAATTTTATAGTCAACACCTTTCATAGCACACAGCAAAATGGCAGGCCAATTTTTAGAGTCATTTCAGGAAGTCTTGGAAATTACATCTTAATCCCAAGACAAAATCTCTTCAACAATTTTTTTAAATGATCTTTTTAAAAGGAAGCTAAATCAGCATTTCAAACACCGAGCAGTGTTGAGCTGGAGAGATGCTCAGCGGTGCAGAGCGCTTGCTGCTCTTGCAGAGGACCTGAGTTCAGTTCCCAGCACTCAAACTGGGCAGCTCATGACTGCCTGGAACTCTGACCCCAGGGCATACAGTGTTCTTCTCTGCCTCTGCAGGCACCTGCCCTCAATGGACATACCCACAGACCACATGTAGATAGAATCGAATCAAATCAAGTCAAATAAGCCTTAACATCAAGTGTTCTAACATGATGCAATCCAAAGACGTGCTGATTTCACACCCGACGAGGAGTGACAGAAAGATACCGAAAGCCATGATGTGTCTGTAAGAGCGGAGAACTTCTAGTGTACCGTACCATGGGGCCACCAAGATGTCATAGCAGGTACAGGCACTTGCCACCAAGCTTGATGACCTAAGTTCGAGTCCCAGGACCCGTATGGAGGAAGGAGAGAAGCGTCTCCACAAGTTGTCTTTTGATCTCCATGCTCTTACCACAGCTATAAAGAAATATAATCTAAAAATAAAATCGGCGATCCATAACTTACGTCTGACCGGATGTGTTTCAGGCAGTGATCACTGACGCTGTGTGGCGGGACCGCATGTGTGGTGCTGTGTGCCCAGGTAGCAACACACGCAACATGCGAGAACGTCCTGGAAACGCCTCAGATGCGTTATAGGCCACGTGTCAGAAACCTTACCGTGACTTGGCCTTGTGTTTTTGCGACTCCCTTCCTTCAATTATGTGACTCCCCCATAGGGGATCATAACCCACAGTTTAAGATGCTGAAGTTTAGAAGAGTGGATACTTTGCCTAAGGTTCAGAGGTGGGAATGTGGGGCCCCAGAGCGCTGTGGGAATTTGGATTCCCAGAGGAATCGAAGCTGGGATATTATCAGGAAACAGCCAGGGAGGCTGCCCCACCTGCCGATGGTTGTATGCACCTGGACAGGGCTGACCCACGCTTCCCTCTTCTTCTGATCCACATAAAGCAGCAGGGGGAGAAACCCACACCTGACTGTACTTTATGCAAATCACCTCATGCCGAGGAGCCTACTTCCTGGGCTGGACCGGGTCCCAAGCTGTCTTTGAGCAATGACTCACAGGGCTGACTCACTCGGTTAGATACAGACAGAACTGTGGGTCTGTGTTCTTTAAAGAAAATGAGATCACTCTGCTCGCATGGGAATGTGCTCAGGGAAGATGGTAGCACTCAGGCACCGATGGAAGTTGTAGATCATACAGGCAATGCTATGTTACAGGTCACTCTGGGAATTAAGGTCTTGATTTGTCTTGTGCTCCCCCTACCTGTGCTGTGATCGCTGAGCAGTTCTGGATTTCCACCTCCACCGCCCCCCTGCAACCCCTCCCTCCCAGAGCAGATGCATGTGACAGAGGACACTCATCTGTGTAAGACAGGACTTGGGGATCTCATCCTTTCTTTCTTTCATCTTTTTTCTTTTCTTTTCTTTCTTTTTTTGAGACAGGGTATCTCTGGTGTAACTCTGGCTGTCCTGGAACTCATCATGTATACCAAACAAGAGTGTGAGGGAGAGACAGGGAGAGAGAGAGAAACAGAGACAGAGACAGAGAGAGAGTGGGGGGCTGGCAGAGTATATTATGGGGGGTAGGTATGCATGCTGGTCCCTTACTGATGATGCCAGAGGCAGAGGCAACTCAGAAGGTGGGTATGGGGTGGGCCAGGAGGCGTGTTAAGAGGTAGTTCCACAACAATAAAGGTTGGAGAGATGGCTCAGGGATTAAGAATACTTACTGCTCTTTCAGAGGACCAGTTCAGAGGACCAGAGTTCAGTTCCCAGCACCCACATGGTGGCTCACAACTTCCTGTGACTCCAGTTCTAGGGGATCCGACACCTCTTCTGACCTCCCTGGGCTCATACACACAGGGTGCACGGACATCCATCCAGATGCACACAATGCACATACAGTAACTGTCACAGCTTTGAAGGGGTGAGAATCCTCTAGGAGTCCCTCCGTCCCACCAGCACCCAGAAGGTGACAGCACCCATATGGCAACTCCAGTTCCAGAGAATAGCGCCCTCTTCTGGCCACCGTGGCACCGAGCACGTTATGGCTTCTCACTCCAATGATGCTATTCTTGCTATAGACTGAGCTGCCACGCCCCTCAGAGTGGGAAGCGCAGCCATACAGAGGTGGAAAGGTGTGGTGGCACCTGCTCCTGGCCTCACTGGTCAGGAAGGCTGAACTGGAAAGAGCCTTGGATCTGCTCAGCCTGTTGCTGGGGTATGACCAGCAGCAGTGTTACGGTGACACCTGTAGGTGCAATGCCACATGGTCACTGTGTGTCCCCAGGAGTGTTGCTGGAGGCTGGGCACCCTCCCTAGTGGAGGATGCAGTGAGGCTGGCCATACTGAGGGTGTCCTACATCCTTCTGTGAGTCTCTTGCTCCCAGGGTAGTGAGCAAGCCCCAGTCCACAGTAGCAGGTGGCACTGAAGGCCCAGTCCCGTGGCGCTCACCGTCTCACGCCAAGCATGTGCGTGAGAGGCTGGGCTGGTGGTACAGGCTTGCCACTCCAACTACTGGAGAAGCTGAGGCAGAAGACACAAGTTCAAGACCAGCCTGGACAGCAGAGTGAGCTCAAGGCCAGCACTGCCAACTTAGTGAGTCCCTGTCTCAAAAATAAGAAAGGGGGGGGGGAGTGCAAAGGTACTCGCTATGCCAACCCCCAGGCCCAAGTTCAATCCTGAACTCCACATGGTGGAAACCTCCCCTCTCCCCACTTCCCTTTCCCCTAGCCTCCTTCACAGCTGGGGATACAGCTCAGTGGTACAGCATTCACGTAGCACATGTGAGACCCTAGGTTCAAAACCAGAAAAGACGCCACCTCTACCCAGCATGAGGTCTGCTCAGAGGCCGAGCCGCCAGCAGAGGAACGAATCTGGTGGGCCAAGCACTGGCATCAGAAGCTCTCCAGGGGTGCAGAGGCCTCATCTCCAGCACCAGGGACCTGCTAAATTTTGTACCTTGACTGGCTTGCCCATCTTCCCACCTCAATTCCCCACTGCCTTACAGTGTCGCCTGGAATCTGTATACCCCAAACTGCTTTTTTTTGGATCCTCTTTTGGGGACTCAGTCCAAGATTCCCTGTATTCCGAACAGCTGAGTGAACACAGGTTCCCACCAATTATAGCTTTTTCTCTAAAAATACATCTCTTTATTCAAGGTTTTGGGTATTATACCGACAGTTATTAAAGCATTATTTAAATAGGATATAAAATGCAGTGCAAAATTCGACAGACACAAAAACACGTAAGGTGTAGGGCCTCAGTGTGCCGAAGTGGCACACCCCTGCAATCCAAGGCGTGGCTCACATTGACCCCAATGTCCCTGCAGTCCCCAGATGCTGTGAGCAAGGCCATACTATGTAAGTTATGTGCTAAGCACACATCACCATACACGTGCCCATCCTCTCACGCTCTTTCCTTGGGCTTTCCACACGCTTTTGTCAATGACCTAATGGCTGAAGGGAGCCGGGGTTTAGAATTACCAAAAGGCTCAGGATAGTAAACTTTGGGAAACGTTCGTTTAAACAATAAGTTGGAAGATCAGAAAGTGAGCGTATACGTCACTGGAGGTGAGGACAGAATGGTCCTGATGATCTTTTTGAAGCGCCTCCAGGGAGCAGCTCAGCTGGGTCTCAGCAAGGACACTGGCCTTGGTTGGGACATTTTGAGGATCTGGTTCTATGCTGTGGCCTTCCTCACGCATGCTCATCTGTCCTGGGCTCAGTGATGTGGTCAAGCCTTATTGCAGGGAATCCCCAGGGAGGTAGATGTGTGTGCGTGTGTGTCCCAGAGGTGGTGGTAAAGACCTGTCAGTTTGATGACTCTGGGAATTCTTGGGGACAGCCTTGCCGTGTGCACCGCGGGCCCTTGGTCTGAAGCCAGTGCTTTGAGAACTTTTTGTTAGCTGCAATCCCCCTCGATGTATCTTCTATGCAAGGCTGCTGTGTGTAAGTCAACACAGTGAGACTCCTGGGGTTGAAGAGGAGGATCCTGGGCCCCCAAAAGCCTTTGGGAATGAGCTGGAGAACCCCTGGATCAGATGCCCTTAAAGAAGTGCCTTCACAGGTGTTCTGTAAGGCTGTGACTTTATGCCAGCCTCAAATCCACACAGCTCCACGGGTGAAGTGGCTGTGGGTTTGTTTTTTTTTTTCTTTCTGCACGATGGGGTAAAGTCTCATTAGTTAAAGGCCAGGGCCGGGGCCCGGGACTGTTTAGATCCTCAGCCACAAAGACTTTGGTTCTATGAGTGACAGCTATGCTCACCTGCAAACCAACGACACACATTGCAACCCATGAAGGACAGTCACCTGTTCCCAAAAGACACTGGCTTCACAGATATGAGAACTTCATCAAAACTGTGATGATGCGGTCCATAAAGGACACCAGGACAGAAGTTCAATTTCTGCCCTGCCTCAACAAACCTGGAAGGTGCACTGTTTGAGAAGGAAGCAAAGTTGGTTGGGCTCTGGTTTCAGGGAGCCCTTGACCAGAAGGAGTGAAGACGGCAAGGGAGGAATGGCGTGACCTAGTAGACAGGCTGGGAGGTAGGTGTTCTTGTCACTGTTTAGGGGTCCCTGCTGAGAGATGCCTGGGGCCTCCCAGGAGTCTGGACAGATGGAGGGCTCTACCAGCCAGTTCACCCCAGGGACAATGGGGGGAACTCAACTCAACTCAACTCAAAGACTGGAACTCAACTAGTCTCTAACCACAGCTCCATCCCTCTCACAGGTTACCTACAGCAGGCTTCATTGGAAATGGAGCTTACAGCTCAGTCCAAATGCCAAAGAGCCCGTGGGTAACCAGGACCTTGGCTATCTCAGGAAGGGACATGACTCTGTCCCAGGTGTCTCTGGTTCGAGAAGTGCAGTAGCAACAGCAGACTGGACAGGCCACCAGGGCCAGCTCACCTGGCCATGTAACCCCCCAGCAGCCCACCCCTGACCTCTGTCCTCTGCTGACTTGACATACCCCGGCAGCTGGCGCCGCTGCACTTGGGTTCTGATTCCCAGTCCTCCTCCTCCTCCTCCCCCTCCCCCTCCTCCTCTTCCTCTTCCTCCTCCTCCTCTTCCTCATAGTTGCTATTCCAGCAGACAGTCAGTGTATGAAGAGAAACTGGGGGCTCCCCAGGAACCAGATCTCTCTGTGGGGATGAGGAACCCCAAATTCTCCACCTGGAGAGGTCATCTTTCAGAAACTCTTCCATGGTGCCCAAGTCCTCAGAAAATTCCAGGCATGGGAGAGCCTCCTGGTGCCCATCCCCACCAGGCTCTGGGCCTGACTCCTTTGTGTCTAAACAGCTGGAAGATCCAGCTTCATCCTTAAGTGAAGAGCCCGCTGTGCTGGGCCAGCTCCTGTCTGAGGGGTCCCAGGCAGATGAGTCTCTACTTCCACCGGAAGGCGTCCAAGGCCCCCCTGAATCCATCCCAGACTCCTCTGCCTCCGAGTGCCCCATAACCTGGAGCTTCTCCCTCAGGAAGAGGGGATGTTCTGTGTAGGGCTGGATGCTATCATCGTCTGTGTCCTCATCTTCATCCTCAGTGCTGCCCTCTTCTGGTCCTTCCTGTAGCACGGCTTGGTCTCTGACCCGAGGGGCAGGTCTAATCCTTACGGTCAGTTCCTTCTGGGGACAGAGGACCAGGTCATCTGGAAACTCAGGTGCACTGGGCTGAGAGGTTGCCAGGGGGTATCTGTATTCAGAAAAGTCCTGATGTAGGCAAGAAAGGGGAGAGAAGGTGATTCAGGCTTCTTGAAGCTGGTTGAATCTAGGGCCCCCTGGCAATAGTCCAGATAGATGGGTTCCAGTGGAAGTTGTTTCTTTGGGGGGCATTTCCAGGAAGCACCAGGGACAGGTGCAGTACGGGAAGGAGTGTAGTTGTGAAGGGGACTGTCATGATGAGCCATGCACCTCAGAGCTACCCCACTGAGCAGGGAGGCACCTGGAGTATTATAGGAGATAGAGATGGTGTGGGATACGCCGCTGGCTGCCGTGAATAGGCAGCCTCAGGGCTGGGTCAGTGCACTGCCCAGGCAGTTAGCCAGGCAGGGGTGAGGAGGGGGCTACAGGTTTTTGAAACGACTTCCTGCCACGACAAAGGGACACAGGAAATCGTCCTCAGAGCCCCACCCGTGGTCCAGCTCTCCTCTGACCTCTCTAAGCCTCTCCATTCCCCCAGCTAGCTCCCGGATTCTGACAGAGTGTTTAGCACCCCAAGACTGGCCTAAGAGTTGTAAACCAAGCACTTAGAGCCTTTAAAGATCCCCGGTCTGTACTACCTCATACCTCACACACCTCTCTCCCAGACCCAGGGCTGGGTGCTCCTCCTTGTACCTGACAAATCCCTAGCAGAGGTGAAGGGATTCCATGGAAAGGGACTCAGGAACTTCTCCCTGGTGGGCAGACTAGCTGTTGGGACAACTAGCTGTTTGGGGGCAAAGGGAATTGCTCCGCCAGAGGTGGGGATCTGGGGATCTAGACACCGGGGTCAGATAGGCAACATTACAGTCTGGGTCAGTTCAATATTCTGCCTGAAGCACTGGAAACTCAGCCCCAGGACCTGCTTCTCAACACCCCACCCTCCAGACCTATATACCCCAGAGGTGCCATACCAGTGCTCCAGGTATCTTTGCCCACTGAAACCAGGGGTTCCCTTCCAGTTTCTTCAAGAGCACCCCTGCTGTGGTGGCCGCTAGCAGTAGAAGCAAGAGTGTGAGTGGTGCCAGGACAGCCCAGGTGACCCCTAGGGAGGAGAGAGCACAGGAACTGCAGACAGAACAACGGGTCCAGTCCCTCAGTATGCCAAGAGTTTCCGGTGATCACCCCACTCAGTCATCAGGAAAGTTAGCCTATCCTGGTGGAAGTCAAGTCTCAGAGAGGTTACATGAATTACCCAAAGACACACGGTCCATGTGGTAGAGCTGGGGTGTGCATCTGCAAACCTCTCGGTTTATACTTTCAACCATTTTATCCTTCACCATCTGAAGCCACAGGGGGAAGTCCCCAGTCTAGCGCTACTTCGCACCCACCTGGGGCCTCCAGGGAGATGCAGCTGGGCTCAGAGAAGTGGCTGTATTTGGAGTAAGTCAAGGTATAGATGGTTCTGGCGATGAGGCAGTGGCGTCCGCTAGCACCTTGCTGGAGAGGGATCTCCACTGGCTGGCCGTGTGGAGTGGCAGGAAACATGGTCTGTTGGGAGAAAGCAGGCAGCAGTGAGCATGCGCAGCTAGCCATGGACGTGCGCTTGGTGGGGAGGGGACTCAGGAATGTCTATTTCTCTCCTTAGATTAAAATGCAAGCATCAAGGGCACTCCCTGGTACCTGATTTCTTCTCAACCAAGGGGTTCAAAAACAGCCTGCTAGTTGGGGATCACTCCTGTGTAGCTCACTAGGCCCTGGGGGCGGGGCGGTCCCTACTTCAAGAGAAGATCCTACATGCTTCCTGCCCTCGGGCTTCCAGGTGTGCCCCGAAAACAAAATGCCTACTGGTTTCCAAAGTCAGAGGAGAAGAAGAAGGCAAAACAGCTCCGCAAACTACATTCTGTGTTGACGGGGCAATACGTTATCAGGTAAAACGGCAGGAGGATCTCTGTGAGTTCGAGGCCAGCCTGATCTACATAGTAATTTCCAGGACAGCCGGAGTTACAACAGAGAAACCCTGACTTGGAAAAATAAATAAATAATAACTAAATAAGGCGGAAAGTGACTGATAAAGACACCGTGGGGCTGTCATACGAACACATATACACTAGCATACTCAAGTGTGAGTGCACACGCGCTTCATAATTTTCTAAATTAGATTGAAAACTATGGCGTGGTTGAGGCCCACTCTGTGACGGGCCACGGGCCCCATGCTTGGTCTCCCAGGTAGAACGCTCCGGCCCGCCAGGCCCTGGGTGCTGCACACCATCTGGGCTGACTGGAGTGAGGGAGGCTTGAGAGGCTTCCTGGAGGAAAAGCAGCATGGAACGTGGGGAGGAGACCTGGCTTGGGACAGCACAGACTTTCCTACCTTTCTTCCCACGCCCTCCTTCCAGAATTCCACCTCGTACTCCAGGTCCAGCCAAGTCACGCAAGGGGGCAACTGATAGGTGGCATTGACCCTTAGGATCGTCTCCGTCTGGGTGATCACCAGGGTGGGGGGGGCTAGCTCCACTGTCAGAAACAGAATGGGACCTGTCAAAAGACCTCTGCGGGGGGCCCAGTCTCTAGTCTATTTCTGTCCTACCTAGACAGCAGTCATGTTAATATTTTTCAAATATCTTCTACGCTGCAAGCTCCTTACAACCCTTTTATTTGCCTCTCATTGACCCCGGGAGGAAAGCACCACAGTCCCACTGTGGGTGTGTGTGTGTGTGTGTGTGCGCGCGCGCGCGCGCATGTGCGTGCAAGTGTGGGAGAGCATACGTGTGAATGCACAGGCCAGAGGTCCATGTGCCAAAAGAGGTTATGGGATCCCCTTAGAACTGGAACTATAGCCTGTTGTGAGCCTCCTGACGTGGGTACCGGGAACCAAACCCTGGTCCTCTGCGAGAGTAGCAAGTATTCCTTCAGCCTTGGGACCTACCTTCAAAAATGTATTCCAGGTATCTGGACTCCACCGGTGGGGACCTGCGGCGTGCGGAAGCCGCCTGCACTCGTCCTTTGAACTTGCTGAACAGATCCTGTCTCTTCAGGCACATCAGGGGACACACCAGAGCCTGGGTGCCTGCACAGTGCTCCACTTTTCGCCACGGTTGGTGTCTGGGATAGCTGAGGGGGAGACAGAAGAGGGTGGGTCATGGACTCGCCTCTGGGTTGGAGGACCCACCAGTCATATATCCCACCATTCCGTCAGAAGCCTAGCCAGGCAGCCGTGGGCAGACAAGTGTGGGTGGGATTCCTGCCTCTGCCCTTGTTATCTCTGGGTCCCTGCCACAGGGCACTGCCCCTCAGGTTCCCATCTGCATTGCCTCCTCACAAGGCTATGGTGGAGCCGCCACGCTAACATTTGCGGATATTTTCTGCGTGTCATTTTGCTCAGGTGTCTGTAGGCCACCTGCTGTATGACAGGAGCCACAGTGGGTGCTGAGTGGGCATCGGAGGGGAACACATAGGGCTACATATGTCTGCCACCTCCTCAGAACACAGAGGTCAGAGAAGTGACCCGATGAATCAGCAAAGCAGGGCAGACGAGGTCCCGCCTCCCCAAGGGACTCATAGCCCATGGGCGGGAATAAGGCTCAGTCATCATACCCACAAGGTAAATCCAGGAGTTAGTAGGTACGGAGTGACTTTTTCAAAGGGTAGCTCAGAAAAGGCCAGGGAGATGGCACCCCCACCCCCACCTCGGGTGAGGAGGAAGAGGAGACCGGGTAATAGAGTTGGAGAGCAAGAGAAAGAGCAAAGGCCTGGGGCTGGTGAGCTGGGTAGTTTTTTGACAACTTAGTACAAGCCAGGATCATCTGGGAAGAGGGAGCTTCAGCTGAGAAGATGGCCTCCATCTGACTGTACGCAAGTCTATGGGGCATTTCCTTGACCAATGACTGATGTGGGAAGGCCACGCCCACTGTGGGCGGTGCCCCTCCCGAGGAGGTGGTCCTGAGTCCTATACAAAAGCAGACTGAGCGAAGCACGAGGGGGCAAGCCGGTAAGCAGCGTTCCTCCATGGCCCCTGCTTCAGTTCCTGCTTCCAGGTTTTTGACCTGCCTTGAGTTCCTGCCCTGTCTTCCCTCCATGATCACCTGTGGTCTGGACGTGTAAGCCCTTTCCTTCTCAAGTTGCTTTTGGTCACGGTGTTTATCGCAGCAACGGAAAGCAAGCTAGGGCAGGTGGGAAGGAGTTTGGCATATCCAGAGAAATGCAAAGAGGCTAGAGAGGCAAAACCCAGAGGGAAAAGGAGGGTGAGGTCCAGGCGGACAGGAGATGAAGGGAACCCGGAGGTGGCAGGCCGGGGGGCCTGGGTCTTGGTTAGGAGTGTGAATTTATCCCAAGTGTGATGGGAAGGCACTGGACGCTTAAGTGGGGACCACTACCGTTTGTTCCTCCAAATGGATGTTGGAATTTAAAGCTCAAAGTGATGCCTTCTGGGCACTAAATCATGAGGACAGCATGGCTAGTAAGGGTGCCCTTCTAAACATGGCTTCAGAGAGCTGCCCGGATCCCCTGCCTCTCTTCCCACGGGAGGACACAAGGGCTGGCATCTCTGTCATGTAAGGGCACCGTGAAAAGGTGTGATTTTAGGAATGTCCCTCTCCAGGTACCAGACCTGCTAGTGCCTTGATGTTGGGCTCCCTAGCTTCCAGAAATATGAGAAAGAAATAGTTACTATCTCTAAGTCATCCAGGCCAAGGCTCTTTGTTAGAGCACTGTGAACAGGCTGAGCCACACACTGAGGTTCTCGAACTTTTACTTTTAAAAGGTGACCCGTGAGACTGGCAAGATGGCTCCAGGAGGGAAAGGTGCTTGCTATGCAACCCTGGTCACCTGAGTTTGATTTCTAGAACTCCTGTAAAGTTGGAAGTAGAGGCTGGGTATGGTGGGACACACCTTTAATCTCAGCACACACACAGGCCAGAGGCCAACCTGGCCAACAGAGCGAGTTTCGGGCCAGCCAGGGCTAAATAGTGAGACCCTGACTCACAAATAAATAAATAACCAAAACCAGCACACAAGCACGCATGCATGCACACACACGTGCGCGTACACACACACACACACACACACACACAATGGGAGAACTGACTCTACAAAGTTGTTCTCTGACCTACACACACACACACACACACACACACACACACACACTGTAACATGCACATATGTGTGGACACACGCAATAATAATCCATTAAAATGCTTTTTCAAAGATGGCTTTGAAAGCAGACTAGGAGGTGGTGTTAGAAAGAGCAGGAGGTAGAGAAAGTGAGAAGAGTTGGACCCAGGATATACTTTGGAGGTGAAGCCAGTCGAATGTGCTCAGGGTTTGGGGGTGGCGTGGGAGGGCCAGGAAGCCAAGGATGTTCCTTGGTGTGATGAATGAGCAATGGGAGAATGGAGAAGTTTAGGTGAGGATGATACAGAGAACAGCGCCACCCACTGGGAACCAAGTGTAAGATCCCTGAGCCTATGGGGGACATTTCTCAAACTACCACAGAAGGTGCTTCTGGTGAGGTCCAGAAGAAAGGACACCCACTGTGTTACTGTCAACTAGAGGAAAGGCAGTTCCTGTTACTAAAGTAGCTAAGCGTCTGGCTGAATTGTGTGTTAGTGTTTCATAGAAAATAACAGTTAAGACAGCTGAACTTGAATATTTAGCTGAAGCAATTTCTGAGCAAAGCATTGAAAGTGTGGCCCGATTTAAAATGTGAGAGGTGGCTAAAGTAAAAAGGAACCAGAACTTGAAGATTGGGAAAAACCTCAAGTCTCAGCCTATCCATACAGCAAAATAAATATAAATAGATAAATAAATAAATAGATAGATAGTTGGGTGTGGCAGCAAATGTAATCTCAGCCCCTTGGAAAGTAGAGGAAAGAGGATGGGGAGTTCAAGGTCATCCTCCACTACTTTGTGAGTTCAAGGCTAGTCTGGGCTAAAATGAAACCCTGTTTCAACACAAGTGCTCTGGAGAGAAGGTCAACATTGTGGTTGGAAGATCCTCTGATAAAGAATTAATAGATGTTGAAGCTGGAGAGATGTCTCCATGGTTAAGAGCCCTTGCTATTCTTGCAGAGGACCTGAGTTCGGTTCCCAGCACCCACATGGCAGCTCACAACCATCGGTAACTCCAGTTCCAGAGGACCTGGCACCCTCTTCTGGCCTCTGAGGGTACTGCACTAGAGCACTTACATGCCGTCAAAACACCTTCACGCGTGGAAACAAATAAGTTTTTTAAAAAGTTACGGCATAGTACACGGATGCAACGAGCTCGCTCAGCAGAAGCAGTGGTGGAGGCGGAATTACTCCATCAAGCCGCGGCCAGCTTTGACCGAAGGGGACAGAGACCAGAGAAAGTGAAGGAAGCTGGCCAGAGGGGACAGAAGAGTTATTTGTATGTGAACTTGCATCATGTTTAGGGAAGATGGACTGATTGAGAGATCAGCAGGGGTGAAGGCAAGGACGTCTCCCCAGCTGCTGGGATCCGGTTATCTCAGGGACAGGGCTGCCTACACAGAAAGCAGGGAGAGTCTTCCAGCCTGCTGGATTCAAAATCCAGGGCTGCTTGCCCAGTGGGCCAAAGCCAGAGCATTGAGCTAAAAAGGATGGTTTCTGGGGCCAATGGAGCCAGGTGTGGTGGAGTGTACCTATAATCCCAGCACTTGGGAGGCAGAGGCAGGAGGATCATGAGTCCCAGGCCAAGCTGAGCTATAGCGTGAGTTCTAAGCCAGTTTAGGGTACATGGGGAGATCTTGTCTAAAAATTATCAGCCAAGCTGGGCAGGGTGGCGGATGCCTGTAACCCCAGTATTTGAGAAGTAGAGCAAGGGGTTCACAAGTTTGAGGCCACCCTGAGCTACCTAGTGAAACCTTGTCTCAAAAATCAAACAGGGTCTGGAGAGATGGGACAGCAGCCCTGAGCAGTTGCTGCTCTTGCAGAGGACCCCAGATCAGTTTCCAGCACCCACATCAGACAGCTCACCATCACTTGTAATTCGATCGCCAGGGTATCAAAGGCCTTCTTCTGGCACGCGCGTGCACGTGTGTGTATGTTCACGCCTCCCCCCAGCCCCCACCCCCACAAATTTTTTTTTGAGACAGAGTCTCACTATGTAATCCTAGTTATCCTGGAACTCACTCTGTAGACCAGGGCTGGCCTCAAACTCACAGTGATCCACCTGCCTCTGCCTCCTGAGTGCTGGAGTTAAAGGCATATGCCCTCATGCTCAGCAATAAATCAGCTGAGATTTTTTAAAAAATTTAATTTTTAAAAAAAAATCAAAAAGAAACCCTCCTGGAGCTTTCCCTACCAGGTTTGACTGGCGTCTGTCACTCTCCTGCTTTCCCCTCTGGGAATAGGTGTGTCTATCTCACACCATTTTAACTTAGAAACATGTGACTTCAACTGGTTTCTGTGGTCCACTGATGGAAAGTAATTTTGTCTCAGCATGAGTCATGTTCTCGGCCCACACCCACACCGACGATAATATCTAGATGGGACTTTGGACTTACAGTGCATGCCCGAGTGAGGTAAGACCTTTGGGGCTGTTGAGACACACGTGGATGTGGGTGCATTTGTACATGAGGAGAGCATGAGTTTTGGGGCGTACTGACAAGAACATACAGCAGTTATAGCAAACTGAATCACACCCCGAACTGGGAACAACCCCAAAATCCACTCATGGGAAAATGGAGAAACAGATACAAGTAAAGTCATGACTGGAATACCACTTAGTAAAAAAGAAATGAACGATGCCTACAACGATATGGGTGAATCCCAGAAAAGTGTTAAATAAAGCCAGCCAGACCCAGAAGGGAGCGCACTACACAAACCCGTTTTCTGTCTGGGGAACGGGGTCTTATCCTGTAGCCCATCCGGTACTTTAGACTGGACTCACGCTCAGGACAAGTCTCCTGCTTCAGCTTCCTTGGTTCTGGGATTGTAGTCATGGAAATGCCTACATAATGTGGAACGTAAGTCAGAGGCAGATGGGCAGTTGTCTAGCTCTGGTGGGCGGGGTCTGAATGCCAAGCAGCCTGAGGGAACCTCTACGGCTAGTGGAGATGTTTCACACCTTCTTTGTGGGGGTGGTCACATGGATGCACACATGGGGAGCATTTTGTTCTATTAGCATGCACATTTTAACTCAAAAGTGCTGTTTTAAATAGAAAACATGATCTCAAACATAAAACAGTAAGAACGGCGGTGCCAGTTCCGATCACGTCAGGTAGATCTTAAGGAAGACTAGACACAGCCAAGATGAACGTACGTGAGCGCCGAGATGGCTCAGCCAGGAAAGTGCTTGTTGCACCTGCCTGGCGAGCCACGTGATAGGAGAGGACTGACTCCACAAAACTGTCGTCTGAGCTCCATGCACACCCCATATACACACTGTGTACACCCCAACACACACACGCACACACACACACACACACACACACAAGCATTTAAAATGGTGAACAATTGAGATCAGCAGTCTCAGCCTCCCGAACGCTGCGGTCCTGTAGCACAGCTCCTCATGTTGTGGTGACCCCCCCCCCCAACCATAACATTATTCTTGTTCCTACTTCATAGCTGTAATTTGCTACTGTGACTAATCACAATGTAAATATCTAGTTTGTAGATGATCTTGGCGACTCCTGTGAAAGGATCATTTGACCCCCCCAAAGGGGTCCCAACCCACGTGATCCAGAGCATGAAAGCACAAGAAATTAAAACCAATTAATAATGAAGTCCATATCATTTGGAGAACAGCATAAACAAACGATAGATAGATAGATAGATAGATAGATAGGGAAAATATTCTAGAAAAAGACAAACACCTAAGGGAGCAAAAGACCACCAAACACAGAAATGATAGGAGTCCCTGCAGAAGGAAATCAAAGCAAGAGAACAGAATACTAAGGACTAAGAAAATTTTCCTGTAATTAAAGTCTTGGAACCAGATCTTACGAGAGACTTGGAGCATCTAAAGACGTCAGCTCAGAATCAGTGGCAGACATCAGCACAGCCCTGCAAAGCCAGCAGATTCTAGAGCAAAGGGAACATGTGTAGGAGGCTGTCCTATGGACTTTGGGATAAAGGAAACAAGAAATGAGTAATTACAGGTTTTTCTAGAGCTGTCTTCTCCATGGCCACGACCGCTAAGATTGTAATATAAAAGGAAGAGATGCAGGCAATGGGAGAAATGAAGCAAAAACCCCAAAGAACCAAATTGGGGTGGGAAGTGTCAGGATGAATGAACGGACTAGTCATTCTGTCTGAGCATGTCTGTGATCGATACCACTGTTCACCACAAAGACCTAAGGCAGCTCTTCTCAACCTGTGGGTCACGACCCCTTTGGAGGCAGAACGACCCTTTCGCAGGGGTGGCCTAAGACCATCTGCATATCAGATATTTACATTACTATTCATCACCGTAGCAAAATTAAAGATATAAAGTAGCAAGGAAAATAATTTATGGTTGGGAGTCACCACAACATGAGGAACTGTATTAAAGGGTGGCAGCGTTAGGAAGGCTGAGAACCACTCCATGAAGCAACAGTTTGGTAGAGCCCAGTGCAGCCTCGACACAGAATCTGGGCTTTAAAACCTTCTGGGTTGGGTATGTAGCTCGATGGTCACATGCTTGCCTAACATGCATGAGGCTCCTGGGTTTGATTCCCAACACTGAAAGAAGGAAGGAAGGAGGAAAAGAAGGAAGAAACGAAGGAAGAAGGAGGGATTTAAGTTGGGTAAGTGGCTCATAACTGAAAGAAGGCACACAGGGTTCCCTTTTCAGATTCCTCCAGGCTAGTAGTGACAGCCTGGGCTTCCAAGACGATAAGGACCCTGTAGCCCTGTCCAGTTCAATATTCAGGCTCTACGGGGAGCAAGACCTTTGGCCACTTGTTTGCTCTCACTCATTGGCTAGAGCAACCTTTTGGTGGTTTGAATGAAAAACTGTCCCTCATAGGCTCAGGCATCTGAACACTTGGTCCCCAGTTGGTGGTGCTGTTTGGGGAGGTGATGCAGCCTTGCTGGCGGAAGCCTTGCTGGGGGGAGGGCTTTGGAAATTTACAGCCTGTCCTCACTTCTTGTTTGCTGTCTCCGCTTTGTGCTTGCAGTTGAAGATGTAGTCTTTCCTACTCCAGCCCCTCGCTACCATGTCGCCTTCGCTGTTATGGACTCTCCCTCTGGAACCGTAAGCCAGAATAAACTCTTTCTCCCATAAGTTGCCTTGGTTATAGTATTTTATTACAGCGACCAAAAAGTGACTAATGCAAACTCAAGTACTCTGTCCCTTGATGTCTCGACCCTCATAGCCCTACTCCAGCTTTACACAAAGACCCACCCCGTCTCCAGCAAGCCTACGTCACCTGCTGTTCTCACCCAGTATCTTTCCCACTGCCTTTAAGCTCTATCAAAAGCCCCTCCCCATGGACCTGCCACATGCCGTCTCCCAGAGACCCAGAGCACTTCCTGCTGACCACGTGGAATGCAGACAGCTCAGGGAAGCCAGGGAAGCCCCCCTACCCTTCTCCCTCCTCCCTCTCCCCACCCACCAGCATGAAGGCTCCCCTATACCCTTGGTAGGTCACGAAATAGGTCACGTTCGGGGGGCTACCGAGTCCTGGGAGCCATGTCAGGTATACGGTGAAGTTCTGGGAGAACAGTGTCACATTTCTGGGTGGGGCTAGACGGGATCTTCCTGTGGGAGAGAAGGAGGTCATGAAGCCTGGAGTTCTTGGCTGAGCTTGACGTAGGTACGCATAATTGGACAATGAGAAGCATGACAGGCATCCAGTTCCTTGCCACCTGAAGAACCAACATCTGCCAGCTGCTGAATTGCAGTCCCTCCCCAGCCCTTGGTATCCCATCTGTGCTGTGAGATCAGGTTCTACGAACCTGGGGTGGTTCTACCCGGTTGCCGTGGAGCAGAAGCCAATGAATGGACTCATATTCCTCCTGGACTCCAGAAGATTCTTGGAGCAAGCATTCTGTGTTTTGTTGTTATGTTTCTAAACCTTTTATTTACTATTAGTGTATATGTGTGTGTATATGTACATGTGTGTTTGTGCACGTATGTGTGAGTGCCGGGGTATGCATGCCATGGCACCTGTGTAGAAGTCAGAGGACAAATTTGGGGGGTGTGGTTCTCCCTTCTCTCATGGACACTGGGGACTAAACTGTGAAGAGCCCCCTGACCTTGAGCTCAAATTCTGCTGTGTGTGTGTGCCCTCGGCTAAATCTCATTTGGGACAGCTGCTGAGCAAGGCTAAGTCATAAAAAAGACAAGCCCAGAGGCGGCTCGTTTCAGAAAAGTGAAAGATTACTTAAAGAGACCTTCCCTCTTAATCTCACAAAGCAGGACGACGGCTTTGTGGTTAACTGCAGAACAATGATGTTTTGTATATATTTTGATTTCCCTTGTTGATTGTAACCTAGCGCTCACACATACGCTTCTCCCCTCGTGATCATGAACCTCGTGCTCGCAAGCACACCTGGTTCGCCCCTTGTGATCGTTGCCTTGGGAACTACACACCTGTCTCTGGTGGGGAAGGGTGTAAGAAAACTGAGAATAAACCATGAGGCCAGTTCGGCCCCTGTGAACTCAAGATGCGGTGTGTGCGTATTCCGGTTTTCAGTCTGCCTCCAGCACCGTCTGGACTGGTAAGCCGGCCTTAGCACTAAGCTCAGGCCATCGGGCTTGGATGCTCTTACCCACTGAACCATTGCTGTTTTGCTCTCCCTGTGACTTCAATGCCTGTCTGGAATGGCACCCGAGACACAGTGCATATATGATCATATGTATTGGGTGAGGGATTCTGCCATAATCTTAAAAAGCCCTTCATGGGTCTCGGTGCTCCCTGCCTGGTGGGGCAGGATAGATACAGTGAACGGAACTGCCATTCCAAGGGACCTTCCCAGAGTGAAGACTCTACTCAAACCTTCCACTAGCACCACACTCTCCATTGCTTACTGATTCCTTATTTAAATGGGCCATTTGAGCATGCGCCTGTGAACTCAAGGTGGTCCCGAGACAGTCCCCATATATGGACTGTAAGCTGCTTCTCCCTCTCTGCTTGACCTATGCTCCTGCTTCACATGACCCAGAGAGAGAGGTCACCCTTCTTGCTCATTGTGCCCTCCTTGCTCTGGGTCCTTGGTCTCGTTTTCCCCTGCAGTGATGTGCTGAATTTGCACTTTTCATTGAAGAATTAGTCTGGGCTTTTCCTAGACGCCACAGGAGAGCACGAGGCCAGCGCTCAGTGCCTAGGCGATGGTCAGGTGGGTCTAAAGTGGACACCAGTCAGACTAGAGCCGTGGGGAGATTTGCCAGGATAAACAGATCTCTTCTGTGAGGGGCACCTAGTTGTGGACTAGACAACTAGGTCCTGGGCACTCTGCCAGGTACAGGAAGTATCCTGTGTGGTCTGGTTTCAACCTGAAACACCTCCAGGCGCATATTTTGAACGTTTGGTCCCGAGCCCTTAGTGCTATTTTGAAAGCTGTGGAGCCTGCAGGAGTGGGACCCGGCGGTGGAATAGGAAACCAGGGCCTCTGAGCAACACACCCAGTCTTGCTCCAGTTTACTCTCTGCTTTTGGGTCCAGACCACGTGAATAACCCTCACTGTGCATTCTGGCAGCCATAGTTAGGGCTCCCTGCCATGCCTTCCTTGCCATGATGGCTCTAGGCCCTCTGAAACCCCAAGCCCCAACACACCCTTTCTTCCCCCTTTAAGTTCCTTCTGCCAGGATGGGGGTGAGAACATTCCCTCCTACTGGAACCCCAGGTTATCTGTGGGTTCTCAGAACATCTGTGTCCTTGGTCTACCCTCAGCACAGAGGCAAGGCTTAAAATGAAAGTTACACCCTGTCTGCCTCCTGCTTAACCCTTGCAAGGTTTCCACCTATCCCACTCCAAGGAAACTCCAAAGTGGGGCCTGCAAGGAGCTCCCCAGTTCAATTCCCCCACGCCCTGTTCCTCCTCTTCTCTAGCCACACTGGCCTGTGGCTCTTTGGGGAGCACCCTGGCTTGCCCCCTGCTGTGAGCTGCTGCACATGCTGTTCCCAACATCTGGGCATCTCCTTGGCTTCCTCCACATTCCTTTGGCGTCACCGTCTCTCAGCAACACGCTCCCTGGCCTCTGTCTGCCTCCTCTTTCACAGATAGCTAACTAGTTACACCACTAATTACCTCAGCTGATTGCTCCACCGGCTTCCCGCCCTTCCCATGCCTTCAGGATAAAGTCCACACTCCTCATCCGGGTGTCTGAGGGCTTGGGTGACCACCCAAGTCTCCAGCAGCTCCCCACAGGATCATAAGCCTGGGGAGGCCACATCGTTGAGATGTCTTTGGACCTAGGTGACTCGGGTTGCCTGGAGTTCACCATCTAACTTTAGAAAAATTCTATTCAAACATCACCTCCTCCTGGGTGCCAGCCTTGCTATCTCTAAGAGAAGGTGGAGAGACTACATCTGAGTAACACCAGCCCCTTTTGTGTTGGGTTGGGACTTCCAGTTAGCTGAATCAACACTTTGCCTGCATTTTCTAAGATTACCACCCTAGGGTATGGGTGTTCTAGGAGCTTCCCAGAACACATGGGCTAATCAAGGCCTTCTCAGATACTCACATCTGATCAAGCCAACTCTCAGGTCTGGGCTCTGGGCTTACTTCCTCTCCCAGTTTCTCCTTGGGGCTCAGTCTTTATTCTTCTGTCTATTGATAATTTTTTACATTTATTTAATGTGTGTGTGTGTGTAGGTAAAAGGACAACTTGCAGGAGCTGATTCTTTCCTTTCACCATGTAGACCCCTACTTACCCTCTGAGCCATCTTGCCAGCCTTCTCTAGACTGTGGTAGAGACAAGGGCTCACTTTGTAGCCTAGGTTAGCTCAAATCTGCGGCCAGCCTCCTGACTCAGCATCTTGAGCGATAGGATTACAATTATGAGCAATGGCACCTGTTGACCACCTTTAACCCACACTTCCTATGTTCCACAGTGTGCCGGGGAACAGAAGGAAATCGCCCCATCTCCTGCCCCACGGGAACTCATGGTCCCAGTGAGAATTCAGTCACATGGGTCACCATGGAGACCCATTTATTTTAGGCACCAGGCAAGATAAACCAAGTTCTACTTGATGTCTCTCAGTTCAGCCCCCAGCTTGGGCTTCAGATGCACATCTGGATGCTTAGTTTTATCCTGTCCTGGGTCCTGCAGTTACATCACCGAGCTACTACTGCCACCATTCCTAAACCTAGCTCCTGGCCTGCCAAGTCTTCAAGGGTCCAGTGAGTGTGGCACTCACTGTATAAAATGTCATTCGGTCCTCGGGACAGGTCTCACTCTCGTCCTCCATGGAAGACTGCCCCAGTTTCAGGCTAGCCCAGAGCTCAGGCTAGCCCTGCCCCTTTGAATCCTCAATCTCCTCTGTCCCGTGTGTCCCCCTCTGGGGTACTTCTAAGGTACCTCAGAGTCTTAGACTCACAATCGAAAGGACTGGAAGAGTTCTTAGACTAAGTGGGTAATCATAAAGGCCAATGTTATTTTGGTTGCTTCTTGGCGCCGGGCACTGTGTTCCCATTAAGGTTTGCAGCCAGTGGTCCTAAGAGGCAGACAGTCATATTTTCAGGTGGGGAAAACTGAGTCTCAGAGCAACTAAAAGGTTACCTTAGAAGTTCTCCTCCCTGGAGCATCTGATCAGTGGAAAGTTGGGGTTCTGTGATTGGGTCCTGGTCTCAGGCATTTTTGGGCCCTGCTCACTCATTTACCAGATGAGAGAGAAAGCGCCCGGTTAAGTCTTACAGCAGGCACCAGATCGTCCCGCGCTGGGTACCTGGGGGCCTGGGTGGAGCGCCTGACCCGCAGCCAAAGGAAGACGAGGGCAGCTCTAGTCTGTCCCCTACTTAGAAGGGTCAATCGGGTATGAGGGCTAGAGGTCAGTTAACAAATACAGAAAGCGCTTTCAGACGTCCCGGCCTAGGTCCCATGCGGAGCGGCCAGGAATGAGGAAACCCAGTTCCTTTCTTCCCGAAAAGGCCGTCCAAGCTGGGGACCGTCTCACCCTGGGACCAAGCAAACCCGCGGCGGGTGCATAGAGCACCTGAGGTCCCGGGCCGACACCCACGGCTCCTCTCGGGGATCTGGGGTAGCTGGCCCGCCCTCGCTGCCCCCCGCGTCCCGCGCTTACCTTGGGCGCTCTGCAGCAGGCACAGGAGCAGGGGCGCCCAGCGGCTGGCCCGCCACATCTCGGCCCCGGGGGTCCCCGCCGCCCGCCGCCCGGCCCACGGGCCGCAGGTGACGAGGGCGGCGGCCCAGGGAGGCGGAGCTTCGGGCGGTATCGCCGGCGGGGATTCACCTAGGGCCTCCCCGCCTCACCTACTCTCGTTGTCCCCGCCTTGGGTGGGGGCGGGGGAATCAGTAAATCAGGCAGGGAATCCAGCTCTGGGGTTCCCACGAGGACCAAGTAATCAGCACCCAGAGCATTGTTCGAGGTCACCCGCAAGTCTCCTGTCCTGCGGGAGGTGGGTGGGAGGCAGCCCGGCGCGTCCTAGCCGAGTTTCTGCAGGAGTCGGGGTACGGCTTCTTGTTGCCCGCCTACTTCGCTCCGGTTCTTGGAGGAGGCTGTCCTTCCAGACCCTGACACCAGCCACCCGCAGGCAGTTCAGTCACTAACCAGAGAGGCTTTGTTTTCTATCCTAGAGCAAGGACACTTCCCCCCCCCCGCCCCCTCCCCCCGCACAGAATGTTCTAACTAGCCCAGCACGGAAGGCTGGCTTTGCAGACAATGGCTGAAAACAGCAGATCCAAGGAAGGGAAAGCCTGTTGCTCTGTCAAGTTACTCTCCCTGTAGGTAAAGTTGGGGGCAGGAATGGGACAGCATTGGTATCTGTATGGAAGTGTTGGAGGATAAATACAAGACAGAAAAACAACAAAAGCCTGCCCTTTGGGAGAGCCAGCCATTAGCTCAGGTTTCTCTTGATTTCCTGGAAGGTCAATAAACAACTTAGTTTCTGTCTGTGGATCAAAACTTAATGTGGGTGGATCTATTTTGATCCTTTGAGTCTGCTCTGTTCAGGTCCAGTGCAGCAAGGGGCTCCTGGGGCTTTTATTTAACTACGGAGAGCGAGCTGAGAAGCAGGAAAGCACATCCAAAAATATGAGCCTTTTAAAACATAGGTGTAGGGGCTGGAAAGATGGCTCAGTGGTTAAGAGCACTGGCTGCTCTTCCAGAGGGCCTAGTTCAATTCCTAGCACCCAGATGACAGCTCACACCTGTCTGTAACTCCAGTTCCAGGGGATCCCACACCTTCACATGTAGGAAAAACCTCCAATGCACATAAAGTGAAAATAAGTCATATATTTAAAACGTGGTATAAGGCCAGGTGCAAAGCTGAAATCCCAGCACTGGGAAGGAGGGGACCAGGAGTTCAAGGTCCACCTTGGCTGTGTATGAACTCATCATACACTGCCTGGCGGTTGGGGTCTGCTTGTCTAGGTTTTCCCAGTGTGTTCTAGGGTTGAAAAGGTACAGGTAGTCTGCCCATGTGACTGAGCCCATATATCCGAAAAAGAGGGTTTTGTGCCCTAACCTATTAACAGCCACTGAGCTGGGAGAGGACAAAGGCGTCTTCATTTACTACTTTGAGTGTCCTGCCTCTGCCTCTGACTCTTTCCCCCCAAATCTGCCTTGTGTTGTTCTCCCATGCTCCCCCACCCTCAAACTCATCGTTTCAATTAGGAAACAGTGTCTGGAAATCTTGGTCTTTAAGAGGACATTTTGTGACCATTGTTTGAACAAGCTAGATTTCTAAACAGTGTCCGGAAATCTTGGTCTTTAAGAGGACATTTTGTGACCATTGTTTGAACAAGCTAGATTTCTAAAAACCAAAAACCAAAAACTTAGTTGAGGGTGACCTTGAGCTTCCAATCCTCCTGCCTCCACTTTTGGAAAGCTGAGATTACAAGCATGTGCCATTACACGCCATTTCAGGGGAGGGGGAATTCCCAACCCCTCTACTGATGCCATTTTATGCTTATCAGCATTGGTGGCACTTTTTTATTGGTCATTGTTGTCCCTAGGCACACAGAAGGTGGCAGGAGTGAGCGGCATTAATATTTCCCTTTAGTGGGTGAAACTCACAGCTTGTATGTAACACAGCTAATTATAGTGACAGCTGAATTTGGACCCCGTCTGTCCTCAAAACCTGTGGCGTTTAGACTTCTGCTATTTGTTCTCTAGATGGTTAAGAGCAAGAGAGAAGGAAAACCCCCAGTCTCGACCTCTTCCTGATTTGCTAGGATCACAGACCCTGGCCCCATGGGTACCAATACCAGCCCTGTTCGAGGGTTGGGCTCTTAAGTCGAAGCAGCTGTGTTGAAGTGGTCACAGTGTCTGGGGCAGAGGGGCTGGCAGGCCTGTGTGGTGGGGAAGCCAGCCTGAGACTTCCTCACAGCACCCAGTCGGTGAGCGCAAGCTGCTCCTAGGTTTGTGGGAGCCGCCCTGCACACTGCTGGGTCATAGAAAGCCCTTCCTATGCTGGACCATCTCTGAGCTTATTGGTTTAGAACAGTCCGCATCCTGAGCCTCGAGGACTTTGGGGCTTATGTGGACTGTCTCTAGTCCACAAAGAGATTCAAGGTCACTTCCTAGTGGCCAAAAGGCTCCAGCCTACCCTACAAGTTCCCCTCTGAGCTTCCAGTCACAGCCACAAGGGTCTCCATCTCTCTGGTGTCTTTGGCCTTGTCTAACCCTAGTCTCTGTGCCCAGAATTCCCACTCTGGTCCACCTTTCCCTTTATCTCATAGCCAAAGCCAATTCTTGCCTCTGGGCTTGGATTTCGTGACATTTCCTCAGAGAGCCTTCCCTAACCTTGACTTTGAATTGCTCTCTGTTGTCATCTGCTTTGTAACAGTGTGAGCAGAATCCCACACACTAGGTATGTTACTTTTCTAATCCCCAGGACGAAATACCTTGGAGAAGCAACTTAAGGGTTTATTTGGGCTCAGGGTTTCTGAGCTGCTTTAGTCCAGCTTAGGGAAGGCGCAGCCTGTCTGTCCCAGCACGCATGTGACAGGGTGCCCGTTCATGGTGGGGGCAGCATGTGCTGGGACTGGGTGCTGTTCACACGGTGGCATCCCAGGAAGCCCAGAGAAGGAGTCAGAACCAAGGGGTGGGTTTCACTTTCCCAGACCCGTTCCCAGGGACCTCTTCCAGTCAGGCCTCCAGAACAGCACCACAAACTGGGGACTGAATGTTCAAAATGTGAACCCCGAGGCCTGGGACTGGGGCTGGGGTGGTAGAGCTCTTGCCTAGCATGCATGAAGCTCTGAGTTAGAATCCCCCAGCACCCCATGAAACAAGCACAGAGGCTCGTGCCTGTAACCCCAGAGGTCAGGAGGCGAAGGCAGAAGGATCCGGACTGTAAGGTTATCTGTGGCTACATAGTGAGTTGGAGGCCAGCCTGGGCTACACGACACTGTGTCTCAACAACAACGATTACTATCCCAAGCCTAATCAAGTCAAGCTAAGAACAAGCAAACAAATAAACAAACAAACCATGAAGCTGGGACCACAGGGACGTTTCAGATTCAAACTGTAATACTAGGTGACTTCTAAATGACAGAAATCTGTTTCTTAGTTCTAGAGGGTGGGCAGTCCAAGATCAGTAGCCAGCTAGCATCTTGCTTTACAACACATCCGTCCTGTGTGGAGAAGATCAGGGAAGAGCCTTCCACCCGAAAGGCACTTTTATAGCTCAACACCCTCACCCCTCGTCTTCCAAAGCCGTTGCATCCAGGGTTATGCGGGTTTACGGGATAGACCCTAATTCGCGTCTTTGGTGGCACTCAGTCACAATTCGTAGAAATTACTTTTTTGTGGTTTTAATCTTTTCCTTGATGCAGCCTCGGGGACAAGGTCGGGCACACAGCAGCGGTCCACTAAACAGGGAATAAGCAAACTTTTGACGTCTGGGGTTTGGTCAAGAACATTCCACATACCACAAAGCACCCAGCCCTCCTCCTGGCTCCTAGCTGGCTCACATACAGCCACTCAATATTTACTGAGCTGAACTTGGCATATGACTCACTCTTAGACGATCTCAGTATCTGTAAGTATGACTCCACAGCTTTCTTCCTCAGCTGGGATTTTTGCGGGCTCTCTCATTCGATATCAGATAGGTAAGGAGTTACATATGAGAGACCCAGGAAACTGCAGCTCAGGCAGAAGGCCCCTTAGTGGATAAATACCCTTGAAGCTGCGGTTCGGTTGTCCCTGCTATATCAGAAACTACGGCGCCAGGGCGTTTGCCCAGCGGCCACACATGCACCAATGCAGTCAGGTTTCAGTTCCTTTCCTTGTTTTGTGATACAATACCCTGATACGCTAATTACAGGAGGAAGGGTTGATCTTTTGGCTCAGGGTTTCAGGTAAGTCCATTACGGCGGGAAAGTCAAGGCAGTTGGAGCTGACAGCAGCTGGTCACACTGTGTCCGAAGTTAGGAAGCACCCATCCCGGTGCTGTTCACTTTCCCCAATCTATACAGTCCAGGATCCCCTGCCCAGGGAGCCACCCCCAAACAGTAAAGGTCTGTCTTCCTATATCAATTACTGTCATCAAAATAATCCTCTATAGTAATGCCCAGAGACACTAAAATCTCCCAGGTGATTTCAGATGCTGTCACGTCGACAATTAGCCCCAGGGATCACAGTCTGTGTCTTCAAAATACCTCAGCTTAACGATACTAGTGCTTACGTGGTTGTCTTACCCCTTCCCACCTGTGCACTTTTCTAAAGGATCATGGGAAGACATTTTCTAACAGGAAGATCTGGTTCACTATGATTTGGGAGGAAAGGCGGGCCACTTTACCCCATGAATATATCCCCTACCTCGTAATCAGTCAAGAAACGCCGTTACTTAAACCGTCTCTGTCTCTTGGCCAGCTTTGGCAATCAGTGAGCTCCAGGTTCACCGAGAGACTGGGTCTCAGGAAATACAGTGGAGAACAATTGAGGATGACGCTGGACTTGGACATTTACCCTCCGCATTCACTCGCACCGGCACAAGCACCAGTACACACATGACGTATATCCCACAGGCTTGGGGGCCAGTTTGTGAGGTACATGAAGAGGGCCGGTCTCCAATCCATCTTAGGCAAAAGGTAGACTCTGTGGTCCAACACATTGGGAACTTCAAAGGTGAACGTGGCTGACTGGAGGTCTGGAAGTTTGTTCTAGCAGAGAAAGTTTCTGATTGGCTGACATAGATCACACGCTCCTCACCCGGCCTGTGTGAACAGAGCATGGGCTGCTCTCAATGGTCAGTCTGGGTAGTAGCCATGGCAGGATGGAGGATGCTGTGTAGACAGCATCTCAGAGGCCTCAGAGACTGTCTACACCAACCTCCTTCCCCAAAATCTCCTTAGGGGATTGTCGAGTCTCTCAGGAATTTTCCTTAGGAACTCTGCCCCTGGTAACTTGAGGCTAGACCAATCCACACTTGAGAACACACAGTGTTCGATTCTGGTTCCTGAATTCCTGCTGTCATGTACTATGTATGATGGTGTAGTGTGTGTGTGTTTGTGTATGTATGTCTATGTATGTGTGTGTATGTATGTGTGTCTGTGTATATGTGTGTGTATGTGTGTGTGCCTGTGTATGTGTATATGTGTGTGTGTGTGTGTGTGTGTGTGCCTGTGTATGTGTATGTGTCTATGTATGTGTGTGTATGTGTGTGTGTATGTATGTGTATGTCTATGTATGTGTGTGTATGTTTGTGTATGTGTGTGTATGTGTGTGTATATGTATGTGTATGTGAATGTGTGTGTCTCTGTGTATGTGTCTGTGTATGTATATGTGTATGTGTGTGTATGTGAATGTGTGTGTGTGTGTATGTGTGGTATATATGTGTGTGTGTGTGTATGTGAATGTGTGTGTATGTGTGTGTCTGTGTGTGTATGTGTCTGTGTATGTATATGTGCGTGTGTGTGTCTCCAGGTGGCAGGAATTTTGTTCCAAAAGCAACCACCATCTAGAGAAATTAAATTTAGGTGAATTTAGGTACCTGTTCAGACTTCAGAGGAGTGGACAGGAAGAGGCTGGTTGTCCCACAGACTCAGCAATTCTGTACCCGCCCCTGCTTCCCGAGCAGCTCCTGTACACCCATTCCATCCCTATGTTCTCTGTTCACTGTGCACAGCCAGGCTGAAGGTAAACCTGCACACTGAGGCTCTGCCAAGGGGCAGCTGGGGCTTAGAGGGATGGGAGAGCTGCAGCTTCTGTAGACAATTTGTCCACTGAATTACCACACAACCCGGTCACTGTGTTCTTAGCTGTGATCCATTCCAGAGATTTGAAAGCATGCATGTGGATGTTCATAGCCTTATTACCCACATAGCTGACAAAGGGAAACAACCAGACTCCCACTGACTAATGAGCAGGTGAGCCCATTCAGCAGTACACAGAACAAAGTCCTACCTAATACAAGCCATGCGTGACTGAGCCGTGGGAACACTGCGCCAAGGGAACAAAGCCAGTACGAAAGACTGTGGTGTGCGGTTCTGGTTCCGTGTGTGACTTGTGGAGAATGGCAAGTCTATGGAGATACTAAGAATGTCATCATCGGTTGCTAGGGGCCGGGGCAGGGAAGGGATCTCTCTGTGGCTGTCATGAGGACACAGTTTGCTTCTTGAGTCAGGAACGTGCTGTTGAATTAGACGGTAGTGATGGATTGATAGGCACAGTGATGTGAATGTATTAAAACTGTACATGTTAAAAAGGGTAACTTATGGGGTTGGAGATGGCTCAGTGTTTAAGAGCACTGGCTGTCCTTGCAGAGGACCCAAGTTCAGCTCCCAGCATTCACATGGCAGCTCACGAGCACCTGTAACTCCATTTCCAAGGGACCTGTCACCCTCTTCTGGCTCCTCAGGCACCAGGTACACATATGCACATGTAGACACATGCAGGCAAAATGCTCATACACATAAAAGTAAATAAAAACTGAAGGGTGACTTATTTGGTGTGTGAATCATTTCAGCTAAAGAGGGGTCCTGTATGAGAATGACGGAAGTTGGGTTTGTTGTAGTTGTACACCTTCTGTGGGAGCTCAGCAAGGATGACAAGGAGGAATTTTCATAGGTGCAAAACCTGCCAGACCTCAGCACAGGAAACCACCATCCTGGCCAGCGCCAGACTGGACAGTGGAACCCCCAGCGTCTGAGCTCAGGTGGTTTTATTCATTCAGAACTCCTCACGTATTCTACTGATAGCACGTGCAGATCATTAGCAATCAAACCTCCCCCACAGAAATCCAACACCTGCAGATAATACAAAATGCCAAGACCTAGGGAGACTCTCACCTAACAGTGCATAAAACAGTATTTTAAACACAACTAAAAATAACCTTCCAAAACAGTCTGTACTTCAGGGCACATGGCTGCTCAAGAAAGCCTGGGATTTCTTACCTTGTCTCAGGATCTGATCTTGGGCCAGCATCTGGCCTCGGCCTGCCATGCAGTGGGGCAGAGTGGGACATTCTAGGCCTTGGGGTAGGTGTGGAGGACTCTGATACTGGCACAGAGATGCTGGGAGATGAGAGGGAGGGCCGTTCTCATCAGAAAGCCCCTTTCCCTCTCTTTCCCCTAAGAGCAGCCGGGCTCTTCCAAACCTTACCTGTTCTTTCCAGGCTCTTCACAGAGCGCCCAGGCGTGCAGGCCACAGAGCAGGCATGCAGGAGTACATGCCGCAAGTCAAGACCCAGTTCAGGGATCTAAGGCCTGCCAGAACCTTCTGGAAAAGCAGAGCTGGTTCCAGAACCTACTTCCCACTGGCCTCCTTGAAGGGGCCCTTGTTTTCCACTGACTGACATTTCAGACCTACTGTGTGCTGCAGCCTTCTGAGGGCTTCCTCTCTGTTTTCCCCTTTTATTGTTTCTTTCTCTACCTCTCAGTCCTATCAAAACGAAGTCCCAAAACGAAGCTTAAATAACACAGTGTATCAATACAATTTCTTTTAGACTTGTTAAAATACCCCTGAGTCAACATTTCCTCCCCACATGGCAAGAGGGCTCTCTCCTGCCTAAGGGCTCCCTGGCTCCTGGTGCCATAACTGAACCGTGGACGAATAGTCAAATACTTTATGTTTTTCTCACCACGGCCAACACCCCGGTGATCTTTCTACTCAGTCCTTGTGCACCTGAGCACGTGTCTCTCCAGGGCAGATAATGCCCAGATATGGATCTGCTAGGTCATAGGGTGTGGGCATTTACAATTCCAACAAACACGGCGGAGTGCTCTCTGCTGAGGCTTAACTAACAACTTAGTTCCCACCAGTAGAACACACGAGACCCTTTCCCCAACTTCCGTGTCAGGTTGAGACTCAACAGACTGAAAATGTCTTGTCAATAGGTATGTCTCAAGGTTCTGCTAATTTATATGTCCATTGGGGTTTGTGGAGTCTTGGTTGCTGGTATCGGAAGAGAACTCAGACCCTGGGGTTTGATGATCTGAACGCTAAACTCAACTGCATTATCACTGCTGTGTGACCTGCAGAGGATCTAGTGATCTCTCTGGTCCTGGGCATGGTCTTGCCTTGTCCCCTTGCCCCCGTGACTGCAGAATGCCTGGGTAAAGGGGGAGTACTCAGAAACTCTCCTCTTGTGCATGTGTTTATGCACACCAGTCCATGTGTATGTGTATGTGTGTGTGTGTGTGTGTGTGTGCATGTCACACAAGTGCGAGAATGTTCACACACACACACACACACACAGAGTGCACATTCGATACCCCCTCTCTCACACAAAAACAATAAAAATAATCTAAAAACAACAACAAAAATTCACTGGGGTATGTTGCCGCACCTGCCACCCTGAGAAACAAACCCACTCTTCGGAGACCTCTTGCTGCTGTCTGTAGGTGTAGTCTTCAAATACCTGCAATGTGGATAGTGCATCCATTTTGTATGGAATTTTCACTGAGCGTAGAGCATTAGGATACCACTCAAACCTTTAAAAAACACTTTGATGTCCAAAGACTGCTTTTAAAGTCAGCCTCAGTTTGCGTTCCCACTAGAAGGGGTAAGGGTCCGGAAGCTGGGGCAGCCCACCCCTCACATGCCTGGGTGCAAGCTTTGTTCACCGAGCGACGGGCCAGCCGGGAGGAGCAACCTGGACAGTGTGATCAAACTGGGTTTCCCACAGTCTCCAAGGCCCTCGCCTTGTCCAGCATGTACTTCCTAATATGAACACCAGGGGGCACCATACACCAAGGGAAAGTGACCCACGTTGCAAGCCTATTGGATCATCAGGTCAGTTTTGGGGGTCCCAGTAAGAAGACCAAACTGACCTGGAACTTAGGATGTACCTATAGGAAGGCTCTGGGACCCAGAGGGGCAAGCTAGGGAGGGAGATAGCAGATAACAGCCCTGAAGTAAACCTGGCTCCAGGTGGTAGTAGCCACGGAGGTGGGAAGAAGCAATTGTATTCCGGATCAGAGACTATAGTAAGGCCTTTCTCTGCAGTGGACAGAGACTTTCTTTTGAGCAGGGAAGATGGGTTGGGGGTGCGGATCAAGAGTCCATATTTGGAGGTGACAAATTTGAGGTGCCCTTTGAGGTGGCTCAGTAGATGAAGAAAGACACAGTGAGGAGACTGAGCCTTGATCCCTTTCTCAGGGTCTTGTAAAAATAACAAGACTCAAATGGCTGGACAAGGTGAGACATGAAGACCAAGCTGACACACGCAGCTGAATCCTTCCAGCACTCCTGGCAGACATCACCAATCCATCCCACACTCAGGATGCTCCTTAGCTCAGAGCTCTACACAGCTTCTACCAAGATTTGAGGCAAGGAATGCTTTCTGTCTTCCTCAGACTTGACAGGCCTAAGATTATGCTTAAAATTGAGTCAGGGAGACATTGGCTGGAGGCTACCAAGTAACTTGAGAATTATTTCTGCCCCATCTCACCATCTCCTGAGTTGAAAGTCTTATCTTACAGGCCATTATGAAAGTTAAACACAATCATTCAAGCAAAATGCTCAGCAATGCTGGGGTCATCGAGAGCATCTAATTAGCAAAAGAAACAGCAGCAGCAATAGTGGTTGAACTGTTATGTCAGCCAGAATGTTCTAGAATCAATCCCCATTGCTTGCTGTTTCTGACATTTCCAGCATGGTTAGTGTAATTCTGGGAGTGGACAGAAGGAGGCGATCTTGACATTTACTTCTTCTGCCCACAGAGAGCTGTGAAGTGGGTGGTGATTTTCCCTGGAGAAGGTGTGATGGTCCTGGCTAAGGCCCCTGACACTTCTGAATACAATGAGCAGAGCTTCTGGCTCCCCCTTAGGGCCTGGTGTTCTCTTCTTAGACCTTTTGCTAATTGTTTCGGGCCAAGCTGTCCACACTCCAAGGTCTCCACCTTACCTTTCAGGCCTCCCAGCCCCGGTGATCTGGCATGGCACCCACGGGCCACATTCCTTTGCAGGCTGGCTTCTCCTCCCCGCTTGACTCCACAGAGGTCTTCCCTGGGTCCTTCTGTATGCTTCCCAGCTTGGGACACAGGCAAGCTGAGACGCACCTAGCAGTTGGAGCCCTAAGCACTCAGATTTCTGTTTTCTACAGACACTGCCATTTGCCATTCACCCTCTGCTCGGCAGTGCCTCGCCCCATGCTGGGCTAGACTCTGACAGACAGAGGCAAGGTGCTGGGCCTTGTAACTCTTCCATCTATCCTGACACAGAAGATAGACTCTGGATAGCTTGTGGTGACCCATGAGACCACAGCTTAAAAAAACGCAAGCCTATTTATTTATTTATTTATTTATTTATTTATTTATTTATTTAAACCAAGGTCTGGTTGTGCAGCTCATGCTAGCCTTGAACTCCTCAACCTTCAGCTTTAGCCTCCCAAGTGTCGGGGCCACAGGCGTGTGTCATGGCTAATAGCGCTCACACACTTGGGTGGGGCCTACTTGCACATGGAGGCCAGAAGAAAGCACCAGGTGTCCTGCTCTCTCACTCTCCGCTGTATCCCTTTGAGACAAGGTCTCTCTCTGAAGCTGCAGCTAGACTGGTGGCCAACGAGCTTCAGTCAGCCTCCCGTCTCCATCTCCCGTAGCGCTGGGGAGTTAAAAGCACATAATTGGCCATGGCGGACTTTTCTTGATATGGGTGATGGGATCCAAACTCAGGTCCTCCTGCTTGCACAGCAAGTGTTGTTACCCGATGTGAGAGTCTTCAAAGGGGCTGAATGGAGCCTTCACTCTCCACCAGTCAGCATTCCCTGTGGACTCCCCACTGTCTGCTGGGGTCCAGCATGACGCTCTTAGCCAAGCATCATCTTTCCTGCCTCCTGCACTCACTGGGAACACACATGCGCATACATACACACACGCGCACACACACACGCACACGCATGCACACGCACACACATGCACGTGCACATGTGCAAACATGCACATACATACACAGACACTCACACATACACACACACATGCACATACACACACACACTCACACACATGCACATACACACACACTCTCTCTCACACACGCACACACGCACACACGCCCCTGATGCTTGGGATGTGACCTCATGGGAAAGCCCTGGCAGAGGGCCAGTAGCCTGGAGACTTAGCTCTGATTCCTCCTTCTGTCCCCACCCCCTCCCTATGTCCCACCCTCTAAACCCTCTCTTGGCTTGGTGTCCAAAGCCTGGTACATCCTAGGTCTCAGCCTTGACCAAAGGGCTACACTTTCCACCTGGGTTGTATAGAATTCCAGGAGGTCCAGCCTCCTTGTGGCCTTCCTCCCGAGGCCTCCCATGGGTGGGAACTGCACTCTTTGGCATGTGTTTCTGACACAGAGTAATACCACCAACGGGTCATCTGCTGCCAGTGTGAACAAAGAAGAGAAATGAAAAGCAGTTCCAAACCACAGAGACACACCTGGTGGTTTGAGAGAAGGCGACCTGGCGTCAGCCCACGCGATGGCCTGGGGACGTCACAATGAGTCAGTCAAGGTGGGTAGTGGCTGCTATTGATGTCGATACAAATGTCTCTTTTCCCTGAGAGCAGCACAGTTAGCCACGAATAATCCGAGCAAGGAGCAGAGGCGTGTCTCTGTCACCCACCACCTGGGCGATGGTGTCCCCACCATACTGGGGACAGCGGGGGGTAGGGGTTCCTAGACCAACCGTACAGCCCTTCAAAACGATGCACATATATGGAATGAGCTTTACTTGGGCATTATTTTCACTTGTCCACACCCTTTTTGTGTGTGTGTGTGTGTGTGTGTGTGTGTGTGTGTGTGTATCAAACGTCAGGACTCGAGCATGCTGGGAAATACTCAGCCACTGGGCCATGTCCCAGCCCCCACACCCTGCCTTTAAATTTTTAAATTAACCCCAATCTACCTATCCCTCTGTTCATGTTTGTTCATTTTTAGATTAGATGTCATCATGTAGTCTAGGCTAGACTCAAACTGAGGGATCCCCCTGCCTCAAACTCCAAACTGTTGAGATTACAAGCGTGTGCCATGACATTCAGTAACTCTCTCTCTCTCTCCCTCTCCCTCCCTCTCTCTCTCTCCAGGCTCTCATGTAGTCTGTGCTGGCCTTGACCTCAACTATGTAGCCAGGGATGTCCTTGAACTCCTGACCCTCTGTCTCCATCTCCCACAGCTGGGATGACAGGCTTGAATCACCACAGCTGGTTTATATGGTGCTTCGGGATGGAACCCAGGGTTTGGTGTATGCTAGGTAAGCACTTTACCAAGTGAACTGTTCCCCATCTCAAAGGAAACAAAACAAAACAAACCCGAACCAAATAAAATAAAATAAAATAAAATAAACAGTAACAAAAGTCCAAGAAAACACCCACATTCTTACAACATAGGGTGCTTTCCAATATCATTTCCTCCATGTGATTAAAAAAAAAAACCACATTCCGGGGGCTGGAGAGATGGCTCAGTAGTTAAGAGTACTTGGTGCTTTTGCAAAGGACCGGAGTTCAGTTCCCAGCACCCACATGACCTCCCACAGCTGCCTGTCCCTCTATTTCCTGGGTCTGTGATGCCATTTTCTGGTCTATGTGGGCACCAGGCACATACAGAGCTTATCTATATACATCCGGGTACTCACACATACACAGAAAATAAAAGTAACAGCCCTTTAAAATGAATGGAAGCAGTTCAGGCACGGAGATGGCTCAGTTGGTAAAGCCTTTGCCCAACAGTAAGGACGTTGAGGTTGGATTCCCTGGATGCACAGAGAAAACCAAGCGAGTGTGTGTGTGTGTGTGTGTTTGTGTGTGTGTATGCACGTGCGCGAGCGATGAAATGGCTCAGCACATAACAGCATTCGCCAAGCAAAACTGACAGCCTGAGCTTGGGCCTCGGGACCTGTGCAAAGCTGGAAGGAGAAACTGACTTCCAAATTTGTTCTGTGTCGCACTTCCACCCCAGACACACAAAGACAGCAATGAAAAGCCAGGGGTCTGTAATTCCGGTGATGGCGAGGTGGTAAGATGGGAAGTGGAGGTAGACGGATCCCTGGAAGGCTGAGAGCCAGACAGCCTGGCCTATGTGGTGAAGTTCCAGGCCAATGGGAGACACAGCTCAAACAGAAGGTGGAAAGCACCGGAGGCCAGATGTTCAAGGTCGCCTTCTGATCTCTGCTCTCACGGAGTGCGCGCACACCCCCACAGACAAATGAGAGGTTATCCTGGCTGCAGCCACCAACTTTGCTTTCAGGACTCTGGCAGGCTAGGGGTGTGGCTCAGTGGTAGGGTGCTTGCCTAGCACTGCAAAGGCCCTGGGTTCCATTCCTACTACTGGGCGTGAGTGGGTGGGTGCTTCCCCCACCGTAATGGTTTGTGACCAGAAGTTTGAAAAAAAAAAGAAAAATCAGTGCCTGTGCCCAGTGAGCCCAGGCAGGCATGAATGCAAAATGTGTGTTTGACCACAGAGCTTTGCCCCAGCCCTGAGTGGGGACCTTTGTAACAGGCCCAAGGTCTGTTTTATTTGATCCTAAGCATTCGCCAGCTCTGGAGCTGGGAACCCCCTTAACAGGGGAGGAATGGAGGTTGAGCCAGCTGAGCACAGATGGCTAGATGGGAAGCATGCTGAGGTCCCTGTACGGGGGACTTCACAGTGTGGCTGCTGTCGCTCTAGGGACTGCGGTGTCTGTGCGCCTGCTGCTTGTCAGGTATCCCATCCCAGCCAGGCCTAGTCAGTTCATCCTTGAAGAACCAGGTGGCAGAGAGGTAGAAGCCCTCAGTTACAGCGGAGACCACTGAGGTTCACAGTCGTGGAGGGACCTGGCCAAGACCATACAGACTTTAAGAAGTCAAATCCAGTTTGGGTCTCTGCTGTGATTCTAGAACCAAATTGAGACTCGCAAAGAGAAAGCATTCGGCAAACGTTTCCCTGTCCCTGTGGCCTTCTCTCTCTGTCATTGCTTCATTACGGGGGTATTGGGACGTTGGTCCGTTTTCTGGAGACTGAGTCCTGGGTGGGGCAGGCTCCAGGGCTACTGGAAGCTGCCTGGCGTCCCCGCCTGGGCGAGGGTCCCCAGTTAGCACCCTGATTAGTTTCGGTCCCAGGTCCCAGCATGCTCTCTGGCCCTGCCCTGTCAGCTGAGAGTAAGGGAAAGAGGCACCCTGCCGCGCCCAGCCCTGGGCTGGGCCTTGGAACTGGCCAGCATGCTCCAGGCCTATCCCTCCTCTGGTAGGGCTCTCTTCTTCCCCCTCTCATTCCTGAGATTAGCCAAGGGGACCTGTAGGGGAACATGAGTCAGGATCCTGCCCTGAGGGTCCCCTCCCCCTCCCTGTGTTCCAGGTCTCTGTCTTTTCCTTCTGGGAAGTGGCTGTATGTGACAGTCCTTAGCAGCTCTGCGCCTCTGGGGTGGCTGTGTGCTGTCTCCCCCACTCCAGTCCCTAGCCCAGAGGAAGAGAGAAGCACCCTGCAGCCCTGAAGATGGCCCTGGTCCCTAAGCAGGAAAGGGCTCACCCCTCCCCAGCCAGAACCCAGAGCTGACTCAGGAGAGAGCTGTAGGCCTGGAAGCCAGGGTGGAGAGCCAACAGCTGGCTTGACAATGTGCAAAGAGCCAAGTGTCCTCCGGGTGTGGCGTTTTCGCCTCACCCTTCTTCCCCCTCTCTCCTCCCTGCCACAGGGTGCTACCTTCCTCTAGCCAGCTCCACGCTCCCTCACGGAAGCTCTCTCGGTTTGACCCCACCACTGTGCCTGGCCCCATCCTCTGTGAAGAAAGAGGGAGAGAAGACTCTGAAAGAAGACAAGCATGGTGGAGATTTACCTCTAAGAACTAGTGCAGTGCAGGAGGGTTCTCAGGCCCTTGCTCATAGCACTGGGCCCCTCTGTGGGAAACGCGCGCACACACACACATGAACATGCACAACACACACACAAACATGCACACACACACACACACGCACACACATGCACATACACAAACACACACACACATACACAAACACGCACACACACACACACACATACACAAACATGCACACACATACACACGCACACACGCACACACACATACACAAACACGCACGCACACACACACAAACATGCATACACACACACAAACACACACATGCACACACGCATATACACACACACACAAACATGCACACACACATACACAAATACACACACACACAAACATGTGCACACACATACACAAATACACACACACACAAACATGCACACACACATACACAAATACGAGTGCATACACACGCATGCGCACACACACACACCACCCCTCAATCATTACTTCTTGTCCTATTTTAGATTTGAGCAGATGTTTCCAAAGTAAGTTTTGGAGGCTCCTCATCGACATTTTCCCAGCTGCATAGCAGCCCCACCAGAGCCAGGAGAGTCCCGGGGTGGCGTAGATGTGGCAGCGTAGGGTTTGGGGTTCAGTGGGTGCATATCCAATCCCTATGCTGAATCGTGAAGGACACGTGACTTTCCCAGCACCTGTAGGTTCCCAAAGGTACTTGATTGATTGATTGATTGATTGATTGATTTGAGATGCTCTTTTTTTGTTTGGTTTGTTTTGTTTTTACAAGACAGGGTTTCTCTGTTGTGACTCTGGCTGTCCTGGAACTCACTCTGTAGACCAGGCTGGCCTTGAACTCACAGAGATCTGCCTGCCTCTGCCTCCTGAACGCTGGGATCAAAGGCATGTGCCATCACCGCCTGGCTGGATGATCTTGTTAGCCCAGGCTAGCCTCAACTGCAGGGCCCTCCGGCCCCCACAGGCCCTGGCAGATCCTTTTGCTTTTAATACTAAGCTGCCCCGGGTATACCTGAGCAGGCTTTGAGAAATGCTGAGGTACAGAACATTCTAGAAAGGGCAGAGGCAGCTTAGTGTTGACTTTATAACAAAATAATACCTCCATGGAATGAGAGCTTACTCAACGTTAGAGCTCAGAGTCTCAGAAAATGGGAGAGTTGAAGATTATTCCGGAAGGTGGGGAGGGCATCTGGGTCACTGGGTGAGTAGATCTGCCACAATCCACCGATCTGTGGATCCCTCTAATCTGTGGATCCCTCTAATCTGTGGATCCCTCTAATCTGTGGATCCCACCAAGCTGTGGATCCTGCCAAGCTGTGGATCCCTCTAATCTGATCCCACCAAACTGTGGATCCCACTAAGCTATAATCCCTGTGGCTATGGGGCTGGGTTGGGAGTGGGTCCTTCTGCTTCTTGTGTTCTCAAAGGAAAGAATTCAGTCAACAGATGCAGAACATTTAAGCAGATATTTATTTAGCAAAGCAAGGCAAGTTTTCCAAGATTGGAGTGGACTGTCCCTAAAGGCTTGGGCAACCCGGTGGGTTCTCCCTTTTGGATTTTAAACAAGTTTTTATGAATATTTATGAGATAAGTGATAATATTCATGAGTAAGGCGATTTATGTACTTCCAAGTCATGGCAGCCTGATCCTCTAGATGGGTGCCAGAACCACAATGCAAATGGTATTGTGATGAGCCCAATGTCGTTAGCACATCTAGGGTTAATTTCTGAAAACTGGAACAACCCGAGTGGTTTAGCCACAAAGGAAAGTTCTGGCCATCAGGAGACACAGCTACCAAGATCCAGCAGCAGCTCTCCTTGGTCACCTTATATGTAATTCCTGCTTTACCCAGAGTGATATTCACATTCTTATTGGCCCACATGCCACAGGCAGTGGTGATGGTTTGGTGCTCAGGGTCCAGGGACTCCGCTAGTTGTGGGCTCTTTACTCAGACTGAGAGAAGACTGGGAAGTTTGATCACTGGGGATGGGACAATGTGTGTGTGTGTGTGTGTGTGCGTGTGTGTGTAAGGTTTTGTTGGGTTCACACTGGATTGGACCACAGCCGGCCTCCTTTCTACCAACAGAGAGATGTAGGCTGTGGTTACAGCCCAGAGGATGCCATGAATTTCAGAGTAAAGATTAGAACACAGACATGGGAAACCAGTCAGATCTGAGGTCAGAGGCCAGCTCAGACTCTGTCTAGCAGCCAGGCAAACCTCTAGCCCTCTCAGAGCCTCGGGTGTTGTGCGGGCCATGAGATCAACGCTGCCTGGCTCTGGGCAACCAGCCTGCAAACCACAGGTGGCATTTATCAGAACAAGGTCCTGGGTTATTTTCAGCCTTTCTTTGGGGACAATTGTCACCTGCCAAGTCCTTCTTTCTAGAGATCGTCTGGCAGTGACTGAAACAATGAAACTAGATCATATCCTGAGAATAGAACCAGAAGCAGCTGCAACATGCTGTCATATCAGTTTCTGCCCCAGGCCCCCGAGCTGGCACTTGTACAGAGTACAGTCAGCCAATCAGAATTCAGTAATGGACTTTTCCCAGCTGGTCATCCAGAGAAAGTTCAGCAGTGCCCTGATCTTGCTCATCAACCAATCAGAATTGGCAGTTTCCTACTCCCGCAGCTGTTACTCATCCAGAAGCTGTCATCAGAGCTCCTAACTGCTGTCCAGCTGGGACTCAGCAGTGTTCTGATTGGGTGCAAGCTGTTCCATAAGAATCGGGATCTGTCTTCCACTGTCCAGTCACAGGTCACACGCGGATTGGTCTTGTTATCATGCGTTAGAAAAAAAAAATCTGTGTGTGTGTGCATGAACACGTGTGTACACATGCTTGTATGTGTCCATGTGCACACTCCAGCATGCCCATGTGTGTGTGCTCATGCATGGAGACAACTTAGGGGTCATATCCAGAGATTCTGTCCTCTGAGACAGAATCTTTCACTGGCCAGGAACTTGCCAATTAGGCTAGACTGGTTGACCAGTAAGCCCCAAGGATCTTCCACCTCCCCAGAACTGGGCTCATAAGGTTATAATATCACAGCTGCGATTTTTCATGTGGCTTCTGGGGACTGGACTCAGGTCGACGGAGCCATCTCCCAAGGGCCTAAGAGAGATTGTCCCAAGAGGGACCACACCAGCCACTGGAGTGCATCATAAGCCACAGTCAGGAGCCAACACTGAGTGGAATGTGTTGGCATCTGCTTATAATCCCAGGTCTTGCAGGACGGGGGGATTATCACTTGAAACCTAACCTAGGATATCTGGACTAAGTCATAAAAATATTTGCGATGCCTATTACAAATACTATTCATTTTATTATTTCCTTATCAAAATCCCACTTTATTCTTACGGTAAGTTCCTTTAAAATCTGTTATTGCATTTTGTGTGCTTGTGTGTGCGTATGGGGGTGGGGTATGAGTTCCGTGACACGTGTGGAGGTCAGAGGACAACCTGCAGGGGCTGGTGCTTCTCTTCTACCGTGTGTGTCTTCAGGCTTGGCAGGTGCCTTTGCCCGTGAATCCATCTTGCTGGCCCTCGGGCCTTCATCCGAATAGGTTGACACTATAAGGGAAAGATGGTGAGTGGACTCAGTAATTTCAGAATAGGAGACACGTGATGGGAAAACAGCTTTGTTTCGGAAAGTAGGAGGGGTTAGCTGCCATTGCTCTCAGGAAACGGCCTCTCTGAGGGTGGCCTTTGAGCCCCGGCACGAATGATAGGAAGGAGGTAGTCATGGGAAGTTCTGGAGGGAAGACACTCCAGGGAGAGAGGGCAGCACTCACACAGGAGGCCCAGGGACCTAGTACGCAGTGGGCAAGGCTGACAGCTCAGGGAGCACAGGCGGGAGGCTGTGGCGAGGGAGACGGCTCTACCAGGAAGCTGGCAGAGGCTCCTGACCAGGACCGTCCTGAGATCTGGTCTGACTCACATTCTTAGAATGCCGCTCTGCCGTGTGCAGACGGGCTGCACGGGCCAAGGGTGGACAGGACACCGGGGTAGAAGTGACTGGTAACATGGATGGGCTGATAGCAGGGGAGAGGTGGTCAGATCCAGGGAGTGTGACAGTATCTGCTGATGGGCTTCATGGGGGACCCGAAGGGAAGAGAATGTCCCAGGTGGCATCGTGGGCTTTATGTCACAACATCCGGGTGTTTGTAGGTGAAGCCACCTTGACAGGGCTGGGAAGGCTAGGGGGACCTTCAGGGACGAGGGAACCATGATCAGAGCTGGGCTTGGTGACTTACTGATTAGGTTTAAGATGCTGGTGAGACACCTACGCAGCTGCAGGGTGGGCGGGTGGGCAAGGAAAACCAGTCTGGGGCAGGTTGATACCCGCAGGTATACAGTAGGGAGTCACCAGGGTAAGAATGGGGCCCAGACTCTTCCTGCCTTTCATACACGGGGGTTTCTGGAGTGGCCTTCTTGGAACATAGCTGGGGAGGAAAGGGGGAGATGGGACTCCAGGCAGTGGTGCAGAGCCCTGCCCTCCCATCCCCACCCCCACCCCCACCCCCCCAGCCTGCCTGGCTATGCTTTGGCCAGCTAACAGGTAGACAGGGGGCAGGGTGGCCTTGGCAGCCCTGGCTCAGGAAGAGTAATCAATGAGAAGAGCGACACCCCGCCAAGCAGCGCTCCCCACAAAGCTCTCCATCTTTCACAGACGCTCACAGGTGGCGTGGCGCCAAGAATGTGTCCTCCATTTTCTCCTTTTGTTCCTCCCTGATGCCCACCCCATCTCCGGAGTCTGAGCTTCCCAAGCATTCATTCGCAGAACCGTGCTGGGAAACCTGTGAGGGGCTGTGTGGTCAGTTGGTTTGGTGGCCTCAGCCTCCCACAATGCACTGGGCTTCCCACCACTGGCTCAGCAGAGGCTTTGGAGCAGGGCGGCTAAGATCTGAGTTCCAACGACCACCTGCTTGCTGTGTGGCCTCAGGCCCGCTGCGTGCCTCCTAATATTGAAATGGGGGTGACATGGCTCCAGCTGGCAGGTTTGCCGTGGACAGCAAACGAAAGCTGAGAATTATGCTCGGTGAGTGGTACGTACTCGGTAACAGACTGCGATCCTGTGATTTCCCTGGGCTTGGTCAGCACAAGGAACGCAGGCCCCAGAGAGATGCTGTCTGGGTTGGAGCACCAGGTATACCTCTCAGTGCTCAATTCACGGGGGTCGCTGGTTTCTCTTCTACAGCAGAACGCACCCTTAGCAGGCTTACGGGGCTGCTGGGGCTGTGGGGATCCCGGTCTAGTCTATTGCCATTTGTCATCAGCGGTGACCATGCTTTCCCAGGGCTCTGGGCTCAGACTCCCGATGCTTGCTGAGAGGTGCCTAGGCTCCTCGTTCCGGCGGATATCCCTGGCTCCCGGCCCACGCCTTGCTGCACATGCCCCGTAGAACTCTTAGGCGGTTTAGGCTTCGTCTTCACACTAACTACTAGGCTTTCTGGCTCCGGGGCTTTTGCACCCCGCCCCACTCTCCCTTTTCCAATGCCCATGTCACAGCTCCAGCCCCATCTCTCCCTCAGACACCACACTGCAGTCTTCTTGTTGGCTTTGCCCCCCAACCCCCAGCCTGCCCTCTACACACGGCCAGATGGGCCCGAGGCCCACAGCTCCTCACACACTCCTTCCCCGACCTCCACGCACTCTGGCCCGGCAGGCATCATCCACTGGCCTTGTTCCTAGACCTCACTGCAGCCATCATCGCCTCCTGGCCTCTGTGCTTGGCCACAACTCTATGTCTCGTGCCTTTACTTGTCCTGTCTCCTCTTCGGGAGCATGCCCGACTCCCCACCTTCAGCGTTCCCCACAGGTCTCTGTCCCTTTCTCCCACACTATTTTCCTGGAACCCCAGAAGCTCCTGCCTCGCTGATCCCTAACCTTCCCTGATCAGCAACAGCTCCTTATGCTTGGGACCCTGCCCAGCCCAGTGCTGTGTATCAAGCCAAAGACAGTGCCCGGCACCCAGGCTCCCCGATGAGGACGGCAAATGGCAGCTGTGAAGTTTGTCCCTCTTTTCAATGCAGTCAGATGTCACCTCCCTGCCCTTCCTCTCAGCACTCATCACTGAGCTGTGATCAGCTCTGCAGGGACCATGACCCATCTCTCCAGGTCCCTGGGGACTCCAGTACAGCAGAGAAGGGGCCTGCTCACTATTCTCCAGAGCCCACTGACCCAAAGGCAGTTCCCACTGAAGAGTCTGAGGATAACGTTTGGTTGGTAGAATGGTTACCCAGCGCACATGAAGCCCAGATTCCATCCCCAGTACAATGTGAACCTGTGACAGTACATGTCTGTAATCCCAGCGCTCGGGAAGAGGGAGAGGGAGAGGAGTGGAGGCAAGAGAATCAGAAGTTCAAAGCCGGGCGGTGGTGGTGCACACCTTTAATCCCAGCACTCGGGAGGCAGAGGCAGGCAGATCTCTGTGAGTTCAAGGCCAGTCTGGTCTACAGAGTGAGTTTAGGACAGCTGGGTTACACAGAGAAACCCTGTCTTGAAAAAACAAGGAAGGACAAAGAGGAGGAGGAGGAGGAGAGGAGGGGGGGGGAGGGGGAAGGAGGGGGGAGGGAGGAGAAGTTGTTCAAGATCATCCTCAGCTATGTAGTTGGCTTGAAGCCAGCCTAGGATATATGACACTGTCTCAAAGTTCTGATTGAGGCCCCGTATCCACCTGGCAGCTCACACCTTGCTGTAACTCCAGTCCCGGCAGATCTGATTCCCTCTTCTGGCCTCTGAGGGTACCAGGCATACAAGTGATGCACAGACATACACGTAGGCAAAACACTCACACACATAAGTAAAATTTAAAAAGTTCTGACTGAGTGCAGATGGGGCTGTGGTGCCTGAGCACTCGGGAAGGGCCCCTGCAGTGTGAGCTGGTTTTTTAAAGGAGCACACGCTTCATCTCGGCATGGACCGAGCCTGTGACTGCTTCGACCACGAATCCTTGACAGAAGGGGTCCCAGCCACCTCCCGGCCTGCCACAGAGATGTAATCCCACTGCTCATCACCTGGGCCCTCCACTGCCGTGTGAGAAGAGGACTCCTAGCTAGTGGACACCGTAGATAGAGAAGGACCCAGCTGAGTCCAGCCTCATAGCTCCCTTCAGACTGCCAGGGGTGGGTGCTAGCACACCCTTCGGATGAACCTGATGCTAGCCCAGTGCTGATCTGTAACCACTGCCACCACCCTATGCCAGGTAGCGTCAACGACCTGCCCGGCTGACCCGGCCTGAATTCCAAACCTGTAAAACCAAGAGATGTGATAAAATGCCTGTTTGAGATCAGTCTTGTCATGGGTTATTGGGACGCATGTCGACTCTGATCTCCTGGAGGTGGCTGCCTGATTCCTTGGGCAGGTCCCTGAAGCTGAGGTTTGGTGGGGAAGGGTTCTGTGATCTATCTGTTCTGAGATGTCTGCCATGGGCACAGATGGTGATGGAAAGTTATTTGTGCTATGCTTTGCTTTCCATCTTTTGGGAACCTGCGTGTGGAGAGCAGCAGGGGGTGGTTCTGTATGTCTTACAGCGTGCCACACCATCTTGTAAACCAGAAGACAGGAGCAGAGAGAAGTTGAGGTCTTAAAGTCCACACTTTTCCCACAAAAGGTCTCAAGAATTCAATGTGTCTCTGTGTGTCTCACCGGTCACAGACCTGCCTGTTCTGACTGCTTGTCAACATGCCCCCTGCCTTCCACCTTCACCAGCTCAGCGCTCACCGTCAGGCTGGGCTGTGCTACTCTGGGACTGGGGACAGCTGGCCCCAGGCCAGAGTCGCCAGAGCTCCGGAACTGCCAGGCTTCCCCTTCTGTCATGGGAGGCTGGCACTCTGGTATCTCTCAAGGGTGGAGCCACGCAAACCTGCAGAGAGCTTAATGAAATACACATCATGGCTTCCAGGGCCAGGCCTGGCTGTGTGCGCACCCTGTACTGGGTTCTTAAAGAGCAACCGCAGAGGTTTCCAGAGGGGCAGAGAGTGAGAAGCCTGGGGGGGGGCAAGGACTCAGACCCCTCCCCACCCTTCCTGAAGGTGTGACCTTGAACAAGTGTGACTTCACCCTTCTGATCTTGGGTTTTGTCATCTGTGGAGTGAGACTAGATGGACCAGCCTTACCTGGTGGTCCCAGAATGATGCTCACCACACTTATTAAACACTTCTTAGCTGGATCCGGTGAGATAGGCCCGGAATTCCATCCACTCAGGTGGAGACAGGAGGATAGTAAATTCAAAGTCTGCCTGGGCTACAGAGTGAGTTCAAGGCTAGCCTGGGTAACTAAGTGGGACCCTATTTAAAACAACAACAACAACAACAAACTCAACAAAACAAAACAAAAATAACAAACAAACAAACAAAAACCAGAAAAACACTAAGGGGCCGAGGCTGGGAATGTACTCAATGATAGAAAGATCCCTGGTCTATATAAGGCCCTGGGTCCCGTGCCCAGTACACCCCACTCCCAAAATCTTGTGGAATGAATGAATGACTGGATGCCATTTACCATGCTCAACTATAGCCTTACATCAAATCTCCCAGGACTTGATCAATTTCCTGTCCCCACAATACCTGTCATGAACGATCACTTATTGTGTGTTTGTTGAAAAATTTTTTTTTAAATCTGAGTCTTTAAGAAGTCCTTTTTAGGCTAGATAAAAATGATCATAGGGTACATTCCAAAAGAGGCAGACTCCCTTGGTAACCGGGGAGATTGGTCCCTAGTCCAGCGGACCCGGGATCCAGTGGCCTCATCTTTGAACCAGGAAGTGGGTCAAAGAGACCTCTACATACAGGGAACAGGGTACAAAGTTCCCTGGCCGATACCTACAGTGGTTTCCCCAGAAGCACCCTCTGACCCTCATTTTTAACCCAGTCACGTTTGGTTTATACACAGGCACACAGGCCTCGCGTGTCGGCTCTCACCCCACCTCCATCTGGAAGCAGCAAACCCTCAGAGATGGAGGGGCACTCTGCTTTGTTTTTGAAGTTGAGTTTTATGTCCATAAGACAGGAAGAGGCTAGGTTTTTTTCTGTGTTTTTAGAGTCATTTTTATTTTATGTGTATGGGGGTTGAGCCTGCATGTAGATCTGTGAACCTCATGTGTGCAATTACCATGGAGGCCAGAAGAGGGCACCAGGACCCTGGTATTGGAGTTTGCCGTGTGGGTGCTGCTGGGAATCCAACCCGGGTCCTCTGGAAGAACAGCCAGTGCTCTTAACTGCTGAGCCATCGCTCTAGCTCCGGTAAGACGCATCTTGCCAGATCCTGCAGGATCCAAATTCACTCAAGCTGCCATTGGCTCTTGGCTCTGATCTCCCTCAGGGAGGAGATCACAGGTGGCCTGTGAGGGATGCAGGCAGCTGTCATTCTGTGATCACACAAGCTTGCAATCTGGTGGAGCCTGTGGCTCTCTCCGTGTCCAGGAGTTTCCCTTGGCAGTGGCTCCCTGCTCATGGAAGGCTTCCCATAAACCAGACATTCCTCACATGCTTCTTTAGCCCCCCCCCCTCCACTTGCCAAGGAGGGCCTGACATCCTTTGTTAGGGGGTTCCTACATGATGTGGGGTGGTGAGCGGCACTAGACACCGGAGACTCCTCGAAACACCCACTTATGACAACCAAGACTATTTTTAGACACTGACAAAAGCCTCTAGGTAGAAATGGCTCCAGCGAAGACTCTCCAGTAGAAACACAACCCTTGAGGTTATTATACCTAAGTCACTCCCCAGAGACTCCTGGGGGCTCAGTGGGGCCACAGTCAGAAGTGGCTGCCTGAGCATCAGTGACAGGACCCATGGGGTAACTTTTGTACTTGGGGACATGCCCCCCTCACAGACACGCTGCACCCTGTATCTGTCTGGCTCTCTCCTTGTCCGTGTCCACATTGGTCTCCTTGCTTTTGCCCTCACAGGGATAGCAAGGCAAGGACATTTAGGGGCGCTGCACCCCATTTTTGCTAGGCAGCAAAAATCTCTTTAAAGATGGTTTTTGGAGGGGAATCAGCACTCCTCTCCGTGGTTGTCATTGTAGCCCTCTGCACCCCACCCCCAGGATCCCTGGTGTCTCAAAGTCGGAGCACACTGTCCCTCTGAATGCCTGCTTAAAGCAAAGGGTCACAGCTCCTGCCTGCCTTCCCCAGGGAGTGGCTGGGACCTTCAAATAAGACTCTGCCAAGACCAAAAACGGGAAGGGTCAACTTGGAACAGCTCCAGGAAGTTACTTCGGTCCCAAGGACACAACCTGTGACGTCTGGGTCTACACTAAAACCACAACCAATGCCAAGTTCTATGGCTGGGAGAGACTCCCTTGCCCTTCCGTGACCTGGACCGAGGACACCCTGACTACTCCAGACATGGTCTACAGAGAGCAAGGCCCAGAGGGACACAGAGGCTGGCCTTCTGAAGGACTAGGTGTACATCTAGGACTTGCCTGTGGTTACCACAAGGTAGGGATGGAAAGGGCCTGGCCCGCACCCTCCCTCCTCCTGCACCCACGCCCCATGCCCCGTGTCCCATACCCCAAATAGTCATGACTCTTTCCTCCAGCCTATGTTCAGAATCCTCCACACAGGGTCCAGCAGTTTGAGGGGGTCTTTAGGTTCCATTAAACCTCACTGTGTCCCTGACTTGTGCACATAAGCTGGTGTGGGGGACCTGGAGCCAACAAGGAGTTTGTGGCAGCATCTGGGGGATGGATGGGACCAAAGGGCTGGGTTTCCAATGGCTTCAGAGGCAATAGTGTAGGCACCCGCTGATGAAGAGGCAGGGGTAGCAATCACAGAAGGCTCCAGAATTTTGGGGACCTGACTGAGTTCGCCAGGTCTAGGAGAGGACCATTTCTTGACTGAGCAATGATAACGGGGAAGAAAAACGACCCTGTGCTACCTCTCCGTTACCCACAGAGACACGGTGGGCTCTGGCCAGTGTGTCCAGACACAGCAGTGCCCTCCCACGCTCGGTGCAGTTCAGATGCTGGGAGAGCGAGGTTGGGGAGGAGGAATCTGAACCAGGTCCACCAGGCCCAGTGTGGCTCTGTGCACACGTCACGGGCCTTTGGGAACACTTTCACCACTGCTGTGGCGTTCACTGAATGGAACATGCTGTGTGTCAGGAGCAGGGTCAAACATGGCAGAGAGCACAACTGACGAAATTTCACACTCTGGGGTTGAACTGGGGCTGGGGCTGGAGCTGGGGCTGGACTGTGGCTGGACTGGGGCTGGGGCTGTGTGTGAGTCTGGGGTTCAGTTGGGGCTGGGGCTCAGCTGGGGCTGAGGCTGGGGCTGGGGCTGGGGCTGAGGCTGGGCTGGGTGTGGGTGTGGGTGTGGGTCTGATTTACTTAGTGAAGAGCCTGTATGAGGATCTGGATTCAGTCCTCAGAACCTACTTAAAAGCCAGGCATGGTGGCTCATACTTGTAACCTGCAGGGATGGGGGTTGGGGAGTGAAGAAGACAGGCAGGTGCTGGGAGCTGGGAGCTTCCTGGCGAGCCAGCCTAGCCTACCTGGTGAGCTCCAGACTAAGGTACCTGACTCAAGAAACAAGTGACACAGCAACTGAGGAGCAAACACCTGGAGCTCTGTTGACAACTTTCACTCGAGGGCAGAGACAGATTTCTCAGCTGCCCCAGGCTCCATTTTCTTCAGTCCCATACATAAGAGAGAAGAGAGAATGGCCACAATGCTAGCTGGGGAAACTGAGGCCCTTCCGGGTATGTTAGATGAAGGATCTAGCACAGGGATTTAGAGTTTTATGAAATCATGAGCTCTTCTTGCAAGTCCAGGAACCAGACCCAGAATTTGTCCCCCAGTTGAGGCTCTATGCCCAGCAGACATACATTCCTGACTGCGGACGAGAAGCCGTCTCGCCGCCATCCCCTGCCCTGGCCTCTGGATCCGGCACAGGGGGCACAGAAGGAAAAGCTCCCCAACTTCGCTGTCAAGAGGAACGACTCACAAAGCTAGAAAGTGAGCCCCCGCCTCTCACCCACCCTTTCGGTGCCCCTCAAATCATCTCATCGGTAAGACCCACTTCATTCCCAGGAGCCTAGACGCAAAGGATTATGGGAATGTGTCGTTAGCTTCTGCAGCTAGCAGGGAGAGTGTGGGTGCTCTGAGAAGCAGCTGCCAGGGCAGAAGTCAGCAGGTGAGGTGCCTGTGGAAGAAAAGCAAGGAGGGAACAGGCAAGCTACAGGCAAAGTAGCCTGATTCCAAATGCAAGGGAAGCCTTGGGGTGCGGGGGAAGCCTTGGAGGCCACGGGAACTGGGGTCATTGAACCAAAGCTGATCCACATTAGGTAGCATCACAAGACTAGGCAGGCTGATGGGACAGTCCCAGCTGGACAGGTCTCACGGAGCAGTCACGACCCCAGACATTACACTTCCCTCTGGGGAAAGCACACAGGCGGCCTTGCGGCTGCTCAGAGAGTAAGGAAGAGTAAAGCAAAGACAGAAGCCATCCTGCCAATGATTCTGCCTTCTGATACCTGCTCCACAGGTGATCTGAGGGGCCTGTGAGATGATCCCAATAGATCTTGGACAGAGGAAGCACCCGGCAGCTGTAAGGCTGAGTCCTGCCCTCCAGGCCTCTCAACTCTCTGTGGGAGACCATGCTGAGTGTCTTGGAAATAATTACAGGATGGAGAGCTGCAGGCCTCCAGGGTACACTGGCAGGGCATCCTCACAAAGGAAAGCTATGGCAAACCTAACTCCAGGCTCCACCCTGGCAACTCTGATCCAGCTGGTGGATGGGGATGTGCATTGGGGGGCTGTGAACCTGGGTTGTGGGACCGTGGGGTTCAGGGCCATGCTGTCAGAAGTGTGGAGTAGGTGGGGCAGGGGACCCGGGCATGGTGGCGAATGCCTGTGGTCCCAGTTACTCTGGAGACTGAGGCAAGAGGTTTGCAAACTGAGAGCAAGTCTGGGCTCCCATCGCTCCTCCAGCAAAAGACTTTGGAGATAAGATGCAGGCATAGATAGAGTCTTGAGAGATAAGAGGGGGCTTAGGGTGAAGGAGCAGATGGAGTTCCAGGAAGAAGGGATACCGTGCTGTGACAGCATGGCCCCGAGAGGACATAAGGGAAACATGAGGACATTTTGGTATGGCAGGTGGAGGGCTTGTTTATCCCTTACATTTTTTTTTTTATTTGAAAACATTTTAATTCTGCGTACACGCGTGTGTGTCCGTGTGGGAATGCACACACAGGTGTGGGTACCCGCAGAGCTGGGAAAGTGTGGGATCATCTGGAGTTGGAGTCACAGGAGTGAGCCTGTAACTCTGGGTGCTAGGGACCAAACTCTGGTCCTTTGCAAGAGCACTCTGAAGTCTGAAGCACGGAGCCATCTCTCCAGACCTTTGCTTTTCTGTTTATTGAACATTTACTAACAGCCAGGCTTCCTGCCACCCGAAGTCCCTGACATCCGAGGTTCTCACAACAGCCTCTCTTTACGGTTCAATGGGGGCTCGAGGAGGCAACTGGCTTCCCCAGGCCACACGGGTATTCTCGGAGGAAGTGAACCTGGAATTCGTTTGTGCCTGCACTGTGCGTCCTTAACGTGAGCGGGAGAAGAGGCTGAGAGAGAAGACGGAGATCACTGGCAACTGGTGCACACAGAGGAGCCCACGGGTCTCAGCAAGTGGGCCACAGCCGTGTGGCCTTGGGCTTGTGACTTGGCTTCTCTGGGCCTTGCTCTTGTCATCTGTAAGGTGAGGGTAGTGATGTCATTTAATAGGCAGTGAAATTAAACGGATGTGATCCCGGGAGTGCCTGTCCCAGGCCGGATACGGCTAGTACTCGGCGGCTGAGAATCACCATCAGTCCAGGAAGATGGGTCAGGACCATGGAGACCTGGCGGGAGCAGGGTGTCTAGGAGTTCTAGGTTTAGGGGTACCTTGGGGACGGGGTACACTGTGGAGGCAGCTGGCTTTACAGTTGCCCATGTGTGCTCACTGCCAGATCTGACTGAGAGCAACGTAAGTAACCTGGAAAGGCCCACGGAGCCGCCCTGTCCAGGTCCGGGAGGAAGTCATCTCTCTCACAGTGCCCCACATCAGAACGTTGGTGCCACAACCTGACAGCGACCCTGTCTCCTAAAAAGGAGGGCAGGCACCAAGTGGTGGCTTGGACAGTAAAGCAACAAGGGGTCTCTCTCACCCTGTGTTCTTGAGTACATGTGTATTTTGAGTGTATGTGGATTCTTGGTTTTGTTTTAAAAGCAAAATAAATGTTATTTGAGAGGAATAAAAGAGCCTTTTCCAACCTCTATCTGCCCCAGGAACATCGTGGCAAGGGACTTCCTTTAGCTGCCATGGAAACCTCTGGGGTATGTCTCAAGCCCAGGATGCCCGCGTGCCTGGTGAGTGGCGGAAGAGTTGGCTTCCAGGCTGCTCCATTTCCATGCACCTCCCATACCTAAAACCTGTGGCGCACATCCATGGCGCACACCTGTCTCTGATTGACACATTCCTTCCTCACGTCTGGGTGTGGGGCTAAAGCTCTAGGTGATGGAAGCCAGAGAGGCCGTGAAACGCCTTTCGGTGCCAAGGACAACCCCATCAGTGTATTTTTCCAGCACAGCGTGTTACCTGTACCAAATTTGAGAAGCCTTGTAAGGATAACACACCCGTCCTACGTTAACATGCGAACACATTTTATAAGATATTGTCCTGGTTAGCCTTGACCGTCAACTCGACACAGCCTAGAGTCATCGGAGAGGTGAAGCCTCAATTGAGGAATATACACAGATCAGACTGGCCTGTGGGCATGTCTGTGGGGGATTGTCTAGATCAGGAATTGATTTGGGAGGACCGAGCCCACTGTGGGCAGCACCATCCCTAGGCAGATGTACCTGGACTGTATTGAAAAGCTAGCCAAGGGTGAGTGAGCCAGCAAGCAGCGTCTATCCGGGTTCCCGCTTCGAGTTCCTGCCGTTTCCACAGAGATGGACTATGTACACACCCTGACAGCGTGACCCAGATTAACCCTTTCCTCCCCAAGTTGCTTTGCGTCAGTGTTTCACCAAGGCAACAGAAAGCAAACTAGAATAGACACTGCGCTTCCCAAATAAGGAAAAGCGGAGCTCAGTGCCTGGACTCCCTGAGCATAGCTGGGGCCTTCTGCTTTTCCACCTTTGCGACATCCCTGTCACGTAGCTTCTGGAAAACTCCGCCTTGTGATTAGGAGTAAAGGCCAGTGAAGGCAAGTAACACCTGGGCATGACTATGGCTTCCTGACCCTCTTCCAAGGGTCTTTGAGATATCCAAGACTTCAAAGACTACTCTCTGAGAACTTCTGGGACACTGCCAGAGGGATGCTTCTCAGCCGCAGGCGGTACGGAGTGGCCAGGAACATCTGCCTCTTCTGTGGCCGGTGCCGCTGCAGCTGGCAGCCTGGCCCAGCCCCAGGCGTCTTCTTGGCTCGTCTCCCCACCACATTCTAATCTCAGTTTGGGAGATGCTGATATTTTTTGTGACTGGTCTCATGGTTCACCGCTGGGAGACAACTGGCCAGACCAGTGGGAATGAAAGAGTGTGGGGGGTGTGGAGAGGGAGGAAGGGGTGTTTGCTCTCCACTGCCTTGGGGTCCCGTGGGTGAGAGTGTGTGAGGAAGGCCCACGCCTCAGCCTTGCCCCTGAGCCCAGCCCTAGGAACAGTGATCAAAGAGGCCCGCCCGCCTGAGTCACCCACTGGAGTTTCGCAGGATACGATAGGCTAATCTCTGACTAGGAAAGCTGGAGCCCCAGCCTCTGAGGCCCTGGAGAGGAGGCTGGGAACGGAGTCGGGGTGCCTGTACCTTCAGGAGGCCTGGCTGTCTGCCCTCCTTCCACCTTTCTTGTCCCCAGGTTCTCAACATGGGGAGCCGGGGTGGGGGTGGGGAGATGGGCAGGCAGTGTGTCCGAACATTTATGGAACACTTGCTGTATGCAGCTCTGGGCTGATTCATTCCTGCACCTGCCACATTGAAACATGGAGGTGGCTTTGCTTTGGGGATTGTTTTAGCTGCTGGGGTGGAGGTGCGTGCACGGGCCACTTGTCTGTATTATAAGCTGGGGACCTTCAGAGGTAAGATGCCAAACAGGGCTAGTCAGGAACCAAAGCCCAGATTCTTCACCTCTCCCCTGCAAATACTCAGGCAGATGATTTCCGTTCCCAGGCACCCAGGCATCTCACAGGGACCTGAGGAGCAGGGGCGAACTCCATCTCCCTGCAAACGCCTGAGATGCAAGAAGATAAGCAGGCCTCCCTCTCTCCTTCAGGCTCTGTAGTGGGCTTGGCAAGGAGACGCGGACTGTGCAGTGTTGAGCAAGCAGACAGTCGCAGACAGTCCATTGCAATGTGTGGAGTTGGGAGCAGTGACTGGGGTGGGGGTGGGGGTGGTTACGAGGGAGCCAGAGGCCTTGGGACTCAGCGCCCTGGAGGAGAAAATGGGTGACTTTCTGGGGAAGGTGATTCATCAGCCTGAGATGCCAAGTGGGCTCTAATGGAGGACCAGGACGAGAAACATCTTTTGTGGCTGGAGGGGCTACATTTTAGGACTTACAGCCACTTCTGAGTGGTTGGTTGCTAGGATACCATTTCCTGCCAGAAAGGCCGGTTGGGATTCAGGATTTCTACCTACCCAGCCCCATCCTCATCGCCACACACCTGCCTTCTGTTGATACCATCACGACCCTGTTGCTGTGGTGACAATCAGAGGGGCTCCAGCTGGGAGGACAGCCCAGTGGCTGTCACGGGACACCAGAGGACACCGGACCACCCCCACCCAGTGTGGTTCCAGGGCCTCCCACACAGTTAGGCAAGAGCTCTGCCACTGAACGGCCATTCAGCCTTTACCTGGGAAAAGCCCAATCCTTGTGTAGATGGCTCCCATGTTTGTGCTTAACGAGCAGCATCGGGGGGGGAAAGCAGGTGAGCTGCTAGGCGGCTGCATATAGGATTATTCGGGTTCTGACAACACCCTTACCTGGCAAGGGGATGTGCACATTTCACATCTGTGTGATGCTTTGTTGGTGTGTCACTGTATCACATGGTGATACTGTCCCTACCCCATTTTGCAGGTGAAGGAACTGAGGCTCTGAGAGGTTATGACACTCACCTGAGTTCTCACAGGAGGTGAGGAATGGCTCCCAAGTCAGAACTCAGGCAGCCTGAAGTCAAGAGACCCAGCCTCCACCTATTTCTCTTGTTCTTGAGAAATCCCTACAACTGGGGAAGTCACCTCCCTCTAGACAATCTGCCCACACTCAGGGACTGCTCCCATGGTGGAGAGGGAGAGAAGTATGGGGGGGGGGCGGAGGGAGAGAGAGAGAGAAAAGTATCCAAGAGAGAACAAGTATCTGAGGTTTGCCCATGTGACTCAGGGGCAGGGCCCCAAAGAAAGTCACTCCGGCATGTCTGGGCCAGCCCTCTTTCTCCCCTTCCCCCCAAACAGAGCCACGGGTGTCACTTGGGGTCACATGTCACAGAGGTGCCAGCTGCAGGGCTGTAGTAAGCAGGACTTAGATGACTGACAGGGGTGGATTTCTTACTGATCTAAATATACTTTACCCCTTTTCCAAAAACAGTAAAATTGGAGGACTCGCAGCAAGCCCAAAGACGAGTACAGGACCCACAGTGCAGTCCCAGAGGCACAAATGCTGCCAGCACGTGGGGTGTGGCTCCTTCTTGTCTTTTGTTGTGCTCCATTTCACAGACAGATCTATGTTTATGACAGGAGATGTATTCATAACACTTTATTGTTGACAAAACACATGTTCACGGTGGCACTTCTGAGAGGACATAACGAACACGAGGAGAAGGTAAAACAGATGACAACACCAGGCGTGGCGACTTTGTGGGCTCCCTTTACTCTTTTACATTGAACTTGTCTACAATTAATATAAAAATCCCAGCACCGGAACGGCTTGCTGAAATCCTGTCTTAACGATGGCGGCAATTCAGTGGGTGAGGGCCCGCCCAGCGCTCGTGAGGCCCTGCGCTCTGTCCCCAGCCACTTGGGAGGTAGAGTTGGGAGGACTGGAAGCTCATCCATCCTTGGACTATATAACAAACCTGAGACCGGCCCGGGCTACATGAGGCTCTGTCTCAAAAGGAAGAAACAGAAAGCTGAGAAGCTGTGGGCTGGAATCTCTTTTAGGCCCCAGGCCCCTCTCCTAATTGGAGAGAGCTGGAGACAGGAGGCTCTGGAGCCCTCAGGCTGTTGAAGACAGCAACGCCTGCCTTCCCTCCTCTTCCCTTTTTGGTCTGCGGTCTGTTATTTAGATTTAGTTAGCTGGCTAGAGTGGGTTGATACACTTTTGTATTTCTTGAAGAAATCAACTTTGTTTTTGTTTTTTTTAAATGCTTAAGTTTTAAATTTCAATATAATTTCATAATTAAGGAAAGTGGTGTGGAGGTACAAGGATTATACACACACACACACACATCCACACACACCACATACATATACATACATACACATATACACACACACACACATATACACATATATACACATCACACACATACATACACACAACACACATACACACACACACATACACACACACCACATACATATACATACATACACATATACACACACACACATACACACATATATACACATCACACACATACATACACACAACACACATCCACACACACACACATCCACACACACCACATACATATACATACATACACATATACACACACACACATACACACAATACATACACACATACACACATATATACACATCACACACATACATACACACATACACATACACACACATATACATACACACACATACACACACATATACACAGACATACACACATATACACATACACAGGACATATATACACACACCACATACATATACATACATACACATATACAAACATACACACGTATACACAGACATACACAAACATATGTACACATACACACACACACACACACACACACACACACGTATACCCAACCTGAGACATTATAAAAGCAATTACACCAGTTGCAGAACGATACAGCCACAGAAGATGCTGACATGGGAAGAAAAGCCAATGGTGGCCAGCCTGGCACATGCCTTTAATACCAGCACTTGAGAGACAGAGGCAAGTAGATCTCTGTTGTGGAAGTTTATTTTTAATTATTTTTAATAAAATAATTGTTTTATGCCCTGTTGGGTGAGGGGCTGCCTAGGTCCCGGTGCCTTGTATTGTCTGCAGGTGTTGGCTTTATATGGGAGGTTTGATTGCTTGTGATCTGCACTTGCTATCAGTAGAACACCTGAGGAGTTCTGGATGAATCAAAACACCTGCGCTCAGATGCTTGGGATTCCACTGTCTAGGACTGCACTTGCCACGATGGTGGTTCCCTCTGCTGGTCTGGCAGGGTTTGCACGCATGAATATGCCTCTGTGTCTTCCTTAGTGAGTCACACTGTAGGTGTTTGTACAGATCCCTGTGAGTTCAAGGCCAGCCTGGTCTGCATAGCAAGTTCCAGGCTAGCCGGAATTACACAGTGAGTGTGTGTCTCGGCGCAAACAAGCCGACCAAACAAAAAAGTCAGTGGTGTCCCACTGTCTCATCCCACACGCTGGCCACCCACACGTGTACATGCAAGTGTGATTATATTATACCCCACTGACCTTAACAAAACTACTCTTATTTTCTACCCGCATAGTCTCTACCCATGAGTCGTATCTCTGTTAGCTGCACAACCTAAGCACTGGGGCTAGTTTGATGACTTTCAACCATCTGCAGAGGCAAAGTACCTATACAGACAGAGGGGCCAGTGGGCAGGCTGCAAGAAACACATCCACAGTGGGCAGCTTCTCCCGATGGTCCTTTGGACGATTCCCCAGCTGAGCTGCTTTAACTCTGCTCCCACCTGTCAGTAGCTTCCGGTTTCCCTGGCTTGCTTAGCCGGCCTTTATTCAACCAGCCCCTACTGGGAGACACCAGTGTTTCTGACTTGTGGATGATTGTACACTGAGCACCCTCGGAGGTATGTTTTCCTAGCTGGGCTGAGTAGCCCTGTGCGCATTAGCAAAAGCCACCTGCCAGGGAGACCGCCTCGACGTGTAGGCGGGACCCTTGTCAGTTCGTGCGGGGCACACGCGTGTGTAAGTATGTGTAGTCTCTCACATTTATACACTGGTTTCCCCCCCAATCAGATGGTTAGGACAAATGTGCGTGCATTTGAATTTTATTTTAGTATAGTTCAGGGGATGGAGCCCTGGACCTCATACACGCTTGGCACGAAGGTTACCTTGGAGCCACGGCCATCTTTCCCCCCTCCCCCTTCCCTCTCTCCTCCCTCCTTTTCTTCTCTCCCTCCTTCCCTTCCTTCTCCCCTTCTCCCTCTTTCTTTCTAGACATGATTTCACTAAGTAATCTAGTACAGACTGAACTCATTCTATAGCCCAGACTGGCCTTGAACTCCTTATCCTTCTGCCTCAGCTTCCAGAGTAACTGGAATTACAGACATGTATCACCAGGCCACATACAATTTGTTTTTGAAGCAGGGTCTCACTATGTAGCCTTGGCTGGCCTGGAGCTCTCTATGTAGACTGGGCTGGCCTTGATAAGAGATCCTCTTGCCTCTGCCTCCTGGGTGCTGGAATTAAAGGTGTACCGCACCATGCGGGGTGGGGGGCCCCCATGAATTGTATGTTGGGTGTTTTGCCTGTGTGTATATATGTGTGGTATGTATGTGCCTGCCTGGTGCCCGAGGAGGCCAGAAGAGGGTGTCTGATCCCCTGGAACTGGAGTTACAGATGGTTGTGAGCTGCCACGTAGGTGTTGGGGACGCGGGTCCTCTGGAAGAGCAGCCAGTGCTCTTAACCAATGAGCCATCTCTCCAAAATTTTAGTGGTAGATATTCTGCTGGATTTATGTGTACTTAGACCATATTATCTTTGCTGTATTGTAAAGCTGTTTTAAAAGGCACAACATATTTAAGCCCTAACATATTTGGACACTCATTAATGTCATATTCAATTTCGCTTATGTCTTGGCATCTTTAACAGCTTCTGAGTTATGATGAGATGCAAGCTGGCGTTTATTAGAAATATCCAGTTCTGTAGGTTTGCGAGCGGACGTGAGGGTTACAGTACAGAAAACACAACTGCGGGAAGGGAAGAGAGGGAAATTAGCCAGAGGTCGCTGAGTCCAGAGCAGACAGCAAAGCGGACCGGGCGTGGTCAGAGATGAGGAAGCGGGAGAGCGGGAGAGGATCGGGGAGATGGCCAGATAGAGATAGAGAGGAGAGCGTATAGGGGCAGCGGGAGACAGACGGAGACAGACAGACGGAGGGATCGTGTAGATTATGAGGACGAGTAGCTGCGGGAGGAGGGAGGGTGTAAAAGGACCCGCCAGGATGCTAGCGTAGACTCTGACACGTATGACATACCAGTGGCACGGAGGGAGCCTGGAGGCCAACCTGGGCTTTGGTATGCTAGTGGATACCGCAGGTAGCCACATGTCCCTGCCGCCAGAGGTGAGGCAAACGACTCCTTTCAGAAGTTCCTGAGGAATACTGCTTTTTCTAATTGCCAGAAACCCTTTTATAGCTCAGCCTGAGCTCATTTCCGTACACATGGACAGCCTGAGACCTCACAGCAAGGTATTTCACTATTGTCCGCTGTTTTCCGAGGCAGGATCTCATATTAGCCCAGGCTAGTTTCGAATTTGCTATGTAGCCAAGGATGACTGTAAACTTGATTCTCCTTTTGTCTCCTGACCTATTTAAAAAAAAAAACAAAAAAACCAAAAACCTACTTTATTGAGCAGGTTTGTGTGTGTAATGATGGTGTTTATTTTTGAAATAGTCTTTTTTAACCCAGGTTCAGTCCTTCTGCCTTGCCCCAGTGTCTAAATCCCAGAGTGTCAGGATTTCAGGCCTGTCTTGCCATGTTCAACGGAACAGAAGTTTTCTAGAGGTTGAATGATTTAAAGCCTTACATTAGATCAATGTCATGGTTTGAAGATGCAACCTCCCCCATAGGCTCAAATCCCCAGCTGATGCTGTTTTGGAAAGTTCTAGAAATTTTGGGAGGTGGTACCTAGCCGGAGGTGTGTGTGTGTGTGTGTGTGTGTGTGTGTGTGTGTGTGTTGTGATGTCTTTGGGGGGTCATAACCATGAAGCATGAGGCTGCCCCTTCTCTCCGTGTGTCCTGTCTCCCTGATGTTTTATCTAAATGCACAGGGTCCGAGAATTTTGCCTGGAGCTCCCTGAAGCTATAAGCCCAAAGGAAATATTTTCTCCCTGGAGGTGGACTGGAAGCTGATTTGGCCACAGTGACACAAAAACCAACGACGGAACCCCATGATCCATGTTCGTATCCCACCAATACATACTGTGTGTTCTTGTTGCTTTTCCAATTGCTGTTAAGGGTTGATTTTGCCTCACAGTTTGAAGAAGTCCGCTACGGCAGGAGCGCGAGACGGTGGGTCTCATCGCATCCGCAGTCAGGAACGGTGTCACCTGCCGTCAGGTGGGTCTTCCCCACCTCAGTTAACTAGCTCTAGAAGCTCCCTCTCCGACACGCCCAGAGGTGAGCTTCCCCTCATGTGTATCTCGCATGTGACTGTTGACTTGCCTGTGATCTCTGGTGAAAGAGAATTCTCTCAGCAAGGATCTTCCCTTTCCCTTTCTCGAGACAAGCTCCACTCAGACTCCCTCACCGTGGGTCTATGTTCAGTGAGTCCGCTCTGCCTCGGGCGCCAGAATGTCAGGGCTGGAGCTGCTCTCAGAAGGTCGGGTCCTTCCGCCCGTCTATGGACAGACTCTCCCTGAGGACAAAGCCACTCTGCTCCACAGCCCCTAGTGACAGAACTGCAACTCAGACTCTTAACTCCTGACCTGAAGTAACTTTGTTAACCCTATGCTGGTTCCTGACCCCAACACCAGAAAATTAGAAAGGGCCTGGATATGCCCATCCTCGGCTACAGGTAAGTATTTACTGAGTGTCTACTGGGTTCACCCGATCACCTTACTTCACGCTCACAATAACCGGGTAAGGGTAGTCACTGATAGTCATTGTGATTCCACAGATCAGGAAGCAGAGGCCCAGAGAGGCCGAATGACTTGTCAGAGGTGACACAGCACAGTGGGGAAGCCAGGGTGGAGACTCAGGACTGTCAGGGGCAAATCCTTCATTTCCCTCAGTTCTCCCCTCCCACCGTGTTCTTATCTGGAGGGACCTGCTGAAGCAGGGCAGCAGGCTGCCCCACAGCCCAGCTCTGGAGCCACACCCAGTTCTGCACCCCCTACCTTGGACAAGTCAGTCTTCCTTATGTGGAGGCCTCAAAGTCCTCTCGGGAAGCACAGTCTCAGGAGTCACTGGCTAGGTAGCTTGGAGGCGTGAGCAGAGACCTACCTGCAGAAGGCCGGAGGGGGACGGCTGTGGAGGCTGCCCTCCTGCCTACAGCCTCCCCAGTGAGCACAGGCGCCAGAGCTGGTACCCTGGCCCTATCCTGAGACTGAGTAACGGTGAGGAGAAACGGCAAGCTCAGACACCCTCGCTGGACCTGAGCCTGGTCCCGGGCAGGGTTTCTGTACTGAGTTTTGATGGACCTGGCACTTGTGTGGGTCCGGGAGGCCTCTCTCATGTTCTGGGGAGGGAGGGGGATCCAAATTGGGCTCATTGGAAAAGCATATATATTTTACCAGAATTAAAAAGGCTTAAAATATATAACTTGATTAAAATTCATATTTCTATCCTAGACAGCTGAGTGGCAATACTTCACTTTCACACCCATTCCATTGGCTAGAACCAGCAGGTTTGTGGCCAGGTTAACTAACTGCAAGGGATTCTGGGAAATGTGTTCCCAAGCAAGAGGGGGAAAAAATGAGCTCCGTGGTTACAGGCATTTGGTGGGAACGCTAGCTTGGGGGCCTCCACTATGCCTCACAGAACAGAATGGATGGGGGTGGGGAGCTCCCTGAGAGCCTGCAGACTCGGGGTCACTACAAAACTGGCCCATAGGCCTGCCCAGCCTCCAACTTGCCGACAGGAGCCCCTTAGGACCTCTTCTTGTTTAAACGTTGAGTCATTGTTTCGTGTACTTTAGGCATGACACATCTTAGCCCATCTGACGATGATTTCTAGAACAACCCTGGCAGCAGCCGGCCAGCTCTCCAGGCGCCCCTCAGGCCTGCAGCCTTCCTCCCTGGTCAGAAAGTCCTCAGAGCAGAAGGTGCCAGGGGCCTCCAATTTGGAAGGACTTTTGATTTTAGTGACTTAACAAAGTTTCGCTTTTGAGATTGCTCTTATCATTCTGACATTCTGAACACTTGAAGCAATCCGTTTTAGACTTTTATGTGTATGAGTATTTTGACTACATGTAGCGTTCAGTCGAAGCCAGAAGGCACAGGATGCCCTGGGGCAGGAGTTACAGGTGTGAGCCTCCACATGGGTGCTGGGAATTAAACCTGGGCCCTCTGGGAGAGCAGCCAGCGATATTAGTTTCCAGACCCTCTCTCTAGCGCCACAATCCCTGTTTTTAAAATGTAATGTTATTCTTCACGATAGTGTCTGATAAGTAATGAACTTCATGGGTCCCCCCCTACATTTTAAGACATTAAAAAATCACAAACTAGTCTGAAGAATAACTAAAACCTTTGTGGCCTTTGGGGACCTTCTAGCTCAAGGTCCCTTCCCCTCTTTCCTCAGTAAACCGAGTCCCACCCCGAGGGGCCACAGAACGAAGCGTGAGGCTGCTGGCCCAGGCCTACCATCTCAAGTGATGGTCCGTGTGGCTGGCACCCTGACTTGCCAAAGACAGCTGGAGTCTGCCAAGTGTTTACGTCTGCTCTCCTTACGTCTCCCATGGCCCCTTGGGAGACGTCAGAGCATCTCTCTGATGAGAGCAGATGATAAAGATTAGAGAAGTGCTGAGCTATTTGACAAAACAGACAACTTCAAGGTGTGACACCAGCTGATTCTCTTGTTGGAAAGATGCCCGTGGAGTTGGAAACAGATGCACACAACAGGCCCTGAAGGGCTGAGACAGGCTAGCTCTGGCGCATCTCTGCCTTGGTGATGGTCACCGAAATGTCACCAGTAATGTCAACCACATGCACTGGACAGCTAGAGTACGGGTGGGTACCATGACAGAGCTGCCTCTTCCTGAATCTCTAAGTTTCTTGATCCAAAGGAACTGTGACCTGAGGGGCAGAGAGAGAGAGGGAGGGGACCTGGGGAGCTGCAGACTCTGTGAAGTTCACAGTTTGTTGGTATCTCAACTCCCCCGTGTAGCCCTTTTTGAAAATTTAAAATTGTGTGTGTATATGTGTGTATGGGTGTGTGTGTGGGTGTGGGTGCACCTTAGTGAAGTTCCCTTGGAGGACAGAAGAGGGTATCAGATCCGTGAGTGCTGTAGTTAAAGGCAATTGTAAGCTGCCTGATGTGGGTGCTGGGAAACAAACCCAAGTCCTCTGGGAATGCAGCCAGTGCTCTTAGCCACTGGGCCGTCTCTCCAGCCCTCCCCACCCCCACCACCCACCACCCCACTGGGCTGTCTCTCCAGCCTTCCCCACTCCCACCACCCACCACCCCACCCCTTTCTTAATGCTTGGATTTTTAAAATAATATTTTTATTTTTTTATTCTAGATTAAGACTCACAAAGAATTGCAGAGATAGGTTAGAGGGTCCCCATAGACCCTTCCCCAGTTTCCCCGAGTAGCAACATCTGATGCAACCACAGTACTTTAGGGCAGCAGGTTGACACTGGTACAATTTCATGAACTCAGAGAATTCTTTAGAGTCCACAAGGTTCTACTTGATGGGCAGTCTGTGTGTTCACTGGCACAGGCTACTGTGAAATCTTATCACGTCATACAATCATCACCACAATCAAGATACAGAACTGTTCCATTACCATGAAGAACATTCCAGAGCTTCCTCTAACAAAAGTGCGGACATTAGCAGGAAGTCCACGTACTGGCAGGAAGAGCCAATGAGCTGCGGAGTCAGACCTATGATTTCTAAGTCACAGTCTCCCTCTGTGGGTTCCTGGGTACCTCGGGTTGACGTGGAGGCTCACTAAGGGCAATGTGTGCGGGATGCCAAGGATTGTGGTAGACACTCAGCAAATCTGAGTTTTGCCCCTGAACCCTTTTTCGTTCTTAAGGGTCCTGTGACGGGCATTAGTAAATTCTCCCTCCAGGCTTCTGGCTTGATGCACTATTTGGGGCTTGCTCTATGAATAAGAAAACTCCAAGATCCAAGACCTGCATGTAACTATGGTCGTTTCACTAAGACGAAGATACGCCCCACGTGCTCCGGAGACCGGGGCTCAGACAGGTCCTTCCAGCTAACAACCCAGCATCCACAGGTTGGAAATGACCTCATATGACCCTGTTACCTGGGCTAGTTAAATAAGAGAGCAAAGAAACTGAAAAAAAAAGTGAAGCCCCAGCCCCTCTAAGCTTTGGATATATTATTAAATGGCAAAGAGCAGAAGGAACTTGAATCACATGGCAATGAACGACAGGCACACACTGGCTGTGTCCTGCTCTGGGTTAAAAAATGCACGAATTTTCCAAAAGTCCTCTAAGTGGCCTGGGAAGTAGGGGGCATCATCATCCCTGTGTTAGAGATGAGGAAAACTCGTGCACACAGAGATCAACATGCTCAGGGCAATAGAGTTACTGTGAGATGTGACCCCAGACCACCTGGGCTCAGAGTCTACATAGCTGAGCTCCTTCCCTAGGTCTGAGGACCAGTCTGGATCCTTATTCTCAAGAGCAAGGGGGACAAAGTTGCCCCTTTGAGGCTTGGAATGGCCATCCAGTACCGCTTATGCAAACAAAAAACCGCCCTGGTGGACGCTGCACTTCCCCCACCCCACCCCACACCCCCCGCCCCTTTTCCTTAGAAAAAGGCACCCAAGAAACCAGTTCAGCTATGGCCACTCCAGTCTGTGAAAACAAGACTGTTTTCTTGTTCCCCGCACATTTATTTAGCACCTATGGTGTGCACACCGCGTTCTAGGTGACAGGGGTAGAATGGAGAGGAGCAGGGGAGGTGGCTCCCGTCTTCCTGGAGACCACAGTCCATCAGTAGCCCTGCCAGATAAAGGACCAAATGCCTAGAAAATCAGGATCAGCCCAGCAGTGGGATGCTGTGCTGCCGGGTGGGGGGTGGGGGTGGGGCTCTCACAGCAGAGGCTGTGGTCTCGCTGGAAGTTTGGCCCCGAAGACCGGTTAGCAGAGGCCTGAAGGAAAAAGCAAGCGTGCGTGAAGCTCTTGGGAAGAAACCTTGGGGAGGGGCAATTCGTAAAGGCTGAGGCTGAAGAGATGGAGAGCTTGCCTAGCACGCACCAGGCCCTGGCCTGGATCCCCCCCCCCCCCGCCCCGGCATCACCACGGGGCGGGGGGGGGGGGGGGGGGGCCTTGAAAAGATCCAGAGCTGTGGGAAAACGGTGCTCACCCGCCAGGCACAGGGCGTGTGTGTGCCTCATCCCAAACTTTCCAAAGGACCGAATATTGACCGGAGCCCCTGGGCTGAGTGCTCCTCGCAGGCCGGAAGGGAGGATGGCAAGGGTGTGCTACCAGAAGAGGCAAGGCCCGAGGTCTGCCCAACGCCTCTTCCGGGAGCCACCATCACCCCCAACACCCCTTTTCTGTCTCTTCTCACAGCCCCAGTGAATTCTGATGGAGGCTGGTGGTGACCCTCCCCACCAGAAAACTACCCACAAACTCTTGAAAAATGTGCCCACCCTTTCCAGGAGGAGCACACGAACTTCCAGGCACGAAAGTAAGAAACCCCGGCCCCGAGAAGGCAATGTCGCCAAACGGCAGACCTGCAGACGACACCCTAGGCCAGATCAGTTTCCTGTTAGGATGAGAACACCTTAGATAGAGCCTAAGACCCAGTGAAATGAGTCCCGCCCCACACACATCCACTCTTCAACGACGGGTGGGGAAACCATTCTGCACCACGGGGTCCTCCATTCTGGGAACACAGAGGTGAATCAGACAAAGATCTGGTCCTGGAAGACCCAGCCCGGGGATGAGTATGGTAAGGTTGGGATGAGAGGAGATTGGGAATGTCGGGACAAACCTCTTCTCACTGACAATACCAGGGCGGAGTAGATGGCGCTCAAAACTAGGAGGGGTACGCCTGCAGCGGCAGAGGCGAGGAAGCTGTCCTCGAGAGCGGGGGCTCTCTCACTGACAGGATCAAGAAGTAGATGCCGGGGTGCACAGGCAGCGAGGAAGCTGTCCAGGAGAGCGCTGGAGCCACTGCGGAAGCCTCCCTCACTCCTGAGATCCCTAGGGGAAGAGTTGGAGGAGTTGAGAAACACTGAGTGATCAGGAGGGGGAAATCTGTGTTGTGGCGGTTGGTGACTGCCTACCTCTGAGTGGCAGGTGACCGCTGTTGGCCTCTTTTCTGAACCACTGATGGGGTCTAACTTGTACAGAACCCGGGGGCCAGGGCTAGCAGGCCGGGCAGGAATACAACACTGACAGAATTATCACCCGGACAGATGTCTAGGTAAGGAGGACCTGCCTCAGGGTCTGGGGTGAGCCTTCCGGGGGCCTCACCTGGTACCAGAGAACTGGATGAGGCTAGAAGGCCTGGGGTAGATCTGTCTGCTCTGTCCTCTCCCTTCACTGTTCTGGGCAAAATGCAGGTCACTGCGGGAATGAGGAAGCGTCAGTCGCTCCAGGTGTGTCTTTGAGGAGTCTAGAGCTCACCCTGGATTGACTCGAGGGTCTAGAATGTCCCAGTGGAAAAGGAAAAGTCACCCTTCTTTCTAGACGGAGTTCTGAGCTGCTCTCATTAGCCCGTCCGTGTACAGCTCAGAGCTGCCACAGGAGGCAGGTGAGGCGAGGCCCCAGGGATTGGAAGTGTATGAACGGGCTTTTGAAACCATACAGGCCTACTACTCCAAGACTTGTGGTCTTGGAGGTCTTGGGAGGGCCGTGTACTTCGCCGTGACTCGGTGGTGGTCATGGGTAGCACTACCTGCTCCAGAGCATCGCGACTGACTATCCGCTTTGTTCGTACCTTGCAACGGTCTTGGGTCTTTCTCTTCCTTAAAAGGAGATACTCTTTCCAGGCATGCTCTGTATTCCAGTGACCTTGACATTCCTCTGATGCCTCAGTCATGGAAACCATCCTTCAATCCCGTCGAGGTTTCCAATCAACCCTCCAGCCTTGCTTCAGCGGTGGGTCTCGCTACCCGGACACCAGAATTCTGTTCTAGGGCTATGGACGACATCATACCGGCCACACCACCGACACGTGGGCGTGAGGGAGGAGCTGAGTCAATCTGCGAGTCGAATAACCCTGAAGAAGTGAGACTTAGGCGAGAGTCTGGTCAAACCGTTAACTCCCCTAATCCTGGAAGTGACGATGGGAAACGGTCTCTTTCTGCGTGGCTGGACGGCTGTCTCCAAGGTGACCAAGGGTGCTGCCTCAGCTGATTGGTTTAAAGAGCTAAAGAGAGGCCGGACTGTGTGGGCTCTGCCCAATAGGAGAGCTCGATACTGAGCCACGAAGCCACAGGGGACCCAATCAGAGATTTGCAAGGGCGACGACTACTAACTACTACTGGGGTGTAATGGGACTGCAAAGTCACGTTGAAAGGTCTCCAAAATGGTACTTTGGGGACGTGGTCTTTGTGAGCGTGGGGAGGGACAGCACCTGGCTACTCTCACATGCAGTCATCCTCTTGAGGCCCCTAATTGGTTGTCGTTGGACTAGAAGCATCTCTGGACTCTGACCAGAGCCTTAAAAAACAATGGATGGGTGGGTGCTCCCGCTGGCAGACCTGTGGGGACCCTCCTATCGTTCAAGGTTGGTAGTGGACAGGACAGGCTCAGGAGCCGGAGCAAACTACAAACCTTGCCCCTGTAAGTTACCATCTGGTCAGATCTAGTTTTACTTTTTCCCACTGTGTGTACTGATTAGCAGGCTGACAAGTGCACGGCACATTGCAAACGCTTTTGAACAAATGTGACTGGGGCTGGGGAGATGGCCCCATGGGTAAGTGTTGGCTCTGCAAGAATGAGAACGCCTGTGTCTGCAACCCTGGGAAGGAAGCCAGAAGGTGGATCTCTGAGTTCAAGGCAAGCCTGGTCTACATTGTGAGTTCCAGGCTAGCCTGAGCTACACAGTGAGACCCCTGTCTCAAAACACAAAATAAGCAAACAACAAAACAAAAAATAAAACATAATAAATAAATACAAAGAACGTCTAATGTCGACCTCTGGCTCTACATGAACACATTGGTGTATACACTGCATACATAAGTCTATCACACAAAGAAAAGAAGGAAGGGAGGGAGGGAGAGAGGGAAGGAGGGAAGGGTTTGACAGTTTGGAAAATTGAGCTAAAAGGGAGGGATATTTCTAAGTTACCTTACTCTGGATTTCAGCTTTTCCCTCCAGAGCTTGCTCACTTTTAGTAAGTCACCTGAGTTTAAATCTCGCCTCTACCACTCTTGTTATCTGCTCTTGCTGAGGATGAACTGAAACGGGTGGGTGCTCTGCTCAGTTCTCCGTGGTAGCTTGCCTCTGTGCTTTTTGCACACTCCCCAAGGGCACGGCTTTCCTCCACGCACCCTACACACCTTTCCGTTTCCAGAGCAGTGCCTGTGCGGTTCTGCTGAGCCTCTGCTCTGTGACAGGTCCCGTGCCGAAGCCTCCACAGATGTCATCCCTCCACTCCTCACAGACATCTCGGGAATGAGCCAGATGCGTTTCTGTGGACAGATGTGGCAACTGAGGATGGGAAGTTGAAGTAATTCAAGTCCCCTCGCGAGGAAGAAACAGTGTCAGATCCTGCCTTTGCCTGATTCAGAAGCACATGTGGGGGTCACTGTGTCCCCCCACCTCAAGAGCAATTGGTACTAACCATGATGAATGGATGAGGCGTTGCACAGCTGAGTCAGCCAGCAGCCAGACCTGTGCTCATGACTCGATCGCCTGTCCTCTTTCCTCCATCGACATCTGGAAAAGGCCTTTCTCTAGCACTCGCTTGCCTCTGGGCTCTGGACTCAGGCTGCCCTTCTCTGCCCAGACCCACTGTCCTCTTGTGTCCTGAGCGAAGGGAGGAGGTAGAAGACTTGGTGCTGGCTGATCTACAGCAGGGACTCTGGTCACTTTGTCAGCTGATAGAGACAGCGAGTGGGTGGCTCAGAGAGCCCTTGTTATGAAACCACCCTTGGTTTCAGAGCAGGGAAACTTCCGCTTGTCTCCACCCTGGTTGGGTGGGAAATTCCTTCCTGCCCACCTTGGGAGGGGCGGGCTGCCTTCGGGCCGTCCGCCTTCACAGGAATGGAGAGGACTGCGGGCAGGGATGCAGGTGTGGCAGGTGGTCACAAAATTTTCCAGTCCCTTCTCCTCTCCCAGGCAGTGACATCTCTGTGATCAATAGTCTGGTGTGTTGGAGTTCTCAGCACGCTTTCACATGTGTGACCCCATTTTTGAGCCTCACAGCGATGCTTTGCTGGTAGGTGTGGATGGGAGGCAGCTTGGCCCGATGACAGGCCGGGGCTGTAAGCCAAGCCAGGCTTGTAAAGTCATCAGATCTGTTTCCAGATCCCAGCCTGGGACATTGGGAAATGGACTCAACCTCTCTGGATCGGGGCTATAAAATGAAGAACTGCTTCTTCCTTGGGAGGGGGCGGGGGTGATGTGGGAAGCAAATGACATAAGGTTTTTTTGTTTTTTGTTTTGTTTTGTTTTTTTGTTTTTGTTTTTGTTTTTTGAGACAGGGTTTCTCTGTTGTAACTCTGATTGTCCTGGAACTCACTCTGTAGACCAGGCTGGCCTCGAACTCAGAGAGATCTGCCTGCCTTCACCTCCCTATTGCTGGAATTAAAGGTGTGTGCCACCACCACCTGGCGTAAGTTGTTTCTAAGAACCCCGCAGGTGAACTCTTTAGAGTTATCTGGATCCATTGTATGTAGTCTACTGGGTGGTGGATACAGGGCTGAGCCCGGGTCACTTAGACTAGCCTGACACTCAGTCCCCCATCTCATCGCCACTGGACTTAGGAGTAGATTCTAACCCAAGTAAGACAGGAGGGGTGGTCTGGGATGGCCTTGGCCTGTATCCTCAGCAGGCAGAGGAGGTGGGTGTTAGGCTCCTGTTCTCACAGAGGGTGCTGGAGCAGGACGGCAGGCCAGGAAGCGGGCCCTCTGATGGTCCTGCAGCCCTGTCAGCCCCCTGCCTTGGTCCCCTCCGTGAGTGTCCCCTGCTCCTGCTGTAACTTTCCAGTGTCTTGCTTGTTCCCAAAGATGAGCATGCCACACCTCAAACTGTTTGTCTCCATAACACGAGGCCCTGGGTTTATCCAGGGGATGAATATTTATGAACCCTCTTTAAGGAAGGCTTATCAAGGCTGGAGGGTGGAGGTGCTAGATACGAAAAGATCTGGGCCCGAAGGATCTTCTGAGAGCAGCACAGGGTGGATGTGCCCTGGTCCCATCCACCTACTTTGCAGCCCTACCCACAAAGATTCTCTTTAAATCAACCCAGTCCCTCCTTTTAACTCTGCACGCAGTGGGTGGAGTCTGACTTCATTAAATCCCTAAGGGCTGTTTGCCTGGTGGGTTCAAAGGCAGCCAAACAAATGCCCTTAAACATTCCTGGAGAGGAAGGAATGACTCACGGGTTGCACTGGGCAGATCAGCTGGCCCCTAGTCTAATCAATCCTGGGTAGCGGGGACTCAACCAAGAGAACCAGGGAAGCCCTCCATGTCCCTGGCTCTCAGACACAGGAGGAGACAGCAAGAGAGTGACTTCTGTGAGGACAAGCTGACAGACAGACGCCAGGATGGTTCGGATCTCATGTTGGCATCTTTCCTCGAGGCTGGAGTCCCGTTTGGCCAGCAGGAGACACGTTTGAGCACTCCTGCTTCCCTCGCCTTCTGAGTTCACTTTCTTTGGGGCTCGCTTCCTTTCTCTACTTCCCTCAAAAGAACACCCCACTTATTATCAGAAGCATAATAATGTAAGTCTAAATCACTTGGAAATGGGAAATACAGAAAGAAATTTGAAAACCACACGTGAACCTACCGCCCGGAGACAACCTCACGGTTTGGTACGCCTTATCTGGATCCCACTTTTTTTCCCCCTTCTATCTCTTGAATCCTTTTTTAAAACACCAGACAATGCTAAGTGGAACAAGCCAATTGTGTCAGGACCAATGCTGCAGGATCCCGTATCCATGAGGCAGGCAGAGCAGCCAGGATGCTGGGCGTGCAAATCCATCAGAAGCTGACAGAGTCTCGAGGGAAGGAAGGCGATGATGTTTCAGTGGGAGTGGAGTTTCCCGAATGAGCGGTGAAATAGTTCTGGAAAGTCATAAAACCACAGACGGCGTCAACAGCACCACCCTAGAACTAGATATAGGGATAGAGAGCTTGTTAATATCGCCACCCTTTTCTTCAGGCCACATTTGTAAGCATGCCATGTGTTGCTTTGTACGGCTGCTTAGCCTGTTACATGTAAGGCAATAAACCAGCCTTCGGTATCACCAGTGTTTTGAACTGCTGCGTGCAGTTTCGGTAGGTAGAGGTAACTGGTTTATATTCCCTTTCCGGATCCTTGGGCTGTTACTTTACTGAATGCACAGGAAGGGTTTCTTCCTACGGTTCCTGAGGCTTGCCTCCCAAAGGAGGTGATGAATCGAAAGATGTGAATCCCCCCGGGCTTTTGATAGACATTGCCAAATCGTTTTCCCTAAAGTTTGTACTCACTCAGCTCTCACCAGCCACGGATCAGGTGCCTGGCCCCATGGCACCCTAGGCAGCCCGGGGTCTTAGGGTTTTCTCAGACCTGGGCTGAGTTGCTAAGCACACATCTGCATTGCGTTTGTTCCCATTCTTTTGCTCTCAGAGGATAAGGAGCACCTTTCCACAAGTTTGTGAATTGTTTATTTCTCCTGACCTCTGACCCTTCCCAGGCTTCACCCACTGAGCTCCAGAAGGCTTCTGGATTTTTCTTAGGGAATTGTGTAAGTTCTCCCAGGGTGGAACTTTCTTTCACCTGATAAGGTTAACACTATCCCATGTCTGAGCATCAGGACTGGGCAATTTGAAGGGCCATTCAGCCTCTCCCAGTGTGACCTTACCTGCTCACATGGCTGTGTGGTAGAGTATACGAGGCTGGGTAGTTACTGAGAAATATAAATCTATTTCTTAGAACTCTGGCAGCTGAGAAGGTCAAGACTGAGATGCTGAATCTGGTAAGGGTCTTCTCAATGTGCTGTTACACAGTAGCCAGTGTGTAGTAGTTAGCTGCTGTGTGCCCAGCATAGAAGACAAGGAAGTGTTTTCATAGGCTCGAACCCTGCCAGACCTCAGCAGAGGGAACCACCATCCTGGCCAATAACATACCTGATCGACAGTGGAACCTCGAGCCTCTCAGCTCAGGTGTTTTTATTCATTCAGAACTCCTCAGGTGCAGATCATAAGCAATTAAACTTTCCCCTCAGAAATCCAGCACCTACAAACAATATAGAACGCCAAGACCTAGGATAGCCCTAGGTCTCACTCACTTAACAGTGCATAAAACAATTTCAAACATAACTAAAAATTAACTTCTACAACATTTCCCCTTTTCTGTATAAGAAAAAAATTGCTTTACCTCTACAACACAATTTAACACTACACCAGCAAAACAATGTAGAAGAGGAACAATCCCGAGAGTTGCTAATACACAGGACCAAGTGAAACCAAACATCTATGAAGCATTCCACAGTGTCTTTGGACAACAGAAAAACATTAACAATGTCCAATTATCTGGAATTCACCCATGATCTTCTGGGCTCCTCCAAAGGGCTTGGGTCTCTTCTTGGGCTGTGCCCTCTGCAGCACACACAGCTTGTCCTCCAGGTTCCAACTGGCTCCACTCCACTGTTGCTGCTGTTCTTGGTGGTCATCCCATGGTACTGTTATCTTCTGAGTGCTGGGATCTTCTACTGCAACTGGACTGCACTTCACCAACCGCCTCCCCTGGGCTCTCTTCGTGTGCCAAGCTTCAACTTCTCTACATGACCCCTTCAATCTGGGTCTTCAACTACTACTGAGGCTGCACTTTCACCAATGGCCTCTTCTGGCCTCTTAAACTGCAAAGCCTCAGCTGCTCTCCATGATCCCTTCATGCCTTCAAAACCAGTAACACCTGAGTGACTCTTACTATACCAAGTTCGGCTGCTAGCACAAGATACAACCTCAGACAGCTCTGGAAGACAGCTTCTGTGTGCTGACCCTGAGGAAACACTTTCCAGGTTTTAAGATAGAGTCTGGTTTGCTGGAAAAATTAACTGGTCACTTTGTAGTACGGGTTCCTTCATGGTGTGGAGTTACCACTTGTAGACAGGTTTGCGGGGGGGGCAGGGAACTGTTCAGTTTAACTACGTGGCTTTTTGGCTTAAGCCAAGGTTTCCACTGCAGCAGGGGGTCCTGGGCCCGTGGGAAGAATCTCCAGTTGAAACATTCTGGTGGTTTGGCATGCTTTTTCACTATCGCTATGGAGAAACACACGCCCTTCTTCATAGACCTCAAACACAAAACCCCTTGGGTTTCACACACAAAAGGCATCAACAAACTCAGTTTATAGGGCAGCAGGCTCTGTTTTCTGTTTCCAGTGCCCCAACTGCTGCCAGCGGAGAGACAGTCAGCTCCATGATCAGGAAAAGCAGATGGAATCTTGCTTTTTCTCTACTCCCAGCTGAGCTCTTTGTTTTCACCATGAAAATGTCTTTCTCTAAAGACCTCTATTCTGTGACTCGCTTTTGAGCCCTCTTTCTTACTTAATTTTCACAATTTTCTCTTTATAGGGGCTTGTTTCCCTGTCTCTCTCTGCTCTGTCTTCAGGAGCCTTCAATTAATACCTTAATCTCTACCCTCAGGTAGCTTCCCTGAGCGGACTTTACCGGACTCTGTGAGGTCTGGAGTTTCTTTTTCTTCTTTCGTGTCTCCACATTGGATGTTAGCTGGCATGATGTCCTTCCCCATATTGGTACTCCATTTGTTGTCATCGTACACCTGCTGTGGCAGCTCACCAAGGAGGATACGGGGGCATTTCTCATAGATGCAAACCCTGCCAGACCTCGGCAGAGGGAACCACCATCCTGGCCAGTGCCATACCTGATAGACGGTGGAACCTCGAGCCTCTCAGCTCAGGTGTTTTTATTCATTCAGAACTTCTCAGGTGCAGATCATAAGCAATTAAACTTCCCCTACAGAAAGCCAATACCTGCAAACGATACAGAACGCCAAGACCTAGGCTAGCCCCTCACCTAATAGTGCATAAAACACTTTCAAACATAACTAAAACTTAACTTCTACAACACAGTGTCTGCCACATGACCAGAAAATGGGAGACAAAACCAAGCTACTCCTGCGACCACTAACCTATTTCCATGGTAACTATAGCAGTCCACGACCCAGTCACCTTTTATTAGACCCCCATCTCCCAACACTGGGGACCAATTTTCCAACACATGGACATGGAAACCATGGCAACACCCATGCTACTTATCTGGAGCCCACAGCCATGTGCATGGAAAGGGAGACTGGAAAATAGATGACCACTGCTATCCCCAGTCATCTGGGACAGCCTTATACTTTTGCAAGGACATCCAGGCCTGGAGAAGCCCAGAGTTTGCTCACGTCGCACCGGAACAAGGGACAGAGCAGGCTAGCCGCTGCAGCCGAGGCCACCGACTGGCTCGCACACGTCCTGTATCACCTGGTGAGGTGTCTCTCTGTTCATTTAAATCCAGGCCACCAGCTGGTCTTGAGCAAGCGCTGTATGATAACTGACATGTTTTCTGCCTTGCATGTAATTCAGTTCTCTGTAGGCAAATCACTTGATACCTTTCCACTGTAGTTTCTTCTTGTGTGAAATGACGAGGAAGTCACAGAAAAGAAGGGGGGAAAAAGAATGAAGGCCACGAGTAAGAGCCTCACAGGGCAGAAAATCTCACTGGCCAGAGGAACGTTTGACGAGGTACTGCACCTCCTTAGTAATCAGGGAAACGCAAGCGGAACACTGGAGACCAAGCAGCTTCCTGTTTACGCTCAGTTTTACTAGTACTGTTTTATCCCATGGTTGGCTTTCTGTTTCCAGAGGTGTTAGTGGCTTCAGATCGGACCCCGCCCACTCCCCCAGCCCTCGAAGACCCAAGAGCTCCATGTGGTTCTGGAGGAATTACCCAAGAGTTGCTAGCATGTTCATTAAGCTGACACCTTTGAAATGTACAGAGCAGTTCAGTCCGACTGGTTCCCAAGGCAACCGTGGGCGCAAGGCAGGCACCCTGTGTCTAACACATCTGCCTTCTTTTGTTGTGTGTGTGTCTGTTTGTTATTTGCTTATAGTATCTACAGAGGCAAGGAGCCCACCCGGATCGTTCACTAAATTCATTATGTTGCCTGACTCATCGATGGAACCCTGTGTGGGATGTTGAACAAAAGAAATAGACAAAGGCGCTTGAGAGATGACTCAGCCATTAAAGAAAACTGGCTGCTCTTGTAGAGGACCAGGGTTCGGGTCTTAGCACCCCTGCCGTGCCTAACAACCATCTACAACTCCAGTTCCAAAGGACCCCAAGTCTTCTTCTGGTCTACTTGGGCACGAGGCACATACCCCATGTGGTGCACAGACATATATGCAGTCAAAACACTCGAACACGTAAAATAAAAATAAATAACATCTTTTTTAAAATGCCCCAACGTCTTTTGGGATCACTGTCTTGTCATCTCTGAGAAAATAGATTAGACTAAAATGATCTTCTGATTTTATAAACGGTTTGATTTCTGAACTTACTACTGACTCTACCATGTTCCTCTCTCGTCCCGCAGGCTCTCCTCCTGCAGGGTGGTGCACCTGCAGTTTCTGTGAGACCACGTTCTAGGTCCCTCTCCTTGGACGTGAAGCTTAAACAGCCCTCTCTTTAAGAAACTGAAAGCAACTCATTCCCTGGGCTCTGGAAGAGTGTTGTGAGACCTTTATCAGGCTCTATCTCGCCTCTTGCCACAATCTTTTACCCTCAATTTAGGGAAGGAGAAAGGAAAGATAGAAATCTTCACCACTTTTACAAGCGCCCTTAATACAGAAAGAGAAAGGTAGAAATCTTCACGGCCTCTTTTTAGGCTACCCTAAGCTCAAATCTCTCCACGCTTTGTTCTCACACTAACCAACAACAGCACCCCAACCAACAAACCATCAACCAACACCCACCCAGCTCTCTGGGTTTCAGACCTTTTATGCCCTAAGCCAGAAGTTGCCATAAACCCATGCAGCACGCAATCCCAAAGACAAACTACAGGTGCCAGAACGACTGCACCTAACCAAATCCTAGCCACCTGCATCAAGCATGCCAATTCCAACTCGTAAACAACTACTATACCTGGGGTGGGAACACAAATCAAATCCCAACACCATTTTGCGTTTTTAAAGGAACCACAATAAAAAAAAACTTCTTCCAAGTGTTCCTGTACAAGGCACAGTGCCCTCCGCATCCATGGCTGTGCGTCAGGCACGGTGCCCTGCATGCCCATTCCTATGTGTTGTGCATGTGCCCACATGTGCCCAGTATGTCTGGCATGATGCCCTCCCACATGTCTTTAATTCTCACAACAATTCATAAATAAGGAATTATTTGTAATCCAAACTTGGAGTCATGATTTATTCAAGGCTTGCAGTCAGTGGTTTAACAGACTGAAAACCTGAACTGAGAAATGAGTCTCCATGGGTCAAACTGCCCATAACTAATTCAACTGAAGTTTCTTAGCTTAGCTTAGCTTAGCGGTTCCCTTCGAAATGACCCTTGGGCTAGAGAGATGGCTCAGGGGTTAAGAACACTGGCTGCTCTCCCAGAGGACCTGGGTTCAATTCCCAGCACCCACATGGCAGCTCACACCTGTCTATAACTCCAGTCCCAAGGCTTCTGACACCTTCACAAACACATGCGGGCAAAACACCAACGAACATAATACATAAATAAATACATACTAAAAAGAAATGACCCTCAACATTATGGAATTATCAGTTCAATGCTGTTTCCCTTGTGAGACTGTGTATTTCTTGAGGGCGGAGCCCACATTTATTCTTCTGTATCTCTGATTCCCCCAAAACATCCATACGTGTGCCTCGACATAGCCCTTTGCAGGATAGCTGGGCAGACGGATGGGCGGGTGGGCAAGTGGGTAGAAACATGCGCACATCAGTAGCAAGTGGATGGATGATCGGACGTGTGGTTGGATGGGTAGGAAGGGAAATAGATACGCCAGAGGGTGAATGGATGGGTACGTGGGTGGTCGAGTGAGTGGGTGGAGAGGTGGATGGATAGATTAATGGATGGATGCGCTGGTAGGTGAATAGAGAGAAGGAAGAAAGGATAGACAGATGGCTGAGTGAATAGATGCGTGGATGGGGGAGGCGAATGGATGCACGGGGAGTGGGTGATGAATACATAGGTGGAAATTTAAATGAACCCATGAAAGGATGAATGGATGGATGGATGGACGGACAGATGGACAGACAGATTGATAGATGGAAGGATAGATAGACACGTGAAAGGATGAATGGATGGATAGACTTATGGACAGACAGACAAGAGAGATGGATAGATGGAAGGATAGATAGATGGACACGTGGACTGATGGATGTTTGGAAGAATGGATGGACACCTGGAAGGATGGACAGATATATGGAAGGATAGCTAGGTGGATGGACTCAATGGATGCTTGGGCAGAAGCGTCCCCATGTAAAGTTTTTGCACGCCAAACAGTTGTCTCTAGTAGTCTGTGTTCCTGTCATTAGGGATTGTCTTCGAGTTGGCTTGCAACTGAGAGAGAGAGAGGAGAACGGAGTCTTGTGACACCAAGCCTCTCTTGGGGCTCACCACAAGTGGACAGAACAGTGGGTCCCGGCTGCAACAGGCCCTCAGATGGCATCCCAGTGAGACACACTTCTCAGTCTCCATGAAGCAGGAGGCCGGAGATCAATTCACACAGAAGCCTTTCACGCACCTTTCCCTCTCCAGCATCACCGCCTCAGCCTGAGGCGGGCCATGGGTCAAATTTTGCTGTCAAACTCTGATGAAAGGGTGAGGCCTTGAGGCTGGATTTGGCCCAGGAAATAGGTCAAAAGCCACTGCCTCATTATGTAAATGCAGCAAAGGCCTGCCATGCTTAACCACCAGGCAGAGCTGATATCATCTGGTCTCCAGATAGATATCCAGGGAGGAAGGGTGGGGACCCAGGGAGGGAAGGCAGTGGGAGGGGCCCCACCCACACTCACCTGGGTGCCACCTGGGGGGCCCAGTGCTCAACAAGTGGGAGCTTCGATTATTAGAATATCAATGATCATTAAAGGAAATTAGCTGCTGTTGAACTGGGCTTCTGCTGGCTACAGCTAAAAAGGAGTCCCATGGTTCCAAGCCCGAGTCGGTGTCACACTCCAAAGTGGAGTACATAAAGATGGCGTTTGCAGCCAAACTGTCCATCTGGTGGAATCCTGCAGCTGCAAAATGGATGTGGGGTGCCATTGGTTGCTGTTGGGCCAGAGAAACCAAGTCATGGTCAGGGAAGCCAGTGAGCCCAGAGGTGGCTGATGCTTCCAGAGCCTGTTTCCCATACCATAAAACAAAAGGGGGTGCAGGAGATCTTCTTTGTGGACTTGTTGAGTGACTAAATAAATGTTAGTGTCCTCACACTTGGCAGAAGCTCTGGAATAATAACCCGAATTCAAATCCCAATGAACTTGTCAAGCCATTCTGGCAGGCCTCACGGCGTCGAACACGGCTCTGCTTTGGGGACGTGGGGACTTGTACATGAACTTAGGCCAGCGTTGGGTGTTGCTAGATGGCCAGTAAATAATGACTTTCACTTTTTATTTTACTTATCTAACTTATGTGTGTGCGTGTGTGCATATGTGTTTGTGCATGCGCACGTGCACACACATACCACGGCACGCGTGTGGAAGTCAGGACAACTTGTGAAGGCAGAGTCTTCCTGCACTCAGGATGTCAGCCTTGGAGGTTGTGCCTTTACAAGCTGAGCCACCTGGATGGTCCCTGTCACTTTTATCAAAAGCCTCAGAGCTGACCGTGACCGTGACCGTGTCCTTGACCCTATCTGTCTCCTCTCTCAGTGTGGCTGGTCGTGTTTGTCCGTCCGTTCCTTCCTTGTGCTGAGGGTCAGACCCAGAGCCTCACAATTTCTAAGCAATCGGCTTTACTGTTGAGCTATTTTCCAGTTGTTTTTGCAGCTTTTAGTTTGAGAAATGGTTGGTTAAGTTGTTCCGGCTGGCCTCGGGCTTACTCTGTAGCCAGGCAGACACTGAACGTCCGACACTTAAAACAAAACCCAGCCTCCTCGAAACAACTGCAGAGTCTGACCTCCCACCAGGCTCAGGCAGCTGCACCCTGTTCCCTGTCCTTTAACGTTCTGTAGCCTCGGGGTCTCGGCACTTCCTGTCTTCTCTGCCCGGATCCAGCCAACGCCATCCCAGTGCCAATACTCAGGTCACAAAGCCACCGCTTCACGACCACCCTTTCCAGCGAGACCTCTTGTAGCGCCGTAAGGGGCTAAGTGCTCCTGTGGAGGACCTCGTTCATTTTGTTCACACGAGCGTTCTCAGTGCATTTACAAAAAAAATAACAGAGAAGCCCAGGCATACCCCAGAAGCTTTGCTGAGCGAATGATATGGCACCATTTTTGTTATTATCATATTACAATGTCTTTAGTAGCTGAGGGAAAAGATGAGTTTCAAAATGGTATCGTATCAAAAAAAATTGTTTTTTAAGTTTAAAAACAAAGTTGGAGAGATGTCTCAAAGGTTAAGAGCACTTGCTGCTCTTGCAGAGGACCCAGGTTCAGTTCCTAGCAGCTCACAGTGGCCTGAAATTCCAGCATCAGGGAAGCTGGCGCCCTCCTCTGGCCTCTGTAAGCACTTGCACTCAGTGTGCACACACACACACACACGCACACACACACACACACACACACACGCACACACACACACGCACGCGCACACACACACACACACGCACACACGCACACACACGCACACACACACACACGCACACACACACGCACACACACACGCACACACACACACACGCACACACACACACACGCACACACACGCACACACACACACACACGCACACACACGCACACACACACACACACACACACACACACACACACACACACACACACGCACACACGCACACACACGCACACACACACACGCACACACGCGCACACACACACACGCACAAAACGTAAACGTAAAAGTTGACTGTGCCATAGACCGAAGGTACATTATGGAAATGTAATCAAAGCCCATCATTTTATGCAAACAGCCTATGCTAAAAAAAAAAAATTCACATTTTGTATGTGCAATTTACCTCAAGAGCAACAACAAAAAAAATTTGCCATAATTCTCCCTTTCTAAAATTTTCTTTCCCACAGGATACGCATGGTGGGGCATGCCTGCTCTGCATGCGTGAGGTCCTTTGCTCCTGTTTCAGTGCTCGCTCTAATAAGCGTGTGTGTGGGCCAGCAAGATGGCTCAGCCGGTAGAGGCGTTTGCTGCCAAGCCTGGTGATCACTGGGACCCACGCAGTGGGTGGAGATAATGGACACACGCACATACAAATTAATAAATAAAGTAAAATAAAATACATGTTAAAAAAGCATACACATACACTCACATAAACATATGCACGGATACATACCCAAACGTACACACAAAAATCTACAGACGTACACAGAAAGTCTTTATTTTTTTTAAATAATCAAGACGTGTGTATCTTAAAATAAAAACGAATCCATGTAACGATTCTTTCTTGGTGGTGGTGGAGGTGCTGGAGCTGGAACACAGAGGTCGTACGTGCTGCCCAAGCCGTCTACCACTGAGCTACATCCCAGCCTCCTTTTCCTCCTGATGCGAGGTAGGGTCACACTAATTTGTCCAGGCTGGTCTTGAACTCTCCTGAAGAGCTAGTATTATAAGTCTAAGGCACCAGGCTAGGCAGCGATTCTTTTTTTTTTTAAGTTTTAAAGAGAGTAATTCGTAAAAAACACGGTTGCCTATGTGGACGGGGTATGGCGCCCTGCTCTGATACATGAAGACGCCGTGCTACACTTATATCGGGCTAAACACACCTTCTCCTGGCAGTTATCATTTCTCCGTGGCGAAACTTTCAAAATCTTTTAGATTTATGAAATGTACAGCACGCCACCCTTATCTACAGCCTCCCTCCTACGCAATAGCGCCCCAGAATTTCCTGTTCCTGTCTAACTGTAACAAGATACCCATCCATCAACCTTTCCCCGTCCCTCCCCTGGGAAACGATCTCCATTTTATTTTTTTAAACGATGAGGTTTAAACATATAGTCTTAAATGTTTGGTTGGTTTTGTTATGTTTTCTAAGACAGGTTGTCACTGTGTGGCCCCGGCTGACCTCACATTTGTTATGTAGCCTAGGCTGGTCTTGAACTCATTCTCCTCCTGCCTCAGCTTCCTGATTGCTGAGGTTAAAAATATGTATTACAGACCAGCTTAAAACAACTGCCTTAAATGAAGAGCGCGACCCACGAGGATAGGGGAGCTCACTGAACTTGAGCCAGTGTTCACTTTGTTTCGTTTCCAAATTCCCAGTGTCCACAGGGGACTTGAACAGCTCCTAAATTTTGTGTGTGCCGGTCAGAAAGACAAAATCTTTCTGATGTCAGCTCCAGGAGTGGGGCATGGGGAGACCAGAGAGAAGCGGCTTTGTGTAACGTGGCGAACGATATCCTCAGCTTCACCGGTGACACTGACACGCTGTTGGGTGGCTGCTTGTCACACCCACGGTGACACTGACACGCTGTTGGGTGGCTGCTTGTCACACCCACCATCTATAAAAACCAGGCTACAGCGTCAGATCGCAACTCAGCAAAGATATTTATGCTCATAGCCAAACTAAAATACCTTGGATGCATTGTCCAACTCCGGCATGAAATCGCAGGCACTTACATAACGCGAGCAGCGTGCCAGACTCCGCTCTGAGCACCTCGCACAGGTCAGCTGGTGGAATCCTGTTAACCTGGAGACAGGTGCTGCTAGGAAGCCCTCATCATTCGTTCCTGTTTTAAGACTGAATGAGCTGGGTATAGAGAAGTTTGGCTACTTGCCTGAAGTCACACAGCTAATCAATGTAAAGCTAGGATCTGAACCAGGCAAGGGGCTCAGGTACCCAGTGGTACAGCCCCAGAGAACTAGGAATCTACCTACGCCCCCCCCCTTAGACCCACGCCACTTCTCCTGCTTTGCATACGGGTATCTCAACACTCAGCTGCTTCAGCCAGGCTGGGAAGCTCTGCTTTTCAGTAGAGTCTGGGCTGGAAGCAACTGGTATACTGCCTCCTGCGCCAGCATGGGATGGTGAGAGGCGCTAGGTGCCTGGGGTTTGAACACAGCCCCAGCACATTCTGCTGAGCGACAGGAAGCAGAACCACTCCAAGCCTGTTGAGAATGGGAAGATTCACACAGGCATCTTGGAGATGTGGAGGGCTGCTGCGGTTTTAGTGTGAACCGCCTCTCCCAAAGCCTGACTCTCCTGAGAAAGACAAAGACGGGCAAGGCACGGTGGCTTCTGGTCAGCTCAGGGGGGATCACTCCGGTAATCACAACTGAGAGGCTGTGTGCATATGTATGCGTGGTATGAGTGTCTGCGAGGTGTACGTAGCCATGTGTAGTGTGTGTGTGTAGTGTGTGTTCTAGTGTGTATGTGTGTAGTGTGTATAGCGTGTTTGTAGTGTTTATAGTATGTGTGTAATGTGAGTGTGTGTGTGGTGTGTGTTCTAGTGTGTATGTGTGTGGTGTGTATAGTGTGTTTGTAGTGTATATAATATGTGTGCATGTGTATGTAAGTGTGTATAGTATGTGTGAACATATGTGTGTGTGGTGTATATAGTGTGTGCAGTGTGAGTGTGTGTGGTATATATATTATGTGTAGAGTGAGTGTGTGTGTGGTGTGTGGTGTGTGTAGTGTGAATATGTGTGCATGTGCACGTAAGTATGTATAGTGTGTGTGCACATGTATGTGTCTGGTGTATATAGTGTGAGTGTGTGTGTATATAAGTGCGAGTATGCACACATGTGTGTGTAGTGTGTGTAGTGTGAGTGTGTGTATGTAAGTGTGTGTGCACACGTGTGTATAGTGTGTGTAGTGTGTGTAGTGTGAGTATGTGTGTATGTGTGTGTGTGCACATGTATGTGTCTGGTGTATATAGTGTGTGTGTATATAAGTGCGTGTATGCACACATGTGTGTGTAGTGTATGTGAGTGTGTGTATGTAAGTGTGTGTGTGTGCACACATGTGTGTGTTGTGTGTAGTGTGAGTGTGCACTGTGTGTAGTGTGTGTGTGCATGTAAGTGTGTGTATGCACATAAGTGGGGAGGATGCTCTGGAGCTGGCAGGTGTCTTCCTCAATGGCTTCGCCACCCGACTGTCCATACTCGACTGCATCTGACTTTTCTTCATGTGAAGCCTTCCTCTCTGTTCATCAACACAGCTGTTTTCCTCCATCTTAAAGGAAACTGCAGACTCGGCTCACTTCCCCCAAAGACCTTGTGTGCATAGTGCTGCGTATAAGGGCACACCAAAATGACAAAAATTGTGAGCAAATATTCCGTACTCTTGTCCTTTGATGTAAAGCTTACCCGTGATGGAATCACGAATGTGAGTCCGTACTGAGTACTGATAACTGTGTGCTCCCGTGTGGCCTCGAACTCTCTCAAGACAAAGAACGATCTAAGTCCAGGTTGTTGAGACTTTCCCTCCTTTTCCAGGTGGCTGCTCTGAGGTCTTACATCATCGACTGTCTTCAGCTGCCTTCAGACCCGACGTGGAGGGAATGAAACAGCGTGTGTGCTCTTGTGCAAAGCTTCTCTTACGCAATGCAGCGCTTTTGAAGTTTGTCCGAATTGTTATGAAGACATACATCTTCTCTGTCTCTCTGTGTGCTGGTGGTCAAACCCAGGACCTTGAACATGCTAGGCAAGTTCTCTACCACTGGTCCACACCCCAAGTCCTCCCTCCCTCCCTCTTACTGCTGGGATAGGAACATAAGATTTTGCTCATTCATTCTCCTCTAAGGGACACCGGCTGTTTCCAGTTTGGAGATATTATGAAAATGTGTTATGAGCACTATTACACAAGCTTTTATTACAATAAACTTGTATTTCCCTTTGGTAAATATTTAGGAGTGTAATGTCTGAGTCACAGGATAGGTGTACGTTTCATTTTTATAAATTATTGACACATCTTTCCCCAAAGTGGTTGCATGATTTTATTATTCCACATTGTATCATTGTATCACTACCATGAATGAGCGTTCCAGTTGCTTCATAGTCTTGTCAACATTTCGTGTTGTCAGTCTTGTTAAGTTTCTGACTAATGGGTTATGACATCTCACTGTGGTTTTAGTTCACATTTCCGTGGATAGGAGTCTCTTTCTCCCCATGGATATAGGTCCTTGCCAATCCTCCTGGCAAAACAAGCAGAGACCATGTCCTCTTGGTATGTGACAGCTCTATTTCTGGTCTTACTGACTATTGGGCACAATGAGCAGGAGCCATCCTCAAAGAACCATCTTTCTTCTAAAGAAAAATGCATTTGCTGTGCTTGCAGGTGGTCTCTGCTGTCAGACCATCTGACTTCAGAACCATGTCTAAGTCTGCTCCAGTTGGTTGACAATAGATAAACCATAGCATTTCTAAGTCCTTGTGTCCCCAAGTCTATGCCTAGGTTTGTTGTGATGATTCAATGGTACATCAGTAGTTCTGTTTATATCTGATTCAATAAGTTATATGCTATTGTTTTTAATTTTTAATATTTTTATTTATTTTTATTATTTTTAAAGTATGTGTAGGTGTGTCTCTGTCTGCATGTAGGTGGGTGCATGTGAACACGATGTCCTCGGAAGCCAGAGGCGTCGGATCCCCTGAAGCTGTTACAGACAGTTGTCAGCAAATTGATACAGTACTGGGAGCCAAGTTCTGGTCCTTTGGAAGAGCAGCAGTGCCGTTAACCACTGAGCCATCTCT